>CM053504.1:2786835-2802351 GCA_028627145.1 Eidolon dupreanum | reverse complement strand
AGAGTTCTCCACAATCGACATTTGAAGCGATGTTCTAGACTTCATGTGCCTAAATCTGAACCAGTCCCTGTGACAATGAGGGAACAGTGATGGCCCAAGTTACATGACCGTCCCTGGAGCTGGCAGCGGGACCAGTCCCAAGCAAACTTCACTGACTGAAAAGACTGGTGTTCCCCAGTAAAACCTGGTCTACAACGAGAAGAAGCATGGGCGGAAGTTAGGCAGCAAATAAAATGATGCATACGAATACATCAACTAATTAAAGAAGATAAAACCAAAACAAACACACACACAAATATCCACGGTGATCTAAACCCAAGAGGAAAACATTAGCTTTTTTTTCTCACTATTTTTTATGGAATATTAATAACATCCTCTGTTATTTCTCAGAGTAGCTCAGAGAGGCCTGATGGTCTATCAGGCATTCAACCCCCCGCCAAGCTGAGTTGTGGAACTGTGGTCCATGTCGCATCTGTTCTACCATGCCCTTTCTTTCCCAGTATGATTTTTTTTTTAAGTTTTCTAAAACGGCAATAATGGAAAGACAAGGACAAAATAAAAATTACTTTTGTTTGTAGAGCTCGAAAGTAAGCTTCTCACGAGCTGATTTCATTATGAACTTTTTCATTGTCCCTGGAGTATTTTAGTCGGCCAGGAAAAAGAATGGACCAACTCATCAAACTCTGGGCGGCAGCAGATTCAAATTGTCGAGCATGCTGCAGGGTAAAGCGAGACTGACTCCATTTATTCCAGAGTTACGGAAGAGCTGTCGTTGTGTTTTGAGTGTCACCTTGTGTCATCTACTCAAATTTAAATTCAGGTCTTTCTCAGACTATTCCAAAGTTGGGGGGGGGGGAATTTTTCTTTATAAAAAATTATAATAATAACAAAAAGGGTTAAACATAATCAATTTTATCCAGAGAATGAAAACTTGGGGCATTTTCTAAGCAATTTGGTTAGAGATAAGACCTAAAAAAAAAAAAAGAGGCAAGATCCAACACCACTTCTGTCGCTTGTATATTTTAACCTAATAGCCACTTTTAATGGGTCTTTCCTCCAAGATGAGAAAGAATTTTGCAAACTACACAGCCATCCATACGGACCTAGATAAATAATTTGTGGTATATTCACAAATGGAGCATCATGGAGCTATTAAAATGAATAACCTAAATCGATATATCTCAACATAAACAAATATTAGAAAACAAACACATAGTATAATGTTATAATACACGATTTTATATAATACATATATACAGACACAGAGAATCACAAATAGGTATATGAAAGCATAAAATATATGAAAAAAAAACCCACATTTATAATTATGGTTACCACTGAGGAAATTAAGAGAAAACAGGTTTGAGGTCTGTACCAAAGGAACTTCACATTTATCTAAAATGTGTTATTTCTAGGAAAAAAGATGAAAGAATATGATAAACAAAAAAGTGGTCAATTCTGAGTTCTAAAAAAACAGTTGTTATATTACTCTCTAATCTTTTAAAATTACTCAAAAAATAAGCTCAGAATATTTCTCCAAATAAAGAAAGGAGTGAAAAAGTAAATCACCCTCCATGTTGCTACACTCTGCCCCGCGTGTGGGCGGGCACTCCTGGGCTGTCATGGCTCAACGTCACTCTGAGACCTCTCCTTTCGGGGTAAGTCACGAATCCGATCAAGTCAGTAAAGCTCACAGTTTACTATTCAGAGTATAAGTATTAAGAATTTCGGCATTTTAGGAAACGTCATACATTGAAAATGTATTTTAAGACCACTTTCCTTTCTGTAGCTGAATCGTGGGAAGGTTTCACGGTGTTTCAATATTTTTTACTTAAAAAGAAAAAGGTACCAACATTTTAAATCCCAAGACCTGGCCCCCACCCTTTCTTCCTCACCTTACCCTTCATCTTCCTGATCTTTGTATTAGATGAGAATTCTGAAATGATTCCGGTGGGTCTGGCCCAGCCCTTGGGGACCACTTCAAAAAAATTGATGACGATTACAGCTCTGAAACATTTTCCTCTGGCACTGTGCTGTATTAACTTTTTGTTTGTTTTTTTAAAATTACAGGGTGACATGCTTTCAGTATGGAAGTTATAAGCAGTGACTGAATGAGAACAATACTTTTCGTCAAAAATAACAGAAGAGCCAAGGATTCCTCAAAGACCTGGGACCACTGAGGAAACAAACTCACACCAGATTTTGCTATTAAAATGAGAGGCACAGAACAAACCTCTAAAAAGGCATAAACCTTTTGCATTAAAATGTGATTTTTCCACACAGTGATCCATAGATGTTTACATAGCTATGCTCTGCTGCTGCATTATTAAATATATCTGGAGTCGGATGCACAGTGCATTCATTTGATGGGTTATCATTATGTAGTTAACTTCATCTTACATTTTTTGCCTTCTTGGCCTGTGGTGTTGAGACGCTGATCAAACGCACTTCTCAGTAAACAGGTTCGTGGAAGGAAAGTTCTCTACCCCCAAGGTTTATGTGGACCCCCCAAAATTTATTTATACATTGCTGCAGAAAATAAATATGTGGCAGGTTAACAGAAGACCTAAGTGTCACTGTTGTCTGGCACTGGAAATTAACAGCCTGTACTTCATGATAACTAGAAAATTAGCATGAATTGTTTTGAGAATAAGCAGAGAATGAGGACAAGCAATACAGCTTTCGATTGCGTTAGCTTCCATAAATTAGAAGCATTGTTAGGAAATTGTTGAAATGAATGATTTGAATGCAAAGATTTTGAAATAAAGCTGGGAAAACATCAAAGACTTATCAACCATAACCTCTTTCATAATCACAGGAGGGTCTATGAGCAGCGTATGATACACGTTAGAATCGCAAAATTTCAGAAGGCATTGACTCTAACAAAACAAGGTGCTAAGTACCAACCACTTGCTCTTTGCCGAAGTGTCTCTGTTAGTGAAAAAGCCAGCAGAGAACAACAGAGCCCTGCCAAGCTCCCCTAGACGAGACTAACCAGCAAGCCAACCGATAGACTCGTGAGCAATAATAAACACTCCTTGTTTTAAGCTGCAAAGTTTTGGGTTGATTACCTAAGAGATTGAAATCCAAGACTGTCTGACTCCAGACGCTGTGCATTTAATTGCTATATGTCATCATGCCAAATATTGAAGCACAAATGGCCACTTAAGAATTCTATTTCCGATGGCCTAATAATGCATTTTCAGTGATTTTGCTCTTTTCCTAATCCTCCCAAACAAGAAGTCCATTTTGTGTATGCAACTGATTTTTTTTTTTCTGTTCTAAGGTTCTTTTTTTTTCTCCCTAGATCCTCATTTCCAGCTGCTCTAGGGCAGGGGTGAAGATGGAGTCCCCCAATGAGCCTTTTGGCATTCCAGAGTCAAGAGCCATCTGTTTGGCTCTAGGCTGTTCACCACGGACTAGGCAAAGAACATGGTTCTGACCAGTAGTTGAAATTAGATAGCTCGTCATTACCCAATAAATATGCTAATCATTGCCTCTGGAGTGGGACTAAAACAGTGATTTGATTGCAAAACGTCTAGCGCATGTCCAGAAGACAGAGAATGAATATGATTCAGCCTTAACTTCATAAAACCGTCATTTTGTTATTTATCTCATTTCCTTTGCACCCAAGCTCTGATTTATCCATGGTCAGGCAAAGGAGATTAAACGATACTCTCTGTTATCTGAAAAATAAGTAGATATTCACTTTCTTTGACATGTTATTATTTTACCCTTTCCTGTCCAGTTTTGTCCAGATAAATTTTTCTCTTTGATAGCTCTAATAGATAAGCCCAGAAATCCAAGAGAGAAAAATGAGAGAGAAGTGTGTAGATCAAAGAATCGCTTACTTACTTTCCCAACATCTGACCATCCAGATCATTCAGTGAGGGCCTCCCGTTTGCAACACGACTTAAAATTAGATTCTGGAATCTATTAAGCCACTTCAATTGGATAAAAGTTCTTCTTCATTAAGCGATCGTAACAATGACACCTATCTGATATTTCAAATTATATGAAAGTGTTTCAAACACTTCCTTTCGTATTCATCACGGCATTTTTCTTTTTAATAATGCTACGGTGAGACTAAAAACCAATAAAGTATTTGATCAGGATCCCACCACATGTTTTCCCTTTTGTTTAAAGATTGGTATTATTCATAGAGTAACAGAAGGAGATCCTGGGTCCGGTGCATCACCCCCGCCTTGACTATTTATACCCTCATGTATGAGAACAGCGCCTCTTGGAGTTGGCAAGGTGCAACCTATGAGCCTATGCATGGCATGGCGGGAAAATAATCATGAAGATAGTCGTGGACTTGACAGGAAATAAGAATGTGAGAGCAGTCACTTTCAGTGATCTCTTCTAATGTACAGACCCTTTAAAAAAGAAGTCGACTAGACTCCAACTGGAATAACAACTCGTTGTTATTGAGCACACACTGTACGCTGAATATTGGGTATGCATTGTCGCATTTAACCCTGAAAGCGATTCTCTGAACAACGAAGAAAAGTGAGGCTCAAGATGTAAAACACCTTCCCCAAGGTCACCCAGCTATGGGTCCCGGGCTGTGATTTAATGTTGGGGTCAGTCAGAAGCCACTTGGTTCTGAAAAACAGAGATGGGGAGTAAACTGAGAACGGAGAATGAAGTGGGCATTTTCAGAAAGAAGCAGAATTGTACGACAGAGATGGAATTTCCAGAACATTTAACAGAAGCCAAAGGCAGTGTCTCTCAGACTGTCTACTGTCAAGAAACGGATTCCCTCCCAGCCCCAATCCGTCACAAACCAACACTTTTTTCATAAAATAGAACCAAAGTAAAGTACTAGGAAACAAAATGAAAAAAAAAAAAAAAGAAAATACAAGGCTGCAATGTTTTTGTTATTAAATTTAAAAAATAAAATTATTCTCACAAATGGCTGTGTGAATTTCTAAACGCTTTTAGTTTCTGTCCTTCACTTGTGGATAGAAAGGAATTGAAAGACTAGCATAAGTTCCAGGACCATAGTTCGAGGCAGCTTATGTTAGTCACTCCCCCCCAAATCAGCTGGCTTCCTCCAGATGCCAAACCCTACCCCATACCTCCCAGTTACTAGAACCTCAGTAATAAGACGCAGTCTCATGGTTCCTGGAGATTCATTTACAAATGAGAGACTGTTACATTTAGGTATTGGAGCAGCTCCTTTAAACATAATGATACAGCTGAATATTTTTTCAATGGCCTTAGGGAATGAACATCTTCAAAGCAACATAAACATAAAATGGAAAATATAATGGCTAAACAGAATCCACATTTAATAAAATTTGACTAATTACCTGTCCTTCTTCCTCACACTTTTAAAAATTCTCAGAGCTGGAAAATGCTCAGAGAGATTTTTCTCTCCGTTACCACTTCTGCTACTGCTTCCTCTCTGAGCTCCGGCCTGACTTTCCAGGGGGGCCGCTGTTAAGATAAATAACGGTAATTCTAAGGCGTTTAAGGACAGGGATTTTGTGTCTCTTACTTATTTCCAGAGTTATTTTTGTTGTTAGGGGGCAGGGTAATCCCTCTCATAAATCAAAGGCTTGTTGAGGCGGATAGAGAGGTGGGCTTCGGGCATCACAGAAAGAAGAAAAACCTTGGGTTAGCTAGTTAATTAGTTAGTTAGTTAGTTAGTTAGCTAGCTAGCTAGCTAGACCCCCGGCCACACTGAACAGAGGAGTATCTTAGGATAAGGGAATCCAAATTCTGTAGAAAGCCCTGCAAGGCCATCCTGAATGGAGCCTGGACTGAATGGGGGACCCCCAAATGAAGAAGAGCTGACTCTGTCCCTCTACACATACTGCCTGCAGAACTCACAAGCAAAACGGCAGATGTGCCTTTCCTTCTATCCGCTGTTTCGTGTGAATGAATTCAGAGGAAAATACAGATCATGTGAATGTGACAAACAGCCAAGGGTCACCCAGGGCAGCAGAAGGTCTCAGGACAGTGGGCGGAGTCTGCGGCATCCCCACAGTGGTTCACGGATGGGCCCCAAGATCTCTAAGCCTCTCTCCTTCTGGTCCTCTTCTTCTCCATGCACCTCACCCCTCTTCTTCAATCCTTTTTAAACTTTTCATTTTGGAAAAGTTCAAATCTACAGGAAAGTTGCGTAGATAGTACTCCACATCTAAAATGAGCTCCGTGTACTACTGCTCACTGAGATCACTCACGTTGTCACACCGCCCTCCTCTCTCGGTCTGCGTGTGCACAGATATGAAGCGTGCGCATGCAATATACATGCTCACTGCCATTATTTGGTTCAACGATTTGATCTTTCATCCTAAATACGTCAGTGTGCATCTCCTGAGAATAGGGATATGATTTGACATAACCCCAATTCAGTTCTCGAGTTCAGGAAATTAACAATGATACATTAGTTATCATCTGATATACATTTCACATTCAAATTTTGCCAATTGTCCCAATAAGATACTTCACACCATTTATTATTTTTTTTCCTGATCCAGGGTCCAATCTAGGGTCATGCGCTATATTTAATTGTCTCTTTAGTGTCCTCCATCTGCAGTGGGCTTTCACGACTGCCATTTTTTGAAGGGCATAGGACAGCTGTTTCGTAGACCATCTTTCAGTGCAGATCTGTTTCCCCATGATTAAATTCAAGTTGTACATGCGCACTGCCTAAGTAATCGTGCATCTTTCTCCAGACATCCTGTTATTGGTGATATTAATGTTAGCACGTTCGCGAGGGAGTTTCTGGGAGACTTCTCTGCTTTAAAGGTGCCTTTCTCCCCTTTTGCAAGAGTAATCTGTGGCGATATCCTGTTCCCCAACAACCTCCCCCAGGGGTTTCAGCACAGATCCCTCTTATTACTTTCATTTTTAATGATGGACAAATAGATCATCTAACAGTTCTGGAATTTAATCCCTCGCTCGGCTCATGCCACCCCTCGGCTGATAGATCCCGTCAGTGTATCGCATGCTATAAACCTCTCTCCATTCATTTTAAAACTACTCCCTTTACATTCTGACATGGAAGAATCTGGAGAAGACCCATGATGCAGACTTTACACCTGAGGCATGATGACACTGGCAGCCTCCAAAGGAGGCTGCCATTATTTTGATACATCTCCTCTTTCCTGTTTCTTCATGGCCACAGAGAAAAGTGACCCTGCCTGAATAATTTCCATGCGAAGCTACAGTTGTTTTAGAAGGCTTAGGCAAAGCAGGGGAGAAAAACTCCTAAATTCAAAAACCAAACCAAGTTCCAACCAGTTTGGGAAGCAAAACGCCCACTCGGTCTGCGAGCCACAGCACGGCCTCCCGCTGACTTCAGAGCGAAATTAATTGCAAGAACCTGGCAGGTCTCCAGACATCCATGGTTCCCCCCTCAAATCTCTGCTGTCACTTCTAAATCAAAGCTCTTTTTGTAATTCTATGGACTATATTTTGCTGGCATTTAGAGAGGGATTGGTGCAAATACCATTTTTACTCAGCAATTATTTTGCATAGGATTTATGTCGGAGGCCCCAGTTTGGCAGGATTTGGAATTTAGGCAGCAAAACATCCCTCAGGCTCCTTTGGAAAACAAATCCAACTCCTGCCTACACTGGGTAGAAACACGGAAACCATCTCTCAAGGTCACGAGGATGCACCTGTAAATATTGGCCCATCAAGTGAAACCAGCAAGCTTGCTCTCTCTTTCTCTCTCTTTTTCTTTTTTTCTTTTTGCTAGTGGTGCAAAAATAAAAGAGACCGATAAAGAGCGGTTGGCCACAAAGGGGAAATAACTTTGACATTTATTGGGAAGCTTCCGACTAGCTTATTTTCCTACTCGCTATGGGAATATGACAAGACAAGATGTAACTTGTTTTTTTCTCCTTGTCATGCTCTCATCCTTTCCTCATCTGCAAAACCAAATAATGCAAACCACATAGTGGAATATCGTTAAGATAAGGGGCAGCATGCCCACTGCTACCGAAAACCAAGCAATTAACCGATAGAGACAGGCAGGGAAAATTTAGGAGGTTCACTCTAATGACACTGCAGAGAAAGCATATGTCTTACTGACCTATCAGCTTATTACATACTGTGAGCCTTTTCCATTCATTTTAAAACTATTCCCTTTACATTTTGACATAGAAGAGTTTGGAGAATACTGCACATTCAGAAGCTGGGCAAACTGGGGGGTTTATGGAAAGCGTGAAAAGGGCCTCTGTTGATAAATATATATATAATTATATATATATATATAAATTATATATAAATAAATTATAAATATAAATAAATATATAAATATATTATATATAATATATATAATTTTATATATATATATATAATTCAAGACAATTTTAATTTTTCTTTTTTCACTGGGAAATTATCATGACCCTCTGATACCTAGAGAAGTCACATAGCCTAAAACCCAACCATGAAATAAAACTGCCAATGGCCTAAATCCATTTTCTTAGAAATTCTTCTGGGATGGACATTCCCTAACCGCTCTTAAGAAGAAGGAAATCAAAGAATGTCTGACTCCATGAAGGAGTCAGCAGTCATACTCTGTTTATATAAAAGGACGTAGTCAATTCATCTGGAATCATCAAGCGCGTATGTAGGTTATGTTGGCATAATGGAACTTGAAGGTCCCAGGACACCTGTTCCTTGGTGATGGATTTGGCCAGAGTCATCTCTGTGGCTCAAAACTCTCCAATGGTTTTTTTCTCTCTTTATACTTATAATAAAATCTGAGCCCTTTTCCAAGGTATATAAGATCCATGGTCTGGCCTCTGCTTTTGTTGGTCTCCTCTTTTCTCACCAACCATCCCCTCAAAGGTCATGATTCTCCAGCCCCATGGGACTTCTCTCAGTTCCCTGGGCTTGCCCATATGTCTTTCTCCAGGAATTGGGCATTTACTGTTTCCACAGGCTAGATAGCAAGATCCTGGCAAGCCTGGTCTTCAGGTCATAGTCTATCTGTCACCTGTCACCTCCTCAGATAAACCCTCCTTGCTCACCATACCCAAAGCACCCCGCCCAGTCACTCTCTCTATAGACCTACTCTCTCCGTACCACTGCTCAGGGTTGGTCGGCCTTGCTCGTTTGTTTCTTGCTTATTTCTCACTCACTCCCAGCAAGAGACCTTTTTGGCCCTGTTCACTACAGTGTCTTCAGCACTCAATAGGCTAGAGCTCAATACCTATAGGTTGACAAAACAAAAGACAAAAAATAACAAAAGACTCTGTGAAATATGGAGGTCACATGGCATAAAGAGTACTGGATTCTGCTTAATACCGGCACTGCTGCCTTGTGTTTTAAGCATTCAGGGTTGACTTTAATGATCTCTAATAGACCATGAGCTCTTCCAGATGAATGAAGGATTCTGCCTTATATATCCCTCTTTCCCCCTGCAGCACCCATCGCTCAGGAAAGTCACCTGCATGTCTATGGGAAGGATGAAAGGGAGGGAAGGGACAAAAAATTTGTCACAAACAACTTTTCCTGCAGCAACACGCTGAAGCAGGCAACCGTGGGTTTGCTGCTGGGGGTTGAAGCAGTCAGGGTTCCGCTCTCGATATTAATTCAGAGCACAGAAGCGTTGTCAAGCATGTGAGGGAGTGTGGAAGGCGGTGCTGGAGAATTCTCTGCTGGGCAGCTCCTGAACCATGGGGAACCGAAGCCGAGCGAATGAGAGACATGCTGTCCCAGGAGCCCCGAAGGAAGATCTTTTAAATCAGAGAGCCAGATGGTCTGCCTTATTAAAGGGTGCCTCTCAAAGACAAAGCCTCCCTTTTTTTTTTTTTTTTTCTTGAATACTCACCTTGGTGAAAGGTGAACTCCTGTTCTGGAATCCATCTCTCTAAGGTCCTCCGTTTTCAGCCTCAACCTCTGCTCAAAAAGCAGGACGTTCGACCTCTGCTGTCTTTGTGCCATTCATGAGGAGGGGGCGGGACATTTCCCCAGCAGTCCCCGGGCGCCATTTTTGTCCATAAGAGGAAAGTTGCATCTCAGATGCAGGGTACCAGCCCCATTTACAGCTAAAGCTTAGCTGCAGGAGCAAACACCTAAACCCATGCATCTGCTCTCTAAATATCTGCTGTGCTCCTATAACGCCACTGTGCTGCTAGAATGCTTTCTGTCAAATGCCCTGGAATGGCTCCCCATGGCCCATTCTGTGAAGACAGCAGGATGTAGAAACTACTCTGAGTTTGGCCACAAAGTAGCTATGGGATCTTGAACAAGTCATATTATCTCCTTGGGTCTGTTCCTTCAACTGAACCAGATGACCCTAAGTGTTTTGGAAAAAAAAAGAGATTAAAATCGTGACTTAAATTGTAATTAGAGATACCTACTTCCGACTTCTAAGGAAGTCTCTGAATTATCTCAGTAACAATTTTTGCTTGTTTTTTGTTTATTTTATTTTGAACTAACTCAGGGACTCTCAAAATACTGTCCCTAAAGTGGCAGTATCAGCATCATCTGAGGAACTCACTGGATATAAAAACTGGCCAATTTTCTACTAGGACATACAGAGATTGAAATAAATAAAACATACGAACTCTGACTTAGACCAACGTTTCTTAACTTCAAGGCTGTTGACATTTAAGACCAGATAATTTTTTGTCATGAGAGACAGTCCTGTGCATTGTAAAATATTTAGTGACATCCTTAGCCTCTACTCTCTAGGTGCCAGCAACAACGCTCCTAGTTTGGACAATGAAAAATGCCTCCTGACATTGCCAAATGTTCCCCGGGACACAAAACTACACCAGGTTGAGAATCACTGCCCTACAGAAACTCAATATCTCATTGAAGATATCAAAATGACCACAAAATTTATAAAATCATGGTGGCGGGTATTTGTTGTATTTGGGTATCATGTCCATTCCATCAGGAACAACTCTCAGATTTCTTTTAAGAGGGGCAGCCATTTTTCTTTTGGATGTCATCTGTTTGGAGTGAGGATCAATGTATTCTGACCCTTCCCCCTTCCGGCTAAGGGAAAGACCCACCACCTAAATCTGGGCGATGGAACACCCCTCTCTAAAATGATCCCCGTGAGTGACAAAAAAAGACTCAGGTGCATTAGAATTCTATCACTGCAGGAGGGGCAGCTAAATGAAACTGTCAAGGAGTTTCTGCAATAAACACCTTCTGGAACTTTCTAAGTTCCTGTCCCTTCTAAATCTAGTGCCTTCAACTCTTGATCATCCAACAGCCCTTTAAATAAATTCCCTTTTTGGTTGTTGTCAGTCGGAATGGGTTTCTGTTGCTCACCCACAAAGAATCATCTCTGATAAAATTACTCATCGTACCTTAAGAGGATAAAAATAAGAAAACAGAAAAATACTAGCATAATCTAAAACTAAATATATACATATATTTATATGAATATATATGTATTATGATCTCCATTAATATATCTGATTATTTGTAAATATATGTGTATCTCGGCACAAAGACACTTGCAAAAATATATCCTTAAATATCCAAAAGCAGTTGTAGTTGGGACGTGACATTACAGATGATTCATATTAAGATATTTTCTGTATTTTTTATTTTCTGTTTTTCTATATTTTAATTGTAAAATTCTCTTGTATTTCACATACAGATATATTTATTTTATTTTTTAAAGCCCTATATATTTTTAAAAGAAAGATCCGAAGTGCCCATGGCTATTATGACATTATGCTATTTTATGTTTATCTGGCAAACATTTAGTAGTTTCACAACTGAACTTTATTTGAACCAAAAATGTATTTATTCTACTTATCTGAAATTAAAATGAATACCACTAATGGGTTTGAACAATCTTACATTTTTCTCCACTTTTACTTAACAGCTCAACTCACCATATGACCTCTAAACACTTCAATTTTGAGGTCAGGTAGTTCCATTACTTAGTAAAATATTTTTGTCAATTAGTACGGTTTGCTGCTCTCTTCCTTAGTAGCTGGAAATGTCTGATATGTTCTCATTGATTAAGTAAAATTGGAAAAAGCCACGATAACAAAAGCAAATGGAAAAGAACCATATTGGGAGATAGATGTGTAATTAACAATACTCTTTATCTAAACTTTCGTTAAAGACAAACAATCAAGTGTTGAGATATAAAAGGCATAGCTTTTAATTAGAGTGTAACTTCCTTTCAGGAACTTCTTCACCTTAAACAAATATTTATCAACGTATATCCCAGATCATCACTCTTTTCTAGTGTGGCTAGTTGGTATTTCAACATATTTTCAAATCATCCAAAATAATCAATGGATTTACGAATGCAACAACAAGGTAAATCGCGACTTTGTCACCAAAGAAAAATATCTTCAGAGAACTGAAGGACATTTAAGTACTCAATATTTAGGACAAATTCTTTATTTCCAGACTCACCCTCTCATGGCCTTCACTGAATGCCTAGGATGAATATTGTCTATTGCTTTTAATTATTTGCTTTCAAAAACTGGATTGGAAAGGCCCTACTCTTCTATTTATAAAAACATTTTATAAACCTAAAACTCAGATTAAGACAATAAACAATCCACAAATTACCCCCTGCTACCTGAACATGAAGCTAGGCTAGAGAGGGGAGAGGATGATAGCACATACTATAACCCATACACCCTAACCCACCCAGGAAGAAAGCAGCCCTTGGAATCTGCCATCGGCATAAATATTCCAGCACTGTCCCATCTGCCTTTGCTCTGTCTTGGTGTTGCTCCCCTCGGGCCCCCCAGCTGGCTTCATTTCCTCCTGCTGTTGGCATTTTTCCAGTACGTCCCCATCAGTGAGGCATGAACACGCTCTGCTCGCATGCAGCAGGCTCTGTCTGCATCAGCCTTTATTACAGTCCTCATAATATCTTTCCTCCCCAAACTGTGCGGTGCTCCCATTCAAATGCAAAACGAGAGAGCACAGCGGGGCATCCCTCCCACCTGATGGCAGGCAGTGAGGGCAGGTACCTACCACCTAAGAGGACTTGGAAGATAGACAGACCGGTTCAAATACTCTGTTCCTTAGTAGTCGAGTATGACCTTGGTAGAAATTACCTATTTTCTCTGCCTTTATCCCTCCTTCAGTAAAAGAAGGGACAAGGGTGCCAGCCTTTATGGGAGTGCCATAAGGATTAATTAATTAAAGGGAGCTAACGCAGGTATGAAATGCTTACCCCAGGGCCTGACACACAGAAAACACTCGGCAAATGGCAGCTTCGTTATTTCTCATTTGCATATTTAGACAGAGTTTTATACCTAGAGAGACTTCTGCCTTACATATGACGTAAGCGTTACCAGAGTTGATATCTCAACAATTTTCTGATCTATTAAGGTACCCCAGATATCCAGCACTCAAATCCCCTGAGATTTTTCTAAGGACAGAAGACTCCTATATAAATGCAAAACTGTAAACTAGGAAGAATGGCGCATTAAGCTGTTTTCATTCATTAACAGCTCCTAGTTTATCAAATTAGCTAGCCCAGTCAACTAGGAGATTCCTGTCCCAGTTCAGCAAACATCCGCTGGACACTTATCACTTGCCGCAGGAGACAGCGAAGAGCGAGGAAGCAGAGTTGAGCCAGAGCTGATGTCTGGCTTCAAGGGGCCCACACATGGATGTACACCCAAAAATATAAGAGTCACTACCATTCCAAGGCATGGAATTGCTGTGCACGCATGCTTTTATGGGGAGGGAGTTGCTATGGGCTGAATGGTTTTTGTCCCCCAAAATCCACATGTTGAGATCCTGACCCCCAGCGTGATGCTGTTTATGAACCAGGGAGTGGGCCTCGCCAGGCACCAAACCTGCCAGCCTCCCGATTTCAGATGCCCAGCCTCCCGAACTGTGAAACCAGCCAGTCTACGCCACGTTCATTATAGCAGCCTGAATTAAGATAGGAGTATAAATCTCTTTCTGTATAGAAGAAATGACATTTGAGCTGTGGTACTAATTCATTCATTCATTCATACACTCACCCATCCAACATTTATTTATTTAATGCCAACTAGACGCAAAGCATGTATTAGCTACTGAGTTAATTAAAATGGTGAACAAAATGAACCTTAACGGTGCCCTCATGGAACTCCTGGCCCAGCGTGGTGACAGACACACACACAGATGGACATATAATTACAGTTGGGATAGGAGCTGGAAAGGAAAACAAGAAGAGTCTTTCATAAGTATTTAGAGCAGTGCTCGGCACATAATAAAGAGCCGGACTCTTAGCTATTACTGTGATATATGACCATGGCCGTGATTATGGATTAACAGACAGGAATCGTCTTCATGACACTCAGGTGCAAGAAGTGTCACTGCCCAGTTAAGTGATCTGCCCGGGTTTACAAGATTAATAAAGGGCAGGGATTGGCTTAAACACATACAACCTTGCTCTAGAGTTATGCTCTTAGCTATACTATTGGCTTTCGAATACGTACATGGCCTTGCACTGCATGGGTTATTTTGTGATAGTTAACAAGATATTAAAACATCGCCCCATTTCCATAAAAACTATTCTACAGCATTGTTTTAAAATGTGCAGCATCTGTTGATTTCACTACATGTATAGAACAGAGAGACTGGTTGGAACTGTTTGATATTATAAATAACACTATCGCGAACATCTCTTTTATCTTTTGTCTCACTGCCAATAATACCTCTTTTCTGTTTCAGAATGACGTCTTATGAGGGGGGGGCTACTGTAGAAGATGCATGTGTATTTTAAGGATTTTGCCACGTGTTGCTAAGTCCTTCTTTTAAGACGCTGCAGCAGCCTCTAACCTCACGAGGTTTTCTGCTGATTCTCCTGCCTGACCAGAGACTCAGCCTGTGGCTGCTTTTAAGATCTCAAACTGTGACTCTAACATCCTGCAGACTCTTTTCTATTGTTTCCATGAATTTCAGGGGGTAGGGGAGGGGGTGCTTCCGCACGGAAACTCCCAGTTGACCTGGGCAGACAGCGAGGCACGAAGCAAGAGGCTAACCTAGGAGAAAAGGGCAGACTTGCCCACAGTCCGTGCCATATGAAGAGACGCTGCCCCATATGTGGCTTTCTGGCCGGCAGCCTGGTACCAAAGGGGGAGTCCGAGGCTTCAGCATAAGCAACTGACGTCGAATTCTGATCAGATTTATCTTTAGATAAGTTACTTGCCGAGTCTCGGTTTCCTCCCTGTAAATTATTATATATCAACAATATGGGTAATAGATTGGGAAGGGTCTGTTTCTCTGATATTAAAATGCATATTCTTTTGCACATTTTAATATCTCTGAAATGGGGACATGTCATGTGATCGATTGTTTTAAAAAGTACATTGCTCCATAGTCTAACTGGCAGTCATTTTTTTCCTTAGTGGGTGTGAGAGGCAGAATTCTGAAAATGTCCCCACCCCAGGAACCTCCCCCCTCCCCGCCCCCACCGCATAGTCCCTCCCCCCTGAGAGTAGGCGGAGCTTATGAATACATCACTACAGTGACTGAGTTACGCTATATAGCAAGAGGGCATTTCCAAGTGGATGTCACCTGAAGAGCTCTTGAAAAGCAGAGCTTTCTCTG
>CM053504.1:2758625-2786335 GCA_028627145.1 Eidolon dupreanum | reverse complement strand
AAAAAAAATTAAAAAGAAAAAAACCTCATTAGATCAGCCAGAAAACAGTTAGAAAGACAGAAGCCATACCAAGTAGTCACACAGTGGGAATTTATCATGGGGAATTTGTGATACTCCAGATTTACCAGGTCTTGATGATACATAGTCCTGAAGGTCCTGGCACCTAATAAGTGATCAAAAAATAGAAGCTACGAATACAAAAAAAAAAAAAAGATTAAAGACATTGTGCCTTTAAATCAAGGGTTTTGTTTGTTTGTTTGTTTTTGTTTGGTTGTTTTTTGTCATTTCTATTGCTGGATGCCTAAGAGAGAATCCTTTAGAAAGTAAGGAAAGGAAAACAATAAGAATTCGATCCAAAATTCAAAGGACTTTTAATTAAAATAAGGAAAGTTGGGGTGAAGAGAAGGATAACAGTTATCTGCCTGATTCATTCTTGGCTTCTGAAAGAAAACTAGTGAGCGTTTCTGTTTAAGGGATAAGAAGAAAAGCCAATTTATGCCACCAGACCTAGTCATTATTTCTGTCTCATGGCCCCTGGTGAGCATCCGGTGTTTTTATTGCTAGAGTTCATCACTAGTGCTTACTCAATAATTAGATAATCCCTACAGCAATCTACTGTAGTCGTGCCTAAAAAGGACTCCTTATTGCATCTGCACATATGTCAATAGCTTTCATAAGCCATAATTCAGTAAGATATTGCTGGCATTAGAGTTTTAAGCAATTAATGTTAGTCAATACAAAAACTAAGAGATTGATGCACTTGGGTTTTTTCTCTATCCATACAATGAAGACACTGAAACTCTATTTGAATTAGTTCATCAGCCTTTGAGATTTGTCATTTAGCTGAAATGACAATTACTGTTGAATCATTACCATTATTTTCCGATCATTCTTCTGCAGACCGAACTCCACACGGCACCGTGTGAGACCTTGACCTTGTGCAATGTTAGAGCCCACGTTTGTGTTAAATGCTAGTAGAAAATGAAATCTGCATGGTGGGGACAATTCGAGTAGCTCCAAAAGATCCTGTAGCATGCCAGTGGGGGAGATACCTTAAAGCACAGTGATTACCATTACCCCGTCACCATCTTTTGGATTAAAATATAGACAAGAGCATGCAGAGACACCCTAAGCCGCCATCTTTGCCAGGATGTTCATCTCGGTCCTGGAGACGGGGGTAAAGACAATATCATCTGCCCTGATAAAGCATCTTGCAGATAGCAATGTCTTCTTCCCCAGACCTTCCGGAGGAGGCATTGTGGATTGCCTCCTAAGCTCCTCCCACCTCTTCTCCAGTCCTGATAGGGACCTGATTTTGTTCAAGCATCCACCTCTCCTCCATGCAGCCCGTTGCTTTGGGGAGGGGGTGGGGCAGGGGTGAAACTGCCCAGCCCCTAGGTGAACTTCGTTGCTACCAGAGACCGACTTCGGAGTTGGAATGGGGCTTACGTGTGGCCATCTCTCGAGAGACTTCTAAAATGGTTTTGCTTGTTCCCCAGAAGGAATCAGAGGGGAAGAGAGGATCTCTCCTCTCCCAGACATGGTGTGTCTTGCCTGAGATTTCTGCAGCCGTTTTGCTGACTAGTGTGAGCGTAAATTAAAAATGGAAGGTGGAAAATGGAGCAATGACGAGAAATTAGTTAATGACCCTGAAAACCTCCAAAGTCTCTGTTAAGTGAGAAAATCCATTTCTTTGTTATTTAAGTTGCTTTGGGCCGAGGCTTCTGAAAGGTGCAGCCAAACTGCCATTAGCCAAAATCTGAACTTCAGGCACCATTCGCATTTTATGAAACAGCATATCTTCTTACTTTGTTTTTCCCATACTCATTTTAGCCTTCCGATGAGAAGATGGACTTAATTTATTCAACTGTGACTATTTAAGCTAGTTCAAACATCTTCTCCTTGAAGCTTTCCTCAGATTGGTTCCTTTTTCTGTGTTTTTATAGCAGTAGTACCTATATCTACCATAGTGTGTATCACTCTATTAAAATCATCTCTTGCCCATCTCCCAATATCATTTGATTTTTTTTTTTTTAAGTAAGGCAACCTTTGGTTGACCTCACAGATTGCAAGGACCTTGTCATTTTATAATCCCTAATTTTTTTTTTTTATGCCCATAGCACCTGATCTTCCTAGGTGGTCTCCTATCCAAGCACTAACCAGGCCTGACCCTGTTTAGCTTCTGAGATCAGACAGGATTGGGCTTGTTCAGGGTGGCATGGCTGTAGACCCAATATCACTTGATTTTGACTACCTTAAGGTCAGACATTATCTCCCAGTGTCCTGTAGATTATCAGAAATTCCCATGGTCCCCACGACTTAGGAAGTTCTCAATAATTATTCATGAATGAATAAATCGATGAATGAACGGCTCACAGATATTCATAACTCTTCATAAACTCTTTCTCGTGCTTACTTTTTTCATCTTTTTCTAGCATAGTACCAACTCTTCCTAATCACACCTACCTCCTCTACATAAAAATGAGTCATTTTACCTACACTTACTTAAATCTTCCCGAAACACCATGAAATGGTACCCAAAATATATGCTTCATTAAGTAAGCATTATTAGACCTCAAAGAAACCAGCGAAGGCCACCAACGAGCCCCAAAGAATTAAAGCTGAAATGACTAGGTCAGCATTTCTAATAACACATTCCTCAAAAGAATTATTTTTTATGATGTGAACAGGTGCGTAAGGAGCCCTATGGCCAGGTAATGTAGATAACGATTTTAATCAAATGTTAGCAGATTCTTAAGTGCAGAATTGCTCAGAGCTTCCTCTTCCAGACCTGCTGGCGGAGGGGCCTGATCCTGGCTTGGGTGACACCGGAGACAGCGGGGTTGATAAGTATTTTCCCAAAGCCCCAGACTATTGCTTCCATGTTAATTCCCTACTTGTGTCATACTCTGATTATGCCATAACTCATTGTTTTACACTCGTTCCTGCCTAGTGAAATAAATTAACAAGCACGTCGTGGACCTCCCGTGGCACGCAAAGTGCAAATACATAAGGACTCAGAAGCCCGACTTTGGTCATAAATTCCAGAAGATAAAAGGCATGAGATGTTCTTAGCATGCTTCTCTTTCAATGAGTGTGATGACTCTTGCTGAAAAGAAATTCATAAATAGAAAATATTGCTAATGATAATTGCCACCAAAGCTTTATTGATGTATATACATAGAAAACCATTGTGTATAGACATTAAATGTTTTGATGTTTATGAAGATTGTCCATAAGAGTTATGGACAATCTTATGAATGCTAATGAATGAAAATTGCATGCATTTACTCAAAATGTAGACCATTAAACTAATTTATTAAGCAGAACATAGGGTGCCACTTCCCCATCATGGACTGACATTCCCAGATTACTCGGGAACCCCAGCTCGGAGTGGGAGGGAATTTTCATGCACATGAAACACCCTTCAAATGAAACTCAGTCCTGAGCTGCCCTTAGCCATGGCAGCCTACCCTCTGCCTACGTGATGAACACCCATCGATGACTAACCATGTGCCAGGCACTGTGTGTACAATCTTTACACTCAGTCGTCATAGCACCCAAAAGAGATAAATATTCATCACTCCGCTTTTACAGATGAGGAAATGGACAGGTTGCTCGTGGCTGGCCACATGACTAATAACTGTTGGAGCCTGGCTTTGAACCCTTCGCTGCTTGGTTCTAGATTCTAAACTCTCAATCATTATACGCCCTTCCCCTTGGTGACCACTGGTGGGTCTCTCACCGATGTTTCCAGGGCCTGATGCAAGCTCTTGGGTCACTTTGTTATTTCTGCTGTCTCTGTGAGTATCATCGGGCATTTTTGCTGCAAGATATCCTTTTCAAAAGCCAAGCTATTACTGAATCTCCACTTTAATCAATCTCTTCATCCAATATTCATCATTCTCCGGATTTTCTTCAGTCATCCACCCCTTTGCCATACATATGCGTATATCACTAAAGACACTATGCTAAGCGAAATTGAGGAAAACATGGCCCCTGCCCTCCAGAAACTTGGAATTCGGAGGAGGAAGAAGCAATGAACTAATTAGCACAGCGCGGTCTAAGATGTCAGCACGTGGGCAGCGTGAGCTGAACCTACACAAATCGCGCTGTTTATAGGACGGGGTTCCTGAAGGAAGGTCTGCTTTCCTAGCTGGGTTTCGAAGGTGGGTAGGAATTAGCCGGATAGAAAACTTTTAGGGCCCAGGGGTTGGGGGACAGGCGTTGTGGTTAGAGGAGACAATATACGTGGCAGTTCATTAGCAGGCATTACGGGACGGGCTCTCAGATTATAAATAGTTCTGTATCTAGAGCACACCTTGGCTGTGAAGACTGGAGACCCTGGATGTATCTGCGAATGTGGATGAACAAGCTGTCACCTGCGCCCTAGGGTGTTACCTAGAAGTTCATGCTAAGTTCCAGCTTCCCCGGGAATGCTCTGTTTGTCTGTCCATCCATCCATCTGTCCATGTCTCTCTCCCTCTCCCCTCCCTCCCTCCCTCCCTCTCTGAGTTTGTGTGTACTGCACGTGTTGTATGTGTCGGGAGTGTATGTGGCGTGTGTGTCTGTGTGCGTGTGTCCAGCACCTGCTGGAAAACGCCTCTGATGCCCTAGCAGAGGGCTCCGCAGCGTCCCATAAGCCTCGTCTTGCTTCCTCCTTCTTTTGAGGAAGAGCCAGGAAACCGCCTTCATGGTCGTCCACACCCTCTGCCATCGGGCTGTCCCTTCTCCCTTCTGCAGAGAAGCAGATGGGATGAACAGACTCTGACGAATGCCAAAATAAGGTCAGCTAGGGTCCCTGGTCCCTTCCCGTGTGGCACGTCTGCAGCACCGGAAGAGACGTCTCTAGCATCCCTCTCTGTGATCTTTGCTTCTTTAAGTATCCACCAAAGGATAGAAAGAAACTGGCCCATCAATATCCCCAATGAGACAAAACGACCCGACAGCAAATGTCCCTATAGGCTCTGAAAGTGTGCGTGTGTGTGTGTGCACGCACGCGCACGCGTGCATCCTTTGGCCTCGGCAATCCTGACCCACCTCCAGGGACTTGGCCATTCCCACGAACAGGCGAGCCCACAGACCACTGAGGACCGTCACCCTCAGTGGAGCAGCACGATACCTGTATGCGGCACGCACGTGGGAACATGTGCATGTGGCACCGTGTCATGCTCCGTCTCCTGCGGTCCCCGGCCTCTCTCTGGAATCCATCGGGACGCAAGTCCGCTGCAAAGGGGAGCGACGTCCTTGAGCCGAGCAAACCCCAAGCCGCTCACTTCCCCTTGAACTCTGTCCCTCCTTCCTACACACCGTTAGCCTTTTGGAAATAAAGCCTTTCACGGGGGTGAGAACACAGATACCTGCTTGAATGATTTTCTAAAAAAAGAAAGCCAAAAAACGGAGGGGGGTCAAAATTTTCATCTAGTCACCCATGCCTATGGAGGAGATTCTTCTGAGTACGAGTTCATGCTTTGCATGAAAACCACAGAGGATCTGGCGTCCTCTAAAACGTTAAGAATCCCCGATTAAGAGAGAACTTTAGAGAGCAAAAAAAAAAAAAGAAAAAAAAATCTGCTTCTTCAGAAGAAAGTGGATGTGCATATGTCATCTCCCCTCAGATAAGTCTGATGCTAATTGCTCACTCAGGTATGAGTCCCTTCCATCTGACACCTCGGCTGGTTTCTGATGTACCTGCAACTTCTGTGATTTTACTACCCATGCAAAGTGGCACTTGCTGCCTCCAGCAAAAGACACGAGCTATTTATTGCCTCATTTTACAGATGCCGCTGGAGACCGCATTTAACAATACAAATATCACAGAATTGTCTTTGGGTGTCACAAGCTGCCGAAGTGTAGCCTGATAACACAGTTCGCCAGACTCTATGCTAATGATTTTACACACATTCCGGGCTTAATTAGATGGGGCTGAAATAGGAGCTTGCTTTTTTAGCAGTCACACCCTTTCGTCAATATCCAGACGGGAATGTTTATCTCCTGCTTTGTAACTTATCTGGCCGTATATATAATTGTCGCATTTTATTACTGGAAACGAACCTTAACATCTTACCCCTATGGTATGCAAAAATGCAATACCATATGCAATTCTATTTGGGATGCAGATGCGCCCCAAAATAAATGGAAGTTAATCTTATCTGGGCATGCATTTTCCATTCCTCAGAAACACACACACAAGCCCACCTGTAACCCCTGCTTTGTGCTGAGTTTGCTCTAGAAAGATCTGACAGGTTCTGGGGTGCAGGGGGCGGTCTGCCAGATGGGAGGGTCGGTGAAGGAGCAGGCAGACGTTCAGGGACCAGGCTGCCTGAGAAGCCTTGGCAAGCTGCCTTGTGTCTCTGTGCCTCAGTTTCCTCAACTTTAAAATTGGTTTCTAATCACTTCAGAGGGTTCCTACATGGTGATTAAGTGAATCGAAAGGTGCAGACTCCTTAGACCACAGCTCACTCTTCTGGGTGTCTACGAGGAGTCTCATCTCTAACTAAAATGGATACAAAATGAGCACCTCCATGACTATGCAGTTAGGTGACTTGGTACAGCATTTGGAAGCATGTCCAGCCGTTGGCTGTCACCATGTCCCCTCCTGGAGGCACTGCTATAAGGACAGTGCTGAAACTGGCTTATTCTTGTCACCGATCTTCAGCTATCAATTTTGTGGACTTCTGTGCATTTTGGACCTTTCTTCACACGGCCATATATTGTGCAGGGTGGAGGGAGCAGGGACGGAAAGTAGGACAAAGGAGGAAAAAAAGAGGAAAAGAAAAAAGAAAGAAAAGGAAACAATGAGGAGACACTGAGTATTTTACATCTTTTTAATAAGAGGCCTTTTTTCTCCTTCCTCCCTTCTCTTCCTTCTGGAAAATGTCCATCCCTTTTGGCTGGTTTAAACTGTCCAATCACTACAATGAAGCTTAATAAAGAGAAAGAAGATGCTCTTTTTATTATTTTTGACTAGCGATGCTCCGGTCTAAACATTCCCAGGAGGCCTAAAGTCTTTGATCCCTCGCTTTTAAATAAAACTGCAACACTTCTACTTTCAATCGGGAAGGAAACAAGAGGGTCTGGATTTAAGGAAGAAGGGCTGCCAGCCAGTACCTGTCCTCACCTGTAATCATGCCAAAGGCTAACAATAATGATGGTGGTAATAACGACATCATGGCTCAGGAGTTCCCTGGGGTCACTTGCCTCTCTTGGAGTCATTTGCCTCCAGCACAGGGCTTTAGCCCCCCTGACCCCTCTGCCTCTCACCCCCATCTGTCACCCTCGGGAGCTCACGTCTTTCCTCATCTCATGCTAAGCAATATTGCTGCCCACCCCGTCTTGGAAGATTTGGTGCCAGCCAAAACCTACCTTGTGCTGATGGCTGCGACTAAGAGAATAAAAATGTTCCTGATTCATTATAATGATAGACATTATCCTTTATTTTCTTAATGTTTTCAGGTCTTTTCTAAGCATCTTATTTAAAGTTTCCAATGACCCATGAAATAGATACTATTTCTGTTGTATCGTCCTCACTAACCTTTACACCAGTGGTTCTCAAGTGGGGGCAGTTTTGTACCCTCCACACACAGGGGACATCCAGCAAAGTCCAGAGACATATTCAGTTGTCACAGATTGCGTGTGTAGTGAGTAGAGGCCGGGGATGCTGCTAAACATCCCGCAGAACACAGGATGGCCTCCTGGCTCCGAATGTCAAGTGCCAAGGTTGAGGAACCTCGCTTTTTAATACTCAGAAAACTCAGTCTGAGCTTAGCTAACTTGTCCGAAGACACAAGTATGTCAGGGCAAAGGTGAGGCCCTACCGGTCCTAGCGACTTTCCAAATCCAGGCTCCTGTCTACGATACAAGCTTTCTGTTTTATTTATCTACTGCTAAGCAACAAGATAACCAGAAACCTAGCAGCTTGAAACACGCGCTCATCATCTCACAGCTTCTGCGGATCAGGAGTCTGCGCACAGCTTAGCTGGTCTTCTGCTTACGGTCTCACAAGGCTGTCATTCAGATGGTACCTGGGGCTGTGGTCCCCTCTGAGGCTCGCCTGGGGAAGGATCTGCCTCCAAACTCAGTTTGTTGTCAGTTTGTTTATTCCCTTGCAGCTGGAGGACTGAAGGCCACCGTTTCTTGCCTGCCACCAACTAGAGGATGTCGTCAGCTCACAGAGGACACCTGCAGTCCTTTGTCACAGGGGGACCCTCGACATGACCACTCACTTCCTCAAAGCTAGCAAGAGAGATATTCCAGCACGACAGGCTCTATGACTTATGTAATCTGATCGTGTACATTTCTGCCATCTTTGCTGTATTCTGTTGGTCAGAAACAACACACGGGTCCCACCCGCTCTTCAGGAGAGGAGGTCACACAGTCCGTGAACACCAGGAGGTGGGGATGGAACCGTCTGTCCCCTTTACGACTAACGAAATCACTGCCTCGGAGGTAGTTCCTTTCAAGGGCAGCGATTTCATGGGCCACATCCTTGCAAATATTTACACGTCCATTTTATCCTCATAGACTTCAGATACTTCCACAGGCCTACAACAGTGTGAAGGCCCCGTCCTGAGGTCAGTGAGCATGCCCGGCGCCAGGCCAGGGCGGTCACTGCAGAGGCGCTTCTGAAACTGAACTTGATAAAGCTCTTGGACCACTTCCCCGAAACCCACACCCGCTGCCCTGGGGTGTGAAGGAGAGGACCAATGGACTCTACTACTACTGCTGTGAGGATGATGACCCATGATCATAATAATGATAAATCAAAATTAAAAGGAGGATTTAGACTATTTGATGATAGAAAAAGCAAATCGTGTGGTATCTCGTTTAACTCTAAATGGCGTGCAACTGAACTGACCCCTCCTCCTCTCTCTCTTCCTCATATTTATCCCTCCATTTTACCTCTTATTTTTCCCATCCAGGCCCTTGCTGGACACCCTTGCTGGCTTTGAGATATAGAGAGGTCAGAAAATTCAGAACCAAAATTCAAAAATTATTTTAATAATTTTCATATATATTATGTCATCTATATATTATATATATTATGACACGTGTGTGTGTGTGTGTGTGTGTGTGTGTGTGTGTAGGTCAGAGTCTTTGGTTGCAAGCAACAGAAATGAATTCTGGCAAAGCTAAACAACTAAAGAATAAAGAGGGAGAAAGGCATCTATGCCAGGTCCAAGCAATGCTGCAGTGGAAAGATTTGGAAAACCTTTCCTAGACCAGGGTAGAGGTAGGGGTAAGAGCATACTCACAGATCTATCTCAGGCTCCTGTTTAACATGCTGAATTCACAGCATATTTACAGTAAACCTCCCCTTCCCTTCGCTAGAAAAGTTACTGGTAAGATGTGTTTTTGTTTGTTCTTTGTTTTACATTGTATGGTTTTGTTTTGTTTCCCAACTTAGTTCTTGCTTTTTTATTCAGGCTATTTGATCAAGACCTGTAATAATTAACCTGCCCTTTAGATCTGGCTTAATTTTAATTAAATAATCCTCCAACATGCAACAGGCTAAATGTGTGTCTCTTCTGCAATTCTTATCACAAGGCAATTTTGCAGAACTTTATGGATTTTCTGAGAAATTGCTTTATCAATTTTTCCCTGCAGCCGTACACCGAGGTTGACTTATATTGCTAACCATTGCTTTAAATTAATTTTCTGTTTATTTTCCCAATTATATCTGTTGTGCTAGTTAATCCCTACATAATTTCTTCACCTTCTGATTAACAATTAACAGTGGTTATGGTCAGTTCCATCATTATAAAATTGGTTTTGTTGGGCCCTTGCCTTAATGATCAAATTTGTTCAGTGTAATTTTTTTTTTTTTTTTTTTTTTTTTTAGACATCAACTTTTTATATTCAACCTGGGAACTAAAATTCAAGCTGTGCTCCTTTTTCCTCTTACATCATCACCGGTAATAAAGATTTTACTGTCAGGACTTGGCTGACAAATTTGCAGGCTCTTCATTACTAGCAATGATGGACTATAGGAAGCAGAAAAAACACAGCTTGAATTTCATTCTCAGCTTGAATTTGCGAGGCTGGCATTTAGAAAAATTATCTTGTGACTTTATATACCAAGAAAGTTTGTGGTTGAAAGTCAAAGAATTAACGTAAAAATTTCCCCCATATCTATCTCCTTCGGAAATGGCTTTGGTAAAGTCATTGCACTGTATGAATTTGGTCAAATCTCCACCAACAAAATAAGATGTGTAGAAATGTATCCGAATCCCTTTTATTTCAATTACCAAGATAATTAGAGGAATTTGAAGGACTGAGCTGTTGTCCTCTCTGACGAAAACTGCCACTATTAAGTTCAAAGACCACACACTATAGGGGAAATTTTGTGCTTCGTCGGAGATTTATCCACTGTCTAGACTAAAGGGTTGTCTGCTCTGCAGGAACTATTTTACCTTCTGTGCATTGTGGGTAATCGATAGCAAAGCAAAATAACTCTTGTCTGTAGACATAAATTCTGCGGAAGTTCCAGCGACATCCCTCCTCCATTATGGAAAAGCTAGTTTTGCCTCCATTTGCACATTCGACATTCTTGTATTCCACTTGATTTCTCCGCTGCACCAGTTATAAGTTCCACCTGGTTTGCTCATTGTTGAGTGAAATAAAGTCTCTAATGCATGTTCATTTTATATCTGAGATTCATGGTTTATCTTTTTTAAAAAAATTACCTTTTAACAATATTTAATTGCCTAGGTAAACTCCCAAATTATACTGCAATAAAGTGATAGAATGAAGTACTTCCCTGAAATATTGTTGTAAAATAACATTGTAAAAAAGTACTGTAAACTACTACTGTGATATAGTACCATAATGTACTACTGTGAAGTACTACCATGAAATACTATCATGAAGTACTTCCATGAAGTACTATGATGAAGTACTACCATGAAGTAATACTCCAAAGTCATATTGTAAAGTAGTACCATAAAACAGTATGGTGACCTAGTACTATGATATAGTACTGTGAAGTAGTACCGTGAAACAGTACCTTAAAGGACTACTCTGAAGTACCATCATGAAGTAGTACTCTGAAGTACCAGTGATGTAGTACTGTGAAGTAGTACCAAAAAGTAAAGGCCAGATTTGGGAGTCATGGGGTTTATAATTCAAGATTTGTTCTTTGCTACCTGGGTAATTGTTGGGTAAATTGTTGGGTAAATTATTTAAATGCTCCTAGTTTCATTACTTCATATGTAAAATGTAGAAAATAATAATACCTACCTTATGGATTTTCTTTTGAAATAATACAAATTACTACACATTTTGAGTAGTCAGCATCATTGACTGTGTTTGTAATATGAATTATTCCTATACAGGCTTTAAAATGTAGCATTGTATTGTTTAGACATACTCTCATCAAACTGGTTGATTGCTTGAAAATTCCAATCACATCTCTTGGACCCACTCCTGAGCTTCCAACTTAGGGCATCCATCCTTTCAAATAATAATAAAGAAATCTATAGGAGTGATTTTGTTTCATGAATGTCTTGTCATAAAGACACATTTGTTGGCCATTTTGTTTACCTACATAAATATATATACCTACACATATATATATACACATACATATATGTGTATGTATATGGATAGATAGATAGATAGATAGATAGATACACATATATATATTTATATAAACTTTCAGAGTCAGACCAAGTTTTCTTTGTCTTGTTTTCGAGAAAGTAACAAGAATCCAAAGGTATTTTGTCAGCACATTCATAAGACTGGAATATTCACAAGAAGGAAAAACACAGAGGAAGATCTCTCCAATGACACTGTACTTGGACCTTGGGGCTGTGTTACCCCACAGCCCCAGGGTAACACTTTCTGATTGCACAGAATAACCCCCATCAAAAAGAAAAAGGTCCTAAAATTTACCCCATGGTGTGGAGACTCAAGTTTGTTTCTATCCTTTGAAGCTGGCATTACACTTTCAGGAAAAGACCCTGAAAAAAATCATCAGATACACAGACTTAGATATTTACTTAGATACAAGGATATTTACCACAAGACAATTTGAGTGAAAAATTAGACATAACTTCGATGCCCAAATAAAATGAACAAATTATGCTTCGTCCTTATAGTGGAATATTATCCAGATATTATAAGCCCTTTTTTCCAGAATCTATAATAATATGAAAAATACAATATGTTAAATTTAAGAAGATGGAATATAAAATTACATACATATTATGCTATCCATTTTATAATATTTCACACAGGCACACACCTGGAGCATATGCACACACATAAGCACACAGAATGAAATGCTGGAGGAAACAGTCCAAAATATTTACAATGCCTGTCTCTTGGTGGTAAGGTTATGGGTGATGTTCCCATTTTTCCTTAAGTGACTACGAATTTCCCAAGTTTTCAACAATGAGCATGTGCTACTATTATAGTCAGTGAAACAAATGTTACAAAAACAGGAACAAGCTGTATCAATAATGGTACTTAAAGATGGAAGAAGTTGCCATTGATAGCCCAGGGCATCAGCCAATAAGAGCAAGGAGGAAGTGGCCATTGTCATCACTGCGGTTGTTATTGGTACCGTCACCGTGAAACCCGGATGTGCTGCCTCGCTGAGCCCGATCGTCAACGAGCGCTCGCTTTTTGACTTTCTTTTTTCCGGGACTGATTTCGGACAGAAGATTGGAATTAAGTTAAAAAACGATTTTGGAACATTATTATTTGTTTGAATAGCCAGTACCCTGTCTTGTTCCCACTATGACCTTTTTTGTTTTTCAACTTCAAGCATCCTTTGCCGTCACCCTTCATCAGAAGGATGTACAGGTGTGAAAGGGTCATTCCACAGTGATAACAATGGTGTTTGATTTTGCATTCATGTTTTAGCCATATTCTTGATTTCTGACAAGTCCGATGTTGGCTATTTTTAGGAGTTTGTGTGCTCTCTCATCACCAGGAATCCACTATAACTAAAGTTTGGACATTTTAAGGGATTATACAGTACACTGGAAATTTTCACTAGACTTCTTTACTGCTAAAATGTACAGCTTGATTACACATAAAATAATTTAAATTAAGAAAGTAATATATTTTTGCCATGGTAAAAAAAAATCATTTGGAAATAGAGCAATTCCTACACACATTACCAATAGCTAGTTGAGTTATTATGACATCAAAAAAAAAACAAACCAAACTAGAGCTTATTTTAAATAGGTGTATCCTTTTAGAAAGCCATTATATTGATGTAAATAAAAATAACCTTGTTATTGATAACAGTGATTGAGATTTTTCTCAGCTTTCGGAGAAATAGTGCTCTTCCTTCTCATCCCACAAAACAGTTCATCTAATTCAACACACCTAATTGAACGTGAAGATCCCTAGGTCTGCAAGATCATGTTAATCTAGTAATTTTCTTCATCTTCTAGCTTGGTTAAAGGCAAAGAGTTTATTACGAGAAGTTGTGATTGGCATGCCTTTTGCTGACCAATTGCAATTTCCTCTCCTTGTAAACTTTATTTAGTGTTACAAAGGCAGTTCGCAGGCAGATTGTAAGTGCCACACTTTTCCTCTGACCTTTAAATCAAATTTAGAATTTCAGAAGGTAGTATGCCTTCAAGCAAAATCTGTCAGCTTAATAAAGTGGAAATTTTCTTCAATAAATCTGCAATAAATTTTTACCATTCACAAAAGAAGGCAAGCTTTAGTTGTTGTTCTATAGTTCTATAGTTTTTGTGTGTGAAATAAAAACAAGTGTGTTAAATGTAAGGACACCTCTGAATAATGAAAGAAAGAGGATGAGCGGCATAAATATAGGGGAAAGAAAGAAACACAAGAAAAGAAAAAAAAATGATAGAAGTAAAAAGGAGAAGACAGAACTATAAAGAGGCAAGATCATGAAATGAAAGAAGGAGCAAAGTAGAAAGGACACACCAAGAAAATGATCATTTTGGTCTAGCTCTACCAAGGAGCGCGAAAACATCAAAATCATAAGACCTCCTACTGGGGGATGTAAAATTGGTTTGGGGCATGAAAATTACCTAGTCCTCTATTGCTTGCTGAGTTTCTTTGTGTGTGTTTGTTTCAGCACAAAATGACCTGATGGCTTATCCTACTTTCCCAACAAGTGTCAAGCATTTGCTAAGCAAATTGAGGACCAGAGGTTGTCTCTGTTCCCAGAGGAAATCCTGATGATTCCCACCAACGTGGAGTAGTGTACTTTGGAGAGACAGAAACATTAAGAGGATTTGAGCACACGTGTTTCCTGATGCCAAAGTTCGGCTAATTCCAGTTTACCAAATCAATTCTCCCCTAAATCTTGTTTTAGCGTAACTATTAATGGAAGATGCATGAAAACCATGTCTGGATGCGTCTTCTCTCTTCCTTCTTATACCTGTACACTGATAGCAATAATTAACACTTTCTGGGTATTGATGATGCCCTAGGTGTTATACAAAGTGCTGTACGATTCTAAAGTTATCACCTCATCTACTCTTCACAGCAAGAGGTTCCATTTTACAGATGAAGTTCAGGTGCAAAGACAGTTTATTGACTTGCCCAAACTCACACAGTTTTTAAGTGGCTCGACTTTGGCAAGTCGGATCCTCTTTGCCATCAATTTATGGCATCTAATTTATGATACCGATATACATATGCACACTTTGATCCACTACCCCAATATTCTCATTTGAAAATGCCACTACTGCGTATAGAAAGGAAATGAGAAATTTTTTTTAAATAATCTAGATTTTTTTAAATTGTTCACCAAAAATAGTAAAAAAAAAAAATTGAAATCAATTTCCACTTAACTGCTTGGTATACTCACATTATAGTGCTTCCTTGCAAAAAGCAAAGGAAATAGCTCAAGTATGTCATGAGTTTTGGATAAAGGGGAGAAATATATATTTTGCTTAAGACAGGACTTTAAATTAAATACATTTGAGCTTATGCAGGAAAATGAATTAAATAACGTGACAGTGAGATGTTTATAGCGCTGGCCAGTGGCAGGTGAAAGGCAATTATTTGATATACTCTTACCAGTCTATTCTCATTTTCCTTGGCCAAATTCTCTCCGTGACCTTGAGCTTGCAAAGTAGCCTCCTGTATTGATGTTTTTGATTTTGCATCTATCAGATGAAAATTGTTACTCTAGCCCCTGCTTGCTCTACAGGGGCAGAGAATAGCTCAGAAATGAAAAATCTTGATCTGAAAAATCATTTGGTAAATAATTCTCAAATCTTCCTCTTCTCTCCATCGACAGTGCCACCTTGCTAATCAAACCTGTCACCTCTCGCACTTGCCATGTGCCACAGCCTCCTTCCCGGTCTTGATGACATTCCTGTCTCTACCATACCTGATCTGCTCGATGTACCACCACCAGGCTCACCTTTTAAAAGTACAGGTATTGGACTCTCTTATTTAAAACACACCAGTAGCTTTCTACTGTCATTTGAAAAAAAAGGCAGACGCCATAACATAACTCACGTGTTGATCTGGCCCCTGCCTCACCCCTCTGACCTCAACCCACCCCCCCAATCTCACTGGCCTCTTTTGGTTTCTCTCCCCTTTCCAAACCTTCCCACAGGCATTTGTCTCAGAGGGAGATGCTCTTCGCCGTCCTTCCCACTCTTACGAACCACGAATCATTCTTCAAGGCTTTGATTCTCATGCGTGAGGCTTAAAAAGGAAGCCTCATAAAGAAATCCAATCTTAGGCTTTCTACAACTAAGCCAATATTTAACTTTCCACTGCACTTGGCAAATAACACTCAGTCATTTTCATTTAACCAGCCTGAAATCCTGGGCCATCGATATATTTATGTAAATGAGAGGATCTCGACTTTGGCTGCAATCCCATGGGGGAGATTATTAAAAACAATCCACAATCCAAGGCTCTATCCCCGAAGATTCTGAGCCACTTGGCCTAGGGCAGTGTCAGACATTTGTTAGTGTGACGTTCCCAGGTGAAACCAGAACTGAGGTCCGGTCATCTACAAGGACAAAGCCAAGCAGAGGTTGAACAGTTACACTTGCTTTGCTACCGCAGATGTCATCAGGCTGATTTATACCACACGGTGAGTAGTCAGCAAACACGGAGCATGTATATTTAGCTCTAAGGATGGACAGCCCCGTATCGGGTCTACACGTAATTGTACACACCCGGTCTTGGAAGGTGAACTTGGAAGAGGTGAGGTGATGCAAGACAGACCGAAATGTAAACATCAGCCACCTTGGCACACACGCTTGTAAATGTAGAAACACTATAATGACAATACTTATCATTTGCAAGGTGGATGAATGAGTTCTGCTTAAAAGGTAGCAGAGTGTGTGGGCGAGTGGAGTGTGTATTGCAGATAAAAGGCTTCCTTACATCCCAGAAAGATGGCAGTGAGACCACCTGACACTGCAGGGTCAGCTCAAAGATTCTGCAGCCCGTTTCTACTGTCAAGAGAGCTCTAATCTGTTTTAAGGCATGCTTTTTGTGAAAATGCCAATTTAGATTTTTATGCTGAAAACCATGCTTTTGAAGGCAGAAAAATGAGAAAAAAGTTGGGGAAGAAAGTATTGACATCATGAGACTATGTATGCTTTATGAATTTAGGTTAACACAATACATAAAGTCTTATACCTGTTTAGAAAATAAATTTAACTTATTTCATGGCATCTTTCTATATCATCATATATTTTTGAGAAACTGTTCTGTTATATATATAGTATCTATTACATAAATCTACAATTTTATTTAACTATAGCCATCTTTGTACATTTAAGTAACCTCAATACGGAATATAAGAACATAAGAATGTCTGTGTGTTTCTGAGTATTTAATTATTGGTTTTGGAATGACTGAGTTTGGGGAAACTAGTCATTCCAATCCTATTTTCTGTAAACACCATTGTATTCTTGGTGCATTTACAAATCACGGTCTACCTACCACGCCCTTCCGTGTGTTTTGATTCATTAGGTCTGAGGTGGGAACAGGTAATATGCATTTTACTGGGAAGAACCAGAGATAATTCTTATGCAGATGATTCATAGCTTCTACTTGAGAAACTCATATCAGCTTTTTTTTCCACATATGTCATGGAACAGTCTGTCAGAAAGATAACTTTTATTTCCTTAATCAGTACATAATCAGGCCCGTTATCTTTTTGAAATTCTGTGCTGATTTGATAAGCAATAATGGTATGTGTTGCTCTTTAATTCAGCATGTCTTTGGTTGCTAGTGAAAAGAGGTTTTTATATATTTTCTGGTCATTAGGTATATTCTTTAATAAATTTCCATTTCTTTTCATTAACTTTGCCCATTTTTTTTTTAATTAAGATTTCAATTTCTTTACCATTTGTAAGACTTCTTTCTATATTAAATTACTCCTTGGCTGAAAATACACTTCCCCGGTAATTGTTTGTTTTCATTTTATGGTGTTTATTTCGTGTCCTACAGAAGTTCTGAGTGTTTATGTAGGTATGCCACTACATCTATGGCTCAGCAGTAACCAAGGCTTCCTTCTAGTTTTTCTATGGAATTGTCTTTAGGTTTTTCTGTTGTCGTTCTTGCTTGTTCTGTTTTTTGTTTGTTTTTTTTTTTTTTTTTTTTATTTTTAACTTTAATTTTTTAAACCATCTGGAATTTATTTAGTATGCAATAAGAAAATAAACTCATGTTTTTGCTAATCAAGTATCCTTTTTATTATGTCTTGCTATTATAAATATGGCACAACCTTCTCTAACAAATATATCGTATCATTTTCTCATCTGAGATGAAATTGGGAGGAGTTGTGTAATATTCGAGGCTGACCGATACTGTTTCTTTTATCATACTTTCCTGATCAGCACTCATTGGAGGTAGATCTTAGCTGATTTAGTGTTATGTCTCTTTAAGAGTCATTAAAATACATTTTTAATTTAAAAACAACAAGTTTTCTCAGAAAAAAAGATACCTTTTTCCCAAATACATTTTTAGAAGTTGCCACTTGGAATTCATTTGCATAATCTTCAAATACTGACAAAATGTCACATGCTTATGCTGCAACTGTTACCAGGATATTTCAAGATTTTTATTAGTACAACAAGGTTTACGGGTATCTATAGGATGTAAATTCAAACATATACTATCCATATGTATCAGAGAAATGTTTTGAACCAGTAACTGTTGCATTTCTCCATTTCATTATTTTTTTTTTTAACCTGAAGGCATCCCACCATTAAAACTGGACCCAGTCTGGAGCTGACCTTCCCAAAAAAGCGAGACATAAAAGAATCCAATGAAAATGAAGTCCGGAAGATCTTGTCTTTTGATTGCAAGAACTGAGCACTACAAAACGTTTCTTTTTCTTTCTCTCCTTTTATTTTTTTTATTATTTCAAAGGTTTAGTTATATTTCAAAGAAGGGTTTATAACAGATCATAGACTTTACCCCCCCACATACACACACACACAAGGTGGAATGACAACCCTCGCTGGGCTGTGCTGAGGTGAAACTTTGAGAGAGACACAGAGGGATGAAGAACTTAGAGGCAAATGTGGGACTCCAGCCTCTTGTTCACGTCTCACATCCCAACTAGGCCACCGCCAGAAGACGCAGACGTCACAGAAGAGTAACACACAATAGAGAGGGGTGGCCTCTGTCCCCAAGGTAGAGCCCAAGGAGCCAAAAAAACCCTTCATGAGCCCCCCTGCTGTCATCCAGCAGGGCACCGGGGGCAGAGCTGCAGAGGCTGGGTGAGAAGCCAAAGGCAGACACCCTAAGCGTGGTCCCACCCAACCCCGTAGACCAAAGGTCGGCACACTTTTTCCACAAAGGATCAAATAGCAGACAGTTTAAACTTTGCAGGCTCCATGGTCTCTGTCACTCCCCAACTCTGCCCTTGTAGCAGAAAAGCAACCGAAGATGACATGTAAACAGATGGTTATGTTCCAATCATACTTCGTAGACACAGAAATTTGAATTCTATATCATTTTTGCATATCTTTACCTTGTGACTCTTTTCAATTATTTAAAAATATAAGCATCATTCTTCACTCACAGGCTAGACAAAAACTAGTCAGCGAGCCATGGTCTCCCAATGCATGCCGTGGACCCCGCACGGCAGAGCAGAACATCTGAAAGCTACTAACACCCAAGGATGGGTGAAGGAGTGGGTGAGGGAGCGAGTGTACTAGAAGATGACTTCTAGTTAGGACAAGTGGATACTTCCCAAGGGTACACCACTCACTGTTCAAGCAGAAAGCCAAGGAAGAACCGTAGACACCAGAGGTGATCCAGGGGTGACAAGCCAAGACCTGGAAGCTTGGTGGGGTGAAGAGAGAGTCTTGACAAGGACACATGTTCCTCCATAGAGAGGCACGTCCCCTCCCACACATACTCCAGACCTCAGTTCATCTCAGAGAGAAGGTAAGAACCATAGTATCTGAGTGATTAAGTTGGACACCAGAACAGACCGAGTTTCTTTAATTTGGAAAATTTACGTTTTCTGCTATCAAAAGAAATAAAGACTTAATAGCTGAATAAGTATCATTTTTGAAGAAATAAAGACTGCCACATGTTTTAACAGCTAAACTATATGATGTAGGGATGTCCCTGACTACCACAGATATATACAGTCTGATACCTAAGGTTGTTATTGTACTTTCAAGCAAAAATAAACTTTAAAAAAAAAACACACTTAAAGGAACATAGTGAAAATTTGTCCCCTGATTTGAAAAAGACCCTTTGTCACATATTGAATACTAGGGTCTATTTCACCGATTTATTTCCTTGTCCCTTAATCTGTACTTATCTTCTTGGTTCACAATCAGACTGTTTATATTACTATAACCCTATAAACATTCAAATGACTAGTACGATGTCTCGATTATGCTTCTTTAAAAATAATCTCATCAAACTCCTGCATCATTTATTCTTTCAAATAACATCGGATTCTACTTTGTCAACTATAAAGGTAAAAATGAATTCCTCTGGAATTTTGATTTCTGTTATTTTAAAGCTACAACTTAATTTCAGTAGACTTCATTCACATCTTAGAATAATAAAATTTACCATGCAGAAATATGGTTTGCTATATCATAGTTAAGTATTCATATCGCCGTAAAATTTTCCATTTTCTTTATTTTAAAAAAGTACATATCTCTTTTAGGGTTTTTTTGAGGGGGCGGTTATTGCTAATGCAAATTTTATCATACATTACTGTTATATATAAAGATATTGATTTATTTGTAACTACTTTATATATAATCCTTTTCACTAAATACTCCGAATTCTTCTAACAGACTTTCATCTAATTCTCTCAAATTCTCCAGTTGGACAAACTTTCTGTCTGCAAACAATATTAATTTATCTAATTTTTTGTAGTTGTAGTAAGAGATAAAAGCACATATTTCACTGAAAAGAATGCAAATGACCCTTCAAGAAATGAGGAATAAAGGTCAACTTCATGGGCTAATATGCTATGTTTCTATCCACTCTTCTCCCATCAGATGGGTAAAAATTGAAAAAGTTGGACAACACACCCTGTTGGTGAAGCTATTGGGAAAGAAGCACCTTCAAATATTGAGGGCAAGATTATAAAATGAGTCATCCCTTATGGAGAGGAATTTGGCAATATCCAGCAAGGACACATACAAACTCACCCTTTCACCTGAAATCTGTCTCAGATACAGTGCCCAAAATATGAAAATAATATGCAAAAAATATATATACACACAAATATATGTATGTGTGTATGTATGTGTGTGTGTGTGTGTGTGTATGTACACACACACATTATACTTTTTTCTTGCATGACCACTGTAGAGAGGTACTCCCTTGAGCAGGAGGAGAGAGAAACACATCAGCTTCTCCCTCTGCTCCCCTGTTTTCCACACACACCCCTCTTTGGCCAACCAAGCCAGAAACCAGTGTGCAAGGGACCCTAAAAGCCAGTCTTGAAGGGAAGCTGAGCGGAAAGACCTCTGAGAGCGACAAGTGATACCTGCACAGTGACCGCAGCAATAGTGCCAGCTTGCACCTCTATGCAGAACCCCATCTCTGGTTCGCGGCTCCCTCTTATAGCTCCCCCCTTTCCCCCCCACAATTTCAGCCCTTCATTAAGAAGACGTTTGCAGTAGCATATCTATCTACCCTTTTAAAGTTGTTTGTAATGGGAGATTTGTAAATATCTCCCCTGTGTTATTGTTAGAAACTGAATTAATTTTTTTTTTAATGGGGAAAAGTTTTGCTAACATCTTAGTGAAAAACAAGTGATAGTTTATAACAAAACTAGGCTATAGTCATTCAGTTATTCAATTGACAAATATTTATGCTACAACTACTATGTACCGGGCACTTTTCTAAGTTGAAGTAATGAGGAACGGAGCCAGCCCCTGACCTGTATCCATCTGCTTTGGAGACAGAGATAGATAGAGATGATAGAGATACAGGTATAAATAGTCACAGTATACATATAGCTTTAGAATTAAATCATATGCATCATCTCCTTACTTAGATACAACTAGATACACAATATCCATCAACACACGGGCATCCTAGTTGTTACAGGTTGAAATGAATGTGTGAGTTGATATGTGTGTCTGTGTATGTGTGAATGAGCACCTCCAGGAGCAACTTTGTAGTAACTGGTGTAGAATGCGTTGCTTACAGCAACACAACCATTTTATCTTCTCAACACATCTTTTTATCCCTTTATAAAGTCCTAAGTTTAAAAAAAAAATAAAATAAACATTATTAAGGGGTGGTAGCTGAATTTCATGAATCTAGAGTTGGTTTATCAAGCATCAGCTCCTACAAGACAAAAGCGATTTTGCATCTGGGTGTGCCATTCTGTGAAAATAAAAAGCTGCAACAGCCACGTCAATAAACAAGATGAGCTGCATCAGAGTTTTTTGTGACTTTTTCCTGTTGACTGTCTTCTTGCCTTTCTGGAATGGGGAACATTTCTAACTCTAAATGATAAAGAATGAACCAAAGTGATTGCTTCAGACCCTAGAGAATTCCAGGTTAAAAAATAAAAAAGCCACAGGTGATTCACATTTCTATCTGTTGTTTCTTTTTCGGTTTGTTTTTATCTCTCTAACAAATCTCTGGAGAAGGGAAAAATGGTCAGATAAGAAGCCTGGAGGAGAGAGAAAAGCAAAGCAAAAATAAAAAGACCAAGATAGTTACTGATTGTGATTATTTAAGAACAAATTTAGACCCTTATTTCAGGTAATTTTTACCCTCTGGGCATTACAGTAAATGTGTTGTTGACATCTCGATAGCCTCCAAACCTTTAGCTAAGATATACAAGAACTAAAAACTCACAGCAAAGGAAATTCATTGACTCTTCATTGAAAGGGTAGGACCATCTTAACTTTAGGCCTTAATCGAGACCCATTATATTTATATTGACGTCAGTTATTTCCTAACCAAGATGCACATGTACCAATAAACTCCCACCTTTCTCATTCTTATGAACTTGAATTGTATTAAAGTTTTGCCGATAGGAGTTGGTGACCTACTTTGAAATTCAATTATATATTTTTTATTCTCTCATAAGGTATGTAGTTTTTTGGCTCAATTCATATGAAATGCAATAAATTCATCCATCAATTGTAAAACACAGGGAAAAATACACACAAAGCATTTTTAGGTATGATACAAAATATCAAGTTAAAAGTGAAATTATTTTATGGCGCTGTTTGCATGAAGTTTTGACAAGTATTCAATAGTCCAGATGTAACTGTATCTTCAAAATCTTTCTTACATACTAACCTAAATGAGAAATCTTTGGTTGTTTAATAGAGAGATCACCACAGTATAATTTTTTTCTTCTGTTATTCACCAGAAGTAACAGAAGGCAGAAATGTTTTTATGCAAGATATTATTCACAAGAAAAAAAAAAAAGACTAACCTATTCCCTGAGTAAAAATATACAATTTCACACTGGCTCTGTATTTTTAATAGGAAATAAACTGACATTTTCTTCTGTCAGCTAATGAAACAATCGGGTACTATTTTAGAATTTAAAAAAATGGATGATTAGCAGCTTTATCTGAGACAAAGATTTGCTCATCTCTGAATGATGAATTGGCAATTCCTAACTCGGGAAGCTCGATTTGAATACTCAGAGTGGGGGAGCACAGAGAACTTAAGTTATCGTCGTCAGGGAGGGAAATTTTCCCCTCTACCCTTCTAGGTTTTTCTGGTTGGTCTAATAGTTAAATCAACATAAGACAGATTAACAGGAGAAAATCAAATTTAACTACATACATACAGGAACCTGTGTAGACATGAGAGAGTCAAAGACAGTCAGGTAACCGAGACTTACATGTCTTCCTGAGCTAAAGGGAAGGGGTAAAGGTCTGAGGCTTCAAAGGGAAGGTAGGCAATTCACAGGGAGGCAGGAAAGAGCAAGTATTTGGTAAACGAGTGGCTGTCACGCCACGCAGAGATTGATATCCAGGACTTGTCACCCCCACTCCCAGCTCATCACATCGAGACCACATTCTTTGTGGTTATGTCTGATAATAGTTCTCTTCCTGCTATAGGCACTCTATCAAAATCTTTTCATGCAGAGTAGGGAGAGGTAAAAAAAAAAAAAAAAAAAAAAAAAAAAACTTCCTGAGTTTTCTGTTTCTTAAGAATAATCAGCCTAAAATAACCCTGATGACAAAGAGACAGATTCTGGGGTGGCAAATTTGGCTTCCCCACTTTGTGTTAAGGGTATTATTATTGTTATTATTAATTTTCCTTCTACAGATGCAAAGACAAATGCCAGAGGCCTGGAAAAAAATCACGTCTCAGCTTAGGATAATCACTCTCTTTCATGTCACCACAAAAAGAGATTTTTATCAAATTTTGGGGGCAACAGGAAGTTGAAAACTTGGCAGCTCTGAGATGAAGCAGAGGAACTGAACTCCAAGGAACAGACCAGTTGTCTTTCTGGATGGCTTCCTATCTCCAGGGTTAAATGATTGAATGTGATCAAGATTTTACCAGCCGTGCTAAACAAATTATGAGACGTAACACAATGGACTTCAAACCAGTCATTAACAATCATCACGGAGACAGTAAAACATAATGTCTGAGGTCACAGAGATTGGTGCAGATAAACCAAGGTCAGGCCCGCATCTTACCATTTGATTAGCTGTGTTACTTTGGGCAAATTATTGTGCCTCTCCATAAGTAATCATCTCAGAAAGTTATGGAAATTACATAAGATAATGCTCTGAAAATGCTTGTCGTAGAGCTTGGTACTTGCTCAAAAAATGTATTAAGTGAATGAATAAATACTTAATGGATGTTTGTGCTCATCATCATAATTTTCGAGTTGGAAATATATCTGTAATATTGCTGTTTTTTTAAAAAATCGGTTTGCAGAAGACATACAAACTACAAGCTCATCTGCTCGTGTCCCCTGCATGTTTTTCTCCGTGCCTTGGAGCACGCAAGCATGAAAGGATGTTCTGAAAATGTAAACAATTGCATTTCCGTGCTGTAAAATTTCTAGTGCTTATTCTTTGCTTTGCATGTTTTCTATGTGTCATCTTACAGAAACTATTAAGTTGTATGTAAGACAAATATTCACCAGACAAGGCTTCGACATTGATCTCGATATTTGGTAGACGAGACTGAAATCTTACTGGAGAAAGAGATCAGGGAGAAATCAGAAGGACTCCAGGAGAAATGCATCTTTGGAGACCCCTTCCAAAAAACAAAAGATGCAAAGGACTGGTTTTCCCACAGAAGAAATTGTCTTCCCCATCCCGTGCTATCATATGACCATCATTTGAAGAGTGTCTTTGAGACTTCCTCCTAGAGAGAAGTTTAGTACCCATTTTCAAATGACTTCTTCGAGAACCTCTGCTACTAGATAGCTAGAGAAACGTAAACAAGAAAAATGAGGGGAGCGAAGTCCCTCTTTGGATGCGTGTCACACTGCGCCCTCGCACTAAGCGACTTATTCACAAATGGCAACAGGCGATATAATGTGATGATATAGGAAAAAGCCAGGACGTCAACCAAGGGCTGGGGTGGAACGTCAGTCACACTGAAATCATGTACACAGAGTAATTCATTTTCATTCACGTGATGACGAAACACCCCGGACTGTCTCTTTCTGCTTTGAACTTTGTTCGGCAGTTTTCTTAGGATAAACCAGGAAGGCTTCATGGAAAAGACCAACTAGGAAGGGGTGGCATTCCCTGGTCTGTGACAGTGGGGGGATGAGCCCCATCCAGGGCTTCCTGTCCCTTGACTCTGTGTCAGCGATCTTCCGAGAGCAAAGGCTAAGTGGATGGGGGTCAGTCTGAGGGGCAGCAGCATCCCCAGTGGACCCATGTCCCTGAGCTCCCACGCATCAAGGTCACTCCATGGAAAAGGAAAGGAAAACAGAAACAGCAGCTCGCCACAAAAAATATGTCTGCATGAGTATAAAGGCGTAGAGTACCTGTGGAAGAATGCACAAGACCTGCGGCCAGGAGTCGCTTGGCAAATGAGAGGCTTGGTGGCAAGAACTATGCTGTCTCATGCTGTAGCCATATGGAGATTTAAATTAAAATGAAAAAGTCAGTTCTTTCGTTGAACGAACCACATTCCAAGTGTTCAGTCGGCCCGTGTGGCTGATGGTTACGGTGCTGGATGATGTAAAACTAGAACATTTCCAGCATTGTAGAAAGTTCTATTGAACAGCACCAGGTGAGAAGCTACAGTAAACTCATTGACCTTTAAAATTGTTGTACTATGAACAGGTATTACTTATTCAAAAATTAAAATTATCACGCATTTAAAAATCTTTAAGTAATAATTTTTAATTGTGTACATAAATTGTATCACAAGGTTCAGAAGGATTTTTCCATTTTTTCATTAGGCGCCACTAGGATCACCAACTCATGGACGTCTTTAAATGGCCAAATTCAGAAAGATTACAGGTCGTTCTCTCTAGACTAAATATCACAATTAAAAAATAAGATAAGTTTTAATTATAATCACGAAGTACAAAGCCCTGATTTTGTTTCAAAAGCTAATAATAAATTGCTCTTTTAAAACTGATTTTCACTTTCAGGTACAAGGAATCATATCACAGATGGAGGGGATAATGAGACAAGTGTCAGATGGTCCACACTGAGCCTCCGGGTCCAACTGTGCACAGCAGGGCTGCTGCAGTGACTCTCACAGCTCTGTGACGCCCGATGCACTCCCTCCCCGTCGTCTGCATCAGGCAGAAAAGTAGGATGTCGGGTGAGTAATGGCTTTTGAAGTTTTGGCCTTTGTCAGCATTGTCAGCATTTACAAGAGCCCAAAATAAGAAGCTTGTGAAATTGTCTTGTGTGTACCATTTATTTTGGGGGAGGAGCGACATACTGATCTGCCCCCACCCCCTCAGCCCGCTGACTCTCACGTCACCTGCAGCTACATCACCCTCCCTCTGGCCGAGGGCTCTGACTGCGAGATGGGGAGTCATTGAAGGGTTTTCAAATGGCGAAATGACATGACAGAATTTATGCCGTGAGAAGCTTACTCTGCCGGCTTCTGAGATTAGACTGTGGGAGCAAAGACAGAAATGGGGAGACCAGTTAGGAGGCTGTTCTAATAATCCAGGTGAGAGGTGATAGTAGCTTGGACCAAGGCAGTGAGAAGTGGTAGGTAGGTCTCTAGTTGTGTTTTACAAAGCTCATTCTGGTCGTGGGGTTCGGGAGAGATTGTAGGGAGGGCAGGTAAAGGAGCAGAGAGGCAGTTGGGAAATTAGTGCAATAGCTTAGGCAAGAAATCTCAGTGGCTTAGACCTCCACCCAGGAGGGTTGGTTGACGCTGGAATCTGTTTCAAGGTAGGGACAACAGAATTTTCTGACATCTGATAAGAATGAGAGTTTTATCCAAGGAGAGCTACCACCCAGAGTGGTGCCTTCCCCTTCTCACTTTCCGTAACCCTAAACCCCAGGCAGGCCATATAGTCTCCCTGAGAGACTCACTTTCAAGGTGCGTCCATTTGAACAAATTTACTGGATTATTCATAACAAGAAAAGGAGAGGCTTGGATAATGAAAACCCAGCCAGGTCCTCAAATGATATCTGTGCCATTATCCTGAACCTTCTCTGCCCACCGACTCTCATCAGAACTGTAGAAGAATAACGTCACGAGAGGCCGGGGGCTACGGTCAGTGGCTACAGCAGAAACACACCAAGGCGTACAAGTTATCTCAGCCAGCCTTGTAGTCCCTGAAGCCTAAGAGAACATCGATTTGTGGGAACTACTTCCGATATTTCGAAAATCCTTTCAGAAACTTTAGGTAGAAGTAGAGGGTTGCATTGGGGATGACACATTAACTGTCTGGTTTTAGTGACTTTAGAGCTACTCTGTATGGTCCAAATTCTATTAGTCAGTAAACAGTTAATAAAAATAGAGAAATAAATCAATTACTGCTTAAGAAATGCACTCTGTTTGAAGATTGTCTTTAAAACCATAGAGACTATGAGGAAAATAATACAGAGGGTGCATAGAGGAAAATTTGGGGATGTATGGAGTTAGTCCCCTTGGCCCCGTGGGATTAGCTGGACACCCCCCCCCTCCACAGCTCCCTTCAGAAGGTGAAGTCACACACCCCAGCTGTCACCCACTGACCCAATGTGGTGGACAACCATAATTTGTCTGGCCAGCAATCGTTCTCTCGTCTCCCAATTATGACTTCCTAATGTTCCTTGGGGAACCACGTGTCCCCGGCTCTCAGTCCACAGGGTCCAGATTGAGACGAGTTTTTT
>CM053504.1:2714878-2758125 GCA_028627145.1 Eidolon dupreanum | reverse complement strand
CTACTCTTTGGTAACCACTAGTCTATAGTCCATGTCCATGAGTCTCTGTTTGTTTGTCCTGTTCATCGGTTGCTTTTAGCTTTATATCCCACATATAAGTGATATCATGTAATTTTCAACTTTTTCTGTCTGGCTTATTTTGCTTTGTATGATTTTCTCAAGGTTCATCCATGTCGTCACAAATGGCAGTATTTCATCTCTTTTTATGGCTGAGTAATATTCCATCATATATATATATATATATATATATATATATATATATATATATATACCATAACTTCTTTATCCAGTCATCTATTGTAGGACACTTTGATTGCTTCCATGTCCTGGCCACTATGAGTAATGTTGCTATGAACATCAGTGTGCAAAATATCTTTTCTGATATGGGTTTTCAAGTCTTTAGGGAAAATACCCAGTAGAGGGATTGCTGAATCATATGGTAGGTCAATTCTTAGTTTTTTGAGGAACTTCCATACTATCTTCCATAGTGGCTGTACCAATCTGCAGTCCCACCAGCAGTGGCTAAGCAAGATCTTTATCTTGAAATAGGGCTAATCTTTCTAAGATATGTGTTACAGAGCTGACTGATTTTTTTTAATTTTTGTTATCAAAAGACAAATGACTAACAGAGTGAAAGTATTTAAAATCCATATGACAAAACACTGCAATAACAAATTACTGTAATAACTATGTATGGTGTCGGAGGGGCATTAGATTTATTGGGGTGATCATTTTGTGAGTTCTATAGATGTCTAATCGTTATGCTATACACCTGAAACTAATATAGCATGGTATGCCAACTGTAACTGAAAAATAAAAAGTTATTAATTTTAAAGGAAGAATCCAATTTAAAAGATCATCATCCCACTTTATAAAAGTGAGAAAAATCTCTCACGTGTTGCTTATAGGAGGGGCAACATGACTTTCGAACATATAGGAAGACATTCACCCACACTTGTAATTTTAAGGAAAATTCATAGTGTTCGGTGAGCCTGAGAATGACAGGCGCTTTCAAATCCTACTACACGAGAGCAACCTCCCCGAAGGGAAACTCAGCAGCATCTGTAAAGAACCTAAAATGCACATAGCGATGATTCCAGCAATTTCACCGCCAAGTACTTATCGTGTAGACGCGACCCCTTTTCTGCCCGAAAACTCATTCACAAGGATATTCATTGCAGGGACTGAAAGTAAAACACTGTAAACAATCTAAATGACCCCCAGTAAGAAAATAGTTAAACCGCAAACAATCCATATGAGGTTTCTTTTTTTTAAATCCAGACAGACAGGGTTTCAATAATTAAATAAAGACACGAGGGGCGATAGAACTTTTGCTGTAAAAGGCCAGATAGTGAACAGGCTTTTTATATAACATGCTGCCTGCCACAACTAGGAAGTTCTGCCATTACATAAACCGACACACGGGTCCATGTTCTCGTAAAACTTTATTCACAAAGCCACGAGGTAGACTGGATTTGGCCTTTGGGCTATATTTTTCCCACCCCTCATTTAATGGATTTATTTATGGATAAATAAATAACATGTTTATTTATGGATATATGGATATATAATTTGTTCATGGATACGCTGTAATAGTTTAAATATATATGTTAAACTGTATGAATATTATATAATATACATTATATATTTATTACGTAATATATTATGCAACCTATGATTAAATAAATAGTCCCTACAAGATAATACTCTATAGTTGTAAAAAAGAAGGAGGCGACCTATGTATTATGATACAGAAAACAAGTTATCTGAAGCAAAACCTGCAAGTAGCAGACCCTTGAGAATCATACATTCCCGTTTCTATTTAACAGTTTATAGGTTTTATGCAATGCTTTGTATCTGATGCAGGAGAAGCTGCCACCGTCCGTAGGGAGGAGACTGAGGGATTGGCTTTCTGGGAAGATAAAGGAAAAAGCACTTCCCTTTTATATTTTTTGTACTGCTGACTTTCTTTACTGTATGCATTTATAATTTTAACTATAAAAAAAGTATTTTGAAAACAAAATTGATAAAATGTTTGGAGCGAAGCAGCAGGGCTTAGTATCATAACATGATCCGAAAGTCAAACTGATGGTCAGCAGGTGTGCTGGTCAGCCCGGCCATGCCTGTCATTAAAATGTTAAAATATATCTCCACCAGTGACAAATAAGCATCACTCTGACCCTATCAGCCTGGCCCTTCTTGCGCCTCCCCCAAACTCCTCCTGACTCAGTAACTGTAAGTTCTTAGCAAAGTTCATCACTTCTCTGAATTTCTCTTTATTTGCCAGTGAAACGAGGGGATACTCGTCCTACTTGGCCTTGGGTTTGCCAGCGTATCAAAGGAGGTGACATATCTAAAAGCCCTCTGCAAAATACACAGCTCTAGGCCAGCATAAGATAATTACCATCATTTATTCGCACTTTGCCTGTGGGCAAAGACAATTTGGAGTATTTCTTCTTGGGACAATCAGTTTCTACCACCCAGGCTGAAAATATCGCCTTTCATTCATACTCTCTGGCAGCAAGAAGCAGATCTTTGTGTAGTTTGTTAAATATGCATCAATTTCCTTTGCTCTCCAGGATTCCTTGAGGACAGAAAATGTGCCCTTTAATTTACTTATGCTCAGGACCCAGTATAATGGCTGATGTAGGCTCAGTATATGTTTGATGAAAGAAATAAATACTAAGGGAGCAAAGAAACAAAATGAGAGAGATCTACACAATGAAATCTGATTTATGTGCTGAGAATCACAAATCCACTTCTCAATTATCTCCTGAGTAACTCAGTGACTTAGTTTATAACAGCAGTCCCAGGATAAAATATGACCAAAGACACGCTGTTTCAATCTACTGATGTTTTCAATCTAATTCTTTTTTTTTTTTTTCCATTTGACAAATATTTATTGAGTGGCTACAGGAATTGTGGTGGGTACTTGGGCTCAGAGCTAAAGAAAGAGTGAGAGCTGATTAGGGCAGGGGAATGGGCTCTGTCTATATATCTACAGGGAGTTCACGCAAAGGCCCTGTGGGGAAAAAAGAATGGTGACTTTAAAGACAAGGTGGGACAGCATGTGTGTAGCACAGGGAGAGAAGATAAAGTGATACTACAAGGACTCAAAAAGGCACAGCTATGCTACATTTCCCAGCTTCCCTTGCGGCTGGGTGTGACCACACAATCGAGGTTGGCAATAGAATGCAGAAGTAAGGGAGGCACACCTCACTCTAAAGGAGTAGCTGTCCTTCCTCCAATGCTCTTTGCCACTTGGCCTACAGGATCAAGATGATGGTGAGGTCACAGAGCAATGAGGAGCCATAAGAAGGGAGGAGCCTGGGTCCCCCAGGAAAACCGTGAGCCACTTGTAATGTTTGTTTGATCTTTTGTGTGAATGAGAACTAAATTCCCATTGTGTTTGAGTCTTATATATATATATATATATATATATGATATATATATATATATATATATATTTTTTTTTTTTTTTGAATTTATGTATTTCTCCAGCCTGGCCTCACATTCAAGATGTCAGTGTTTATCCTGAGAAATGGGCAGCCTCTGAGGGCTGTTATGTCAGATGGTTAAGACACGATCAAATGTATGTTTTAAGTAGATGGTTCTGGTTGCTCCATGGAGGGTGACAAATGTCTCCAGTTTTCCACTGTGCTCTGCCTGGTTGCCCTTGTACTATATAAGAAGGTGGCAAAACAGCCAGAGACTTCGGAGATACGCTGTGACAAGCCGTCAAGGGCAGCAGGCTGGGGATCATGGAAGAACAGTCATGGGTGCGAGCAGACAGATGGGCGAGGATAACAGGATGCAAGTCAAAGGCCACGTCTGGTAAAAACATTAGGGAAGTTCTCAAACTAAACGCTGCAGCAAGTACGGTCGCCATGGCGAAGAAAAAGGCGCAGAGCACTGTTACTAGAACACGGGGTGAGGAGTCAGGACGCACCTCTGCCGTTGGCCAGCTTTAAGGTCTCGGCGGCATTACACTTGCTCCGGTCTTCGAGTTTCCCCATTGGTGAAATGGGACAATAGAATTCACATGACAGAATCCCCATGAGGACACAAACAGCCATGGCTCCGTGCAGGTCCTGGCATGGGATTGGTGTGCAGCCATGCCAGCGGTGATGGGCATCCAGCCTGGGAGAGAGAGGGGTCAAACGCCCCAGTAATGGACAGGAACTAAGAAGTCAGATGGGTTTCAAAGACTGAAGCTGAGGTAGGTGATTAAAGATTCTGGCAAACCATTAAGAACTTGGCATCTGTAAAAACCAGAAGGACCATAATGGACATAGGAGAAAAGTCCGCCCCCTTAGAAGTACAGAACCTCCCATTTAAGGTCTTATGACCTCAGCACTATTGACATTTTCAGCCAGATAATCCTTTGTCGTGTTTTGGGAAAAGCGGGGTGCTGTCAGCTTCCCTAGTCCCTACCCACGAGACGCCAGTATCAACCCCTCAGTTGCGACAATCAAAAACATCTCCAAAATAAAAACATAAATTTAAAAAAATTTGTTGAATAAATAATTGATTTTTTTTTAATTATTAAATTTATTTTTTTAAAAAAAGTCTCCAGACATTGACAAATGTCTCATGCTCTGCTGTTCATTCATTGGTGAACATTTTTCACTGAGGACAGAAAAAGAATTAGGCGGACACATCTACCAGCATAGAACTTGCCCGCGAGAGTTTACATTATCCTTTTCCCACTACGCTGCTCCTGGTCTCCTGGATATAGTGTCCCTAAAATATTCAGAGAGAAGTGAGAGAGTGATTATTTGAACAGAGTATATTAGGTTTTGATTTTGCTTCTATCTCCCCACTGAAAAAAATATACATTTTTTGCTGAACAAGTATTGAGACATCTGTAACACCTGTCTCCCATCCAAGCACTAGTCAGGCCCAACCCTGCTTAGCTTCCGAGATTGGACAGGATCTGGCATGTTCAGGGCGGTATGGCTGTAGACGGTGACACCTGTTTCATTCTGACTTTGGGTCCCTTTTATGGTCAGTCCAGCTGGCACTGAGAGGCCAACCTTGAAGTCTGAGAGATCTCCAGGCAGGTGTTGGTGTCCAATTATTTCTATGCGACCTTACATATCTGTCTTTTAAACTCCTGAATTAGTTTTCGATCCTGTGTAACACATTGCCACAAACTTAGCCGCTTAAGATGACATCCACTTTTATCTCAGTTTGGTGTGTCTGGAGGTGAGGAGTCTGGGTGGGCTTGACTAGTTCCCTGCTGAGGTCTCCCCAGGCTGATGATGTCCAGGTGTTGGCTGGGCTGCACCCTCCTCCCGAGGCCCTGAGGAAGAAGTCACTTGCAGGCTCATCCAGGTAGTCGGCAGAACTTGGTTCCTTGTGATTCAAGGATTGGGTCCCATCTCCTTGCTAACAGTCCGCTGGGAGCTTCTCTCTGCAACCAGAAGGTGCACCATGGTCCTTGCACATGGCCCTGCCATCCTCAAAGCAGGGTTGCCTTGGTTCCTTCCTGAAGGATTCCTTCCCGAAGATTGTTGAGTATCTCTGACTTCCCATTCTGTCTCCAGCCAATGAAAACACTCTAATTTTAGGGGGCCCACCTGATTGGCCAGAGCCAGCAAATCATCTTCATAGCTTCGGGTCAGCTGACTCGGGACTTGAATTACATCTGCAAAATCCCATCACAGCAGTACCTAGATTCGTGTTTGACTGAATAACCTGGACATGGGAATCTTGGCGGCGTCTTTAGAATTCTGCTTATGGCAATGTCTGGAAACCAGAGAGTAGGGACTCAGGAAGATGGCTCTCTTTCACAGTTCCCTTTCATGTCCTCCTGTGCCTGACATGAGGCACTTCACCTCAGTGGGGACCTGTGAGCCACAAGAGGATTGAGAGTACTGTGCTAGGTAAGGGTGATATGATCCCGATACCCATTTCTCCTGAAAAGACTAAAGATAAGGGTGTTGAATGGTGGGGGGATTTCATTTACAACCAGATTTCATCATTGCTGTGAAGTGATTTAATATTTACTTTGTTTCTTCTTACTGGAATTTTAATTTCATTGCAACAGATAGTGAAGGCGCCACGCTCTGCATGCGATTGTGACATCCCAGTTGTCATGAGGAGCTGGATTATAGGCTTCACAAAAGTGAGGGGGCAGAAATATTTTAATTTTGTTTTTAATTATACCATAACAAAGGCTATTACGAACCAAGAAAGAATACCTTAAAATTAATTATCAGTCAGAATAAGATCCTCAGAAAAGTCTTTCAAAGCTTAATCAAGATAAAATGAAAAGAACATAAAATTAAATTTTAAAAAAATCTTCTAAAAGATGAAAGAATTCAGAGAAGAACATGCAAAAATAACTTACGGGAGAATAAGGACTCAAAATTAGATACTTCTCTTGAATCATTGTCAAGGACGTATCTTACTTGAACTACGATCAAAAACCCATATCAATCTCCCTCTATGAGAAAAATAGGAAAGAATAACTCAGGTTCTATTTCCCGTTTCAGGTATGACAATTTCCTATGACGAGTTTCATGCTTTTTATAAAACAGCAGATGAAGACACCCAGGTCCACTCGTGAACGGAGAGCAGAGGTCTGAGCCCAATGTTTGACCCCAGTGTTTGATCCCAGATGTTGGGAAACCCTCTAGCTTCTAAGAAACACCACCAATCTCGAGGGTAAAATGCAGATGTGATCGTTCCATAAAGGGGAATCCCTTCATGTCTTTAAAATGAAAGCCGTGTGTGTCCCACTACGTTATCATGATCCGTTTCTCTTGAGTCAAGAGGGAATCCCCAAAAATGAAGGCATTCCTCCCAAGGTCACCGCTACCCATGCAGCACCATGGGATACCATGAACATCTGCTTTATTTGTTTGTTAATTCATCTTCCCCGTGTACTCTTCTTCTTACAACAGTGCTCCACTTTCAAGGAGGAACCTTCCCTCCCTTCTCTCGATCCCTTTGGCTTGGGAGAGGGGACAACGACCCCATCCCCGCTTCCAAAGAAAAAAGTACATGATCCGGGATCAGAGTGTTGGGTCTCTTGGCCATAGCGATCGATTCTAAGTGACATCAGTTAGGCATATCAGACAAGTATCTCCAACCTTTGCTAAAACTGTTGGTAAACAGATGTTCTACCAGCTGGCTTGTCTAACTAAGCCTAGATTATCTGGCATCGTCTTTCCCCTAAGAAGAAGGAGCCTGCCTGGTAATGAAGCCATTTCAAAGAAAAGAAGAGAGTCAAAGGATGGAGAGAGAAAAGATCTTGGCAGCATTATTTGAGCACCTGGAACCAGCTTTACCTGAAGTTGTTCACATATGTAATTTTCATTTACATAGGCAAATAAATTTCCTTTTTACATTCAGCCAGTTTAAGCTGGTTTTCTGCCATGAACTCAAAAGAGACATAGCTAATCACTTTGTCTGGAAAGACTGCCCCAGCTGCTACGTATCATCACTCTCAGCGTGTTTTTTTTTTCTTTTGCCTCCTCTGCTTCTGTTATACAAACTCTGCAAGTTTCCTTCTCTAGGAGTTTGTTGACTGGCTCCCGGCAATCTGAAATGCTCTCCGTTTCTCCTTCTTTGTCTCTTTCACAGCCCGTGTTAAATCCCAACCTCAAGAAGCAATTTCGATGTGCTCTAAGCCCTTCTCCAAATGTCTACCGTACCACTTGTTACCCCATCTTCTGTCTATTTGCCACTTCATCCGCCCACATGTCCCGTTCCCCAGCTACCTGGCAGCCTCCTAGAATCTTCGGCTTTCTTTATCGGTCCCCAGGGTTTTAACACACTGTTGGGCTCAGGCCTCCAGCATCTCTCATTTGGAATACTGACAAAGCCTCCCCAGTGTATCACTCATGCCCCCTCTGCTCATTTAACCTGTTCTGCCCCTCAGCTGATAGACGCTGCTGCTGAAAATCTTTTCATGCGTTTTGAATGCTCTATGGATTGATTTTATCCAAACTCCTTAAAATGGCCTGCACAGCTCTCCCTCTGCCTCCCCCACCTCTCTCCAGCCGTCTCTCTCTGCTCTTGTCACACTCAAAATTTCCAATTCCCACTGCCCGCCACTGCTCCTAGCCCCAATACAAGACAGGCTGCCCATTCTCTCAACACTCACCCCTCCTTTCTTTTCCTAATTAACTTGTACTTATTCTTTAGATCTCAGCACAATTTTCATTCCCTTGGGGAAAAGTTCTGTGACCTGGCTGATTACATTACCTTTCCCTAATTAACCGTTATAAGTTCTCATGATTCCATAGCATTTCTTTCACTGCATTTATCAAATCTGTCATAATACACAACAATGTGCATATCCATATTTATGCCTGTTTTGATGCTGTCTCTGTCCTTCAGCACAAGCCCCATGAGGCTCAGAACAATAACTCTTTTCTCACCATTATATCACCAGCACTCAACGCATCCAAAAAATATACTAGGCACTTAACAAACATTGGCAGAATAAATGGAAGTATCACCTAGTTGGGGCACAGGAAATATTACTGGACAGGTGGAAGGATAAACAGAAAGATGGGCAATAGAAAGAGAGATGGATGAATGAAAGCATTAGTGAATGTACTTTTATCCTCCAACTTCTGCCTACATTTGGAAAACAATAAAAACAAATAAAGCTCTTAAGAACAATTGCAGAGCTTTTTAAATGAAATGTACTAGTCATGAGATCTAAATTGAGAGGAGGACCACCTGTAAGACAATGGAAACTTTGGGAACCATAGAGAAGCTTTGAATAGCTGATTATTTTGCCCTATGAGTGGCAAACACCAAATGTGTTATTTCAATGCCTAGCACCCCAGTTCTGTAATTGAGTTCCATATTTGCTTTTGGTAAAAAAAAAAAAAAAAAAAAAAAAAAATTGGTAAAAAAAAACCGGCTAGGCAGAGAATATTTGTATAATTATAGAGGCTTTTTTGATGTAGATTTCTAGGGCACTGGAGTGATATTTTATTAATATAAGTTTCCTTTCTCTGAAAACCAGCAGAATTTTGCCAACTCAAGATATTTTAAAACTGTTTTGTCATGCGTTGTCTCTATCCAGGTAAGTCAAGTGATAGCTAAAACAATCTCCAAATCTAAAACAGATTTTATTCTTACAAGTCATATCACCTACTGATGGGTTTACGTGTATCAAAACATGTATGGGTGATAAAGATTTTGATGTTTTTAAAGATGGTTTTGGTTGCCTAGACAAAATGGGATGTAAGAAGGATGATAGGAAACATAATATTGCACTTCCTGAGAGCTTCATACATATTGTTACATCGTGGGATCTGTGCAATAACCTAAGAAACCAGACACTATTTTCTCTATTTAAGAGGTAAAAGACAGAAAGGCTTAGAGAAAGGTTCATAGATCTCTCCAAGGACATGCAATAATCAAGAGGCAAAAACAGGATTTGAACCCATATCTGCCTAGCTGAATAAATCCCCAAGACTTTTGCTCTACTCTTTTACTAGAAAACACTAAAAATAAAGCCTCTCAATCAAAGAGAGTCCTTGAGGGTCCCGGACCTACCCATCTAGGAGTTTAGAGTTTTATCGTTTCTGTAAAAATAGTCACCATGTTAAGGAAATTAAAGATTGCCATCTCCCTGATGATAATGACCCCAAATATACAGTTTAAATCAACGTATCAAGTGATCCTCCTCTAAACCATGATGCTCCCTTCCTCACCCTGGATAATGTTCAATTCTGTAAGCAACTGATATCGTGCATTTGCCAGCTCTATGTTAACTTCTGGAGATAGATGATGATAGATAGCAAGATAGATGATGGATTAGATAGATGATAGATGATAGATATAGACAGATGATAGAGTGATAGATGATAGATAGATAGATAGATAGATGATTGATAGATTAGATCGATAGATGATAGATAGATAGAAATAGAGATAGACAGATGATAAATAGATGATAGATAGATGATAGATAGAAAAGACATGGAGGAACCTTAAATGTATATTGCTAAGTAAAGAAGTCAGCCTGAGAAGCTATGCACTGTATGATTGTAACTACAAGATGTTCTAGAAAAGCAAAACTATAGACAGTAAAGGGATCAGTGGTTGCAAGGGGTTGGGGGAAGACAGAAGGAGAAAAGGATGAATAGGCAGAGCATACAGGGTTTTTATGGTGGTGAAACTGTTCTGTACCATACTGAAATGTTAGATACGTAACATTTTACCTTTGCCAAAACCAAGTGCAACAACAAGAGCATTCCTCATGTAAACCATGGACTTGAGTTAATAACAATGTTTCAGCATTTGCAATAAATGTACCAGACTATTTATTGCAAGATGTTAATATTAGGGGAAACCGAGGCAGAGAGAGGGAGTATATATGGAACTCATTTTGTGCTCAATTTTTTGTAAACCTCAAATTTCCTTAAAAATCTGTTTATATATATATATATATATATATATATATATATATATATATTTTTTTTTTAAAGAGTAATACTTGAAGATAGGCTGGTCCATCAAACTATATATGACATAAAATGTAGCTTATATAGCTCTAGGAGCTAGAACAGTAACCAGCTCATAGTAGGTGTTCGAAAACTAAATGAATGGCATGTAAACAAACAAATGACTCCATCAAGTCATCTGGTGTTCCCGTTAAGACCATTCTCAAAACTATAGACTCTCAATTCATCAATAAGAAACATCCAAGAGTAGCTAATAAAATTACAGAACAGTTGCCTCAAAGCAAATATGTCAAGCAAATATAGCGATGTTTTAACTATATTTGAAAATGTATGCACACATAAATATCTACACCTAATTCTATTAAATCGTAATTACAGAGGTTGTGTAGAGAATTGGAAATATGTGCAAATTACTTTCTAAAATTCCTTCCCTCTTTGGCATGCTTCATAGCCATCCATTAAACATAGGATGATTAAATAGGGACATCACAAAAATGTGTGTGCTTCTGTAGCAAGTTAACATTATGTCAGAAACAGCTGATATAATATTAACTTTTAGAGGTAAATGTCTTCATTTTTCTTGAGCACTTAGTAGGCATCACCATAGGGATACAAAACTGACAAAGACCAAGCCCTTTGCAGCGAGGAAAGACTGGCCAGTGACAATGATGGCTCAGATTTGGGGAAAATAGAGGTTTCAGGGTAGATTCTGGAAAATTCTGAAAGTGGCATTCATGAGTTTTGCTGATGGTTTGACTGACAGCAGCAAGGAGAAGTGTCTTCATTCCCCACTTGGAGAGAAAGACTCTTTTGGAATAGATTCTGCTCACCTAGGATCCCCTGTTCCACAAGATCGCAGAAAACTATCATGATACAATCTTTACTTATTGATCCCTAATTGAGGGTATAAGAAAGGGAGTCACATTTACAGAGCACCTGCTACATGCCAGGTGCTCTGCTCTGCATGTTACATATACTTCTTTGATGGTGAGACCACATAAAGGGCCTGAAAAGGGCTCCCAATTGAACAACGTCCAGCAGGAAGTAACATTTTTAAAGTGCATCATTCTAGTTCAAGTGTGGTCTGTCCACACAGTGACACACCACGGAGCTACTGAAAGTAACGTGAAAGTCGTGTGTACCTTGATTCAGGTAGAAGCTACAACACGTAGCTCAACAAGAAAAGATTCTAGTATGTAATTTTATTTGTATAAATGTTTTACACATGTATACACATTGCCTGTGTGTATAGAAAAGGCAGTGAGAAGTGCGTGTGGTAAAAGCGTTAATGGGCTCTCTTCAGAGAGGCTTTTAAAAAATTCTTCTGCTTGACCACAATTTCTGACTTTTATATAATGGGTGTGCATTGCGTTATAATAAGGGGAAAAGTAAAAATGAAAAACAGCTTCAGGGACAAATCAGGCAATCCAATCAAGCTGTTGGCCAGTCCATCACGAAGGAGAGTTAGAACGGTCAAATCATGGGTGTCATTTTAAGATAATAAATAACCTTTTAAAGGTATTACTTTGACTTTCCATTCCAATTTCGATGGATTGTTGTCATCACATTTTAACAAGCACTCATTTATTTAGCATCTCATGTGCCAAGCTCTGTGCTAGGCCCACGTGGTACCTGTTGGGTATTCGTGTGGATGTGTGCACACATATTCACACACTTAGACAGACACCCAAATAGACCCATCTCCCACAAATGGCAATCGAACCACCTAAAATAAGTAAATGACATATTTAATATACCTACATGTTAATGTGTCAGCAGAGGTTCTTTTTTAATGGTAGTTTTTTTTTTCTCAGTTGTCACATTACTTAATAAAAAATGATAGCCAAAAATCCAAACAAAATTGATAACGAAGAAAACTGAGCTGACTAGAAATGCACCCATCTCAAGACAATTTCTGTTAACTTTTTGGTGACATCCTGTAGGCTGTCACCAAATATTTCTATTCACCTGGACCCAGACTTTCAGTGCCAAAGCAGGGACTACCCCAGGCAAATGGGGACGGTCAATCACCCTAGACGTGTGTATGGCTTTATATCACCATCTCGACGCTGTCACAGTAAAAGTGTTTCATTGTATGGATTTGCCATAACTCATCTAAATAGTCCATCACTAATGAAAATTTTGATTGCTCCTAATTATAAGCCATTGTTTCCATTATAAACCATCTGCGATGAACATCCTTGCACATACATCTTTGCACAATGACAGTTATCTGCCTGGGAGAAGTTTCTGGAAATGAAGTTGCCGAGTCAGAGTACATATATTATTTACCATTTTGGTCCATATCATCAACATTTTTTATTTAAACATTTTACTAACTCATACTGTGGACCAGTTCAATACAAAAGCGTTTCCCATTATCCTCGTCAAATCTGAGTCTTGCCAGTCTTAGTAAGGCTTTTCCAATCTGATGGGCAGCTCAGTTTGAATTCTTAATGCATAAATTATTATGTGGACAAAGTATTATTGTTTTTCTCTCAAAACAGTTGAATGCTTTATTATGAAAATAGAATTTCATAATCACTTTTAAATAGCTGTATAGAGATATAATTTACATATCATAAAATTCGTTTTAAGAGTGCAAGCCAATGAATTTTGGTATATTTATAGAGTATCAGCCATCCCCATTAATTTTAGAACATTCCCCTCACCCTCAAAAGAAACCTGGTACTCACTAACAGCCAGCCCCTGTTCCCACCCCAGCCCTGTGTAACCACGAACCTTCCCGTCTCTGACTGCCTATCCCAGAATTAAAATCACTGGCTGTATTACAGCGTGATCCACCACTGTGGTTCACTAGGACCGAGGGATTCTTGGTGCATAGTGTTCAGCGCTAATACACTAGGGCAGGCCAGTCACTCAACTGTGGTGTTTTTTCATCAGCCAGACTTTTCTGGTCTCCCTTCCCCCTTCATGTGTCATGTGACCTGATTTGGCGAGTCAGGGCAAAGGCATCTTACATAAGGAGGCCCCCCAGAAATTAAGGTCTGCAAAGCATTCTGATTTGAAGAGAACACAGCAGTGAAGTGCCTTGTAAGAAGCTCCTTCTGGCTCTAAAACAGCTGTCGTTTGGCTGTCGCAGTCAAATCAACGGGACACAGTGACGACGTCCCTCACACACAGTCCGTTCCATCCAGCCATGATGCTGAGAGAGGGTCAGTACCTCGACCACACCGAGAAGGAAGAAGAGGAGAGAGGGATAGTGAGGTGCTGTGGGAGAGACAGCTGAGGGCGGATGTACCATAGACTGCCCTGCACCCTCTCGTTTCACCTCTACCTCCCCCAAGAAGTGGGTATCGTTAACCCCATTTCACAAACACAGAAACTGAGGCCCAGAAAGAAAAAGTCGCTTGCCCAGAGCACACAGTTGGGGTCGGAGTCAGGATTCGAACCCATGTCCCAGCCCAAGACCAAAGCCTGAGTCTGCACATTTGGCCCCATGGCCTCCTGGGAGCAGCAGGGACTAAAAGACAAGATTCAGAACGCAGGCAGAATACACTCTAAATTCACATCCCTTTGCCAACAAACACAGAAATGTAAAACACTGATGTTTTTTTCCCCAAAAAAATGCCTTCTCGCCAGTGAAAAAAATATTAAGACGAAAAGAAGCAAGAGGAGGTTGGGGGCTGAGGGGTATGCAAGTGATGAGGAAGCCAATATAATTCAGAATGAAATTGATTTAAAATTTCGCTAAATTTTTTTTATGCTTGCATATTTCACACTTATAGCCTACCTTTAGTCTTATTTACAGTTTTGATTAAATCTATACTTCGGTACTTTACATAGTATATAAAAATACAGTTTTATGTAAATATTTCTCAGGAAGATCTGTAAAAGTGTCTCTTGTAATTGATATGACATTTCGAAATACAGAGTCAGTGTTTCATTAGCAGATATATTTCCTGGGCTTAATGGTAGAAGGCACCTCACATGTATATTTACTAGTTTTTAATTATCTCATTATCTATAGTTGTCATTATCTCTGATTTATCCAGACAGGAGATCTGGGGAGTGATAAATTTGAAGTTACTGAATAATTTCCATTTATCTTTGCCTAAAACTTTTCTCCTTCTTAGAATAATGGGAAGAGAGAGAGAAAAAATCTCAGCCTTATTCTCCTACCACCAACAGATACTGATTCTTCTAAACATCCATCTGTGGTAAAACCTTGCTTGGCCATAAAGTCGAAAAATGCAGCCAATGTCAGGACTTGCATATTTAAACCCACGTGACTGAAAATAAATACATAAAGGTCTGATGCATGAGACTTAAGGTTTCTACATTTCACTGGTATCTATTATCGTGAAAAAGACATCGGTGGAGAAAGTGACATGAACATCACCCACCTCTGAAAATGAGGAGGTGCCTCTCCTGGCCATAGACAATTTGCATTTCCTGGCACTATATGCTGTCTTTCAAATGCTCCACGATGTGGGTGGATAAATTGTAAACAACAAAATTCTATTCTTGAAAGCCGCCACATTTGTGGTAAGTTGACACAACAGCAATAGGAAACAATTAGCGTGGACAAGGACAAATGATGCAATTTGTGTTTGTGTTTCTAGAGATGGCTTGGAGTGGAAGCAGAGAACGTGGAGTCTACCCACAAGGCTCTGCATCCATCTAATTCCAGTGGCCCAGGAGAGAGTGATGGGAGTTTGGACCAGGAATTGGGAAAGGGGTTCAGAGCAGGCTTCCTCAGCCTCGGCACCACGGGCACTTTGCTGTTCCTGGGGGCTGTTCTGTACACTGTAAAGTAAGGCTGGGGGCTTTCCTGTCCTCTACCTCCTAGGTGCCAATAGCTCCACCCCCCTCCTCCAGATGTGACAACCAAAACTGTCCCCAAATATTGCCAAATATCCTCTGGGTGACAAACGTGCCCTGGCTGAGGACTTCGAGCTGGAGGAAGCTGAACAGAATGCATAGGTGTGCAAGGTGGAATGAACAGGACTGGTTGTCTAATCCCGTGTTTCCAAAAATAAACAAATACCGTCTTTGGAATCAAGTTCGGTTTTCTAAAAAGGTTCTAGAATCATCCTCTGAGAGGTCATCAAGAGCTTTCTTCCTCTAAGCTGCCCTCATTTACTCTTTTCCGACAGCAATTAGCAAACATTCTTCAGCAGCAGGGCAGCGAGGGTGGAATGTCATTGTCACGCTTCTTCGGGGAGGTCGTGTGGGTCTGTTTAGGTTCTAGAACTGTCAGCCCAGAGCATGGCTTCCAGAAAAAAAGAATTTCACGGGTTCAGATCCAGCATGAGTTTCCCTGCGGTTCTTCTTTCATTTTTTCAATAGTAGCTTTATTAAGATGTAATCCACATACCATAAAATTCATCCTTTTAAAGGGTACGATTGAGCAGTTCGTAGTCTACCCACAAGGCTCTGCATCCATCTAATTCCAGAACATTTTCATCACCCCACAAAGCAACCTCAGACCCCTTAACAGGCACGCTCCACACTCCCCTCCCCCAGCCCCTGGTAATCGCTCATCTACTTTCTGTCTCTATAGATTTGCCAATCCTGAACACTTCATATAAATGGAATTATATTTCGTATAGATGGTATTTCGCTTCTGCTTTCTTTCACTTAGCATAATGTTTTCGAGGTTCATCTACGTTGCAGCGTGAATCAGCATTTCATTCCTTTTAATGACGGAATACTCCACTGGACGGATGGACCACATTTGCTTATCCACTCATCAGCCGATGGACGTTTGGATTGCTTTCACTTCCCCTTGGTTCTTGTTGGTGAGTTTGTCCCTTGGATGTGATTGTGTCGGCTGAGCCCCTTCGTGATATAAACAAACTAAAACTTTCCAGCCTGACCCGTGTCTGAAGTAAAGGAATGACTGGTTCTTTCATTCAACACATATTATTAAGTACCTACTGTATGTCAGTTTTAAGGCTCTGTGTTAGGCCCTGGGGAAACGATGATACATAATACCGAGCCCCTGCCCTCGGCGATGTTCCACTCTAGCAAGAGGAAACAGGAAATGAACAAACTGGGCAAGATGGAGCACCATTTACTCGACCTTCTTGAATATTCGCCACATGCAGGCAGCTCACTAGTACCTCGAGCCCTGCCGTCCATCACCAAGCCTTCCAGCTGCCATATCTTGTTTCCTCCTGGATCTACCTGGACTTGTAAGGCCACCACTGCTCACCTGACATGAGCCTTCTCTAGGTGACTACTTCATGAATGGACAGCCTGGGACGCCCCTTCGCTTGGTCTCAGCCTCGCCTGGGTCTTCTGTGGACAAGAAGGGGGCAGATGACACGTCTCAGAAAGGACCCACGGTGCCATCCTGCTCCAACTCACATGCCAAGAGAGGCTCGTCCCCTTCTCCAGTGTTGACTAGGAAGCACGTTCTGGAGTCAGCCATTGTCACCTCAAATCCTGACGCCACCCCTGAGCTGGGAGAGTTCGTTAAGCCTTGGTGTTCTCCCCTCCAAGATAGAAATAAAAACAAGTCCTCCGCTGTCCATTCCACAGGAGGCGGGGGGAGGGGAGGGTGTGGTAAGCAGCCCTTGCATGCCTGGCATGCGGCGGGCACTCGGTAAATTACCGTTTAGCTTCTTTCCTTTTCCTGTCCCCACTGCCTTTGACCCCAGCTGCAGAGACCACATGGGCCTGAATATGGTTGAGAGATGGTACCCCTTTCTTTTCAAACTCAAGACACAATCATTATGTATAGGGTAATGTTTAAATATTATGGCGGCATTTAATTTTAATGGATCTATGGACATGAACAAATGAAGCTTCATGGTAAATGCGGTTTGAACTTAACTGGATATGCTAGAGGCGGGCGTACTTTCAAGTCCTGGGGATTCAGGAAAACGGTGCCTACGAACACAGGCAGCAGCTGGTCCCACAATCTCTGCCCGCGCTGTTTACAAAACATGCCCCACCTTCTGCCTGGCTCCCCCGGGGAGGGCGGGAGGGGGCCCCAGGGCCCAGATGCTCTCTAGCTGCCTCCCCGCTCATTCAGCCACATTGCTGTATGGAATATAGATGCTAAAAAGTCATCCACTTGCCAAGTTGGGGAATTCCCCTGTGTCTGTGATACCCAATGCCTTGCACGTCCCACGGTGGCTTCGGTGGTAGCCTCACTTGGCTCCTCCCACTTTCCAGCAACCCCCTAGGCCGAAGCCCCTCAGGTGTTAGGAGTGTGGTCCTGGAATCACACTGCTTTTGGGTCCTGGGGTGGCTTCCCCCAGTCATGCGACTTGCTGACCTCGCTGCGCCTCAGTTTCTCTATCTGCAAAATGGGGCAGTGTCAGAATCTACTTGGCTGCCGCATTCCTTCAGGGCCGACAGGAGGTTTGAATTAGAAGAGATACGTAAGGACACAGTGCTCAGATGTCAACGCTTTCTCTTTTCCTGTTCGTATTTCACCAGGCCTTGTGAGGACGCAGTAGACTCTCGACCAAATATTCACTGATTCTCTTCCATGACGTTGAAGGATCTAGCAGAACGTTGGAGCAAGGTTTTCAGGTATTCCCTAGGAATGTCTCAAGAGGAACAATGAGGAAAGAAGTAAATTCTTAGGAAGAAAAAAAAAAAAAAACAGGAAAAATCTTCTGGGTTTCCAGAAATGGTCTTCACCGCCGTTAGCAAACCCAGGCTGGGTTCATCTATACCACATCCCTTTAAATCATCCAGTTCCACAGTTCTAAGCAGCTATGCCATACTGAGGAGCCACTCGGCACCATTCAAATAATTTGTCTTCTTTTATTTCAAGTCAACTCGAAATGAAAAATATTTTTACACAAAGTGCAGTAATTTATGCAGCAACCACTCCATAATGAGCAGGTTCCATAATAGATAATTATATGGAAGGTACATAAGTGCTAACTATGTACTTTTAAAACGTTGCCAAAGTAGGTTCATAATTAAATTATAATTACAAGTAAAAATTGAGACAATGATTATTCCCTGAGAAATCTGCCCATTTTTATGTCTGGGGTGGTGTGTGGCTCCTCTTGCACTCTGATTCACTGCTTTTGTAGGTAGCTTCTCTCCAACCCAACTTGTTTTGCATGATGGATTTTAAATTTAAAAAGAACTAAAATTATCTTGCAGATTACTAATTACCATATACAATGATTTCAATAGAATACCCGGATGCCATTAAAAAGCAGTTTGTGAACATGCAAGTTAGAAATTGTGAGAGGTTTATGGTGAGGAAAAGGGGAAGCCTGGCTGACTTGTCGAATAGATATTGAACTATTCGCAGAAAGTGTGAAAGTTTTAAAACAAGTTGTGAAATACTTCTGGGGAGGGGTACACATCGCTGTGGATGTGGCAAAGATACAGAATTTTCCAGAAGGTTGGATTGCTTAGAACTTGTCCATTTGCAAGTGAAAGAAACATACTCAAACTGGCTAGAGGAAAGGAAAAGAATAAGACAGACAGACAGAGACAAACAGACAGACTGACTAACTTATTGACTCATAAATCCAAAAAAAAGTTTAAGTATAACTTCCCTTCAGGCCTGGTTGGATCCTGAGTCTGAAATAATATCATCAGCATTGAACTTCTTGCTCTCTCCATCCCCTGATCCTGCTTCCTCTGTGGTCACTTTTTTCTCAGCTGGCACTATCCACATGGTGGACAAAGCTGCCGGAAGCACTAGACTCACGCCCTCAAAGCCAAGGCCACCCAGGGGATAATGAGTGCTTCTTTACCAAGAGCTTCAGCAAAACTCCCAAGTCTTAATCTCATTGGTTCAAAGGAAGGAATTTTCCTTCCCTGAACCAATCTCTGTGCTAACTGGGCAATGCTGTGCTCTCATTGGCCAAATGTGTGTTGTACCCTCCTCTGGGGGTGGAGTTACACACTAATTAATACACAGGGGATGAGATTCCTGCAGCTAAACTGAGCTGTTGCTTCCAGAAGAAACAGAAAGATGTGACTGGATGCCAAAAGCTCTCTGGATGAACAACCAACCAGATTTTCTCTACTCCTCTCTCCCTGCATTATAATCAGAGAAAAGAGTTTTTCCATCTCTGCTTAGCTATTCCTTATCCTAGAATGAGATCTCCTGTCATTCAGTCAAATCTATACCTTTCCACCAACATATTCTTTAAAACCCGAGCTGGGTAAAAAATTTTTAATGAGGATCTGATCATGTTACCATCTTTCTAGTGTCAGTTCTAAGACTAAGTTTTTACAGTGGTAAAAACATATGCAAACATACACAAAGTAGAGGAAATGGCATAATGAACTGCCATAAATCTATCACCCAGCTTCAAAAATTATAACCACTCACTTAATTTATTTTGTCTATAACCTCAATTTTCTGCACTTTTATTTTCAGAGAATTTTAAAGCAAATCCCCAATGTCATGTCATGTAATACTTCAGCATGAATCTTTAATAAGGAATTATGAAAACGTAACCACCATGTCATCTTTATACCTATTACCGTTAACAATGTCTTAATATCATCAACGAGTCCATATTCACATTTCCCCTTGACTCAAAGATGTCTTTCTTAATTTGTTTGAATAACGAAGTCCATGCATTGCGTCTAGTTGTTACAACACCTAAGCTCTTTTATTCTATATCAGTTCCACTTTCCTCCTACTTTTTTTTATTTGAGTCATTGATTTGCTAGAGAGCTAGACTAGGTCACTTGTCCTGCAGAAGGTTCCACGTTCCGGATGAGGCTGATTGCCTCCTTGTGGTGACAATGAGCCTGTTTCCCTCTCCCTCTCACTTCCCGACACCTGGCAGTTTGATCCACAGGCTAAATTAGATTCAGGTCGTTCATTTGTTTGTTTGCTTGCTACCTCGCTCTGTCGAAATACCTTCCTACTGCTCCAGAATAATTAACACAAAGTCTCCCTCCGAGGGTCGGCAAGGCCCCCTCCCAATGTACCTTTCATCTTCTTCTCTCTCCTCTTAAAGCTTTGACGTTCTTTTATTTCTTCTCTCTCATCCAATTCTTGACCAGTACAGGTACGTTTTTCCCTGCTGAGAGGATCTTCCCTTCTCTTTTGGCCCAGCTAGCTCCTTGCCTCGTTAGCAAAATCATCTCTGACCTCCCCCCGACAAGGTCAAACCTTCCCACTAAATGCTCCCACAGCATCGTGCCACCTGATTACAGTTGCAATTTTCCATCTATTTGTGTGATTTTTTAAATACCGCCTGTCTTCCTCAAGAGACTATAAGCTTTGTGAAGAAAAGCACAGTATTTGACACATAAATGTTAGTTGAAAGCATGAATTTTTTAAAAAAATATATACACACAAATACATACACAGCCTGCCCTGTCCAGTCTAATCTTATTCCTTGGGGCTCAGACATGTTCTTTTTATCTTTTATTGACAGCAAAACAGCTACGGGTTATTTTTGCCAGCTGTATGTCATGTACGCTGGTAGCCTATGTCATACCCTGTTCGTCAAAAATGTAGTTAGAGAACAAAGTAGACATTAATGTCCCGTTTTATAGAGAAAGTCAGAGAGGTTAAGTAACTTACCCAACTTAACCAAACTAGATCCTCACCAAGCTACAATTACCCCTCATCCTTTTTAACAATTCTTTGTATTTCTAGCCTCGTTTTAGAGATAGAGTGACCAACTGTCCCAGCTTACCTGGGACTAATGTGGCCCCCAGGACATGGCACTTTCAGTGCTAAAACTGGGAGAAAGAAACCTGGGCAAACCAAGACAAGTTGATGACACTGGTCACTCTTATTCATTGGAGGCCCAAGGTCACTCAATTACTTAACCATGGTCCTAAGTCCCATCCTGCATCTCTCAATTCTTACAGCCGCTGCCATGCCACACCATTGACAGCTAGTCTGTCATGCTAGTGTGTAATTATAAAGATGGCATCGGGAAGGAAAAAGCTTCCTTTCTTCCCTTCTGAGTTCTTCCACTGGCCTAATAATTAAACTGACATAAAGACAGATTAACAGGAGAAAAAATACATATGGGAGTCCCACAGAGCCATCAGAAACTCCCCAGCAGTCAGGCATCTGAGACTTGCATGCCGTCCCCAGCTAAGGAGAAGGGGGGGTGGGGGCCTGGGGTCTCAGAGCGGGGGAAGACAATCCACAGAAAGATGAGAACAGCAGATGTTCGGGAAACAGATGTTCATCACGCCGTGCAGACAAGCGTATCAGGTATAAAAAGTTACTGTTGGCGGTAGCTCTCTTCCTGGCGCAGGTCCCCTTATCCGAATTCTTTCAGACAGGAAGGGAGGAGGTAGGAAGCTCTTTCTGAGTCCGCTGGGCCACAATTTTCTTCAGCTCTAAATAATCCACATGCCAAAGGGGCACTTTCTGGGGCTGCTTGCCTTGAACTTGACCTCTCGACCATCTACTTAGTTAGACATCGAATCGTTTCTTCCAGAGGATAACTACAACTGGGGACATTTCCCAACTTTTCGCTTTGGAATTTAAAATATTTTAACGTATCTTTTCAATAGAAGGTGTCTATCCGGTCACGTGATTCTAAAGCCCACTTCTTCAGGGTCGATGGCATGACATTCTGTCGCATTCTCAGAAGATAACAAATTCTGCAGATATGGATTCGTCATCTGGAATTATTGAACTCAAATGCAATTAGACATAAGCATGTTACCCAGTCACCCTCAACTGCTTCTCAACATCTTGACATGGTGTAAAAATCGCTCTGGAGGGAATTTTCTTGGGAAAATTAACTAATATGTTCATTTGTTGCCAGTTTTATTCTAATTACAGTCCACTCGCTACAAGTCTTAGCCCAAACAGCAAACAACAGTATTAATGAGAGGATAATTCCTACAATTTGGGGAAGACTGTACAAACAAACTGGAATGCCTGCTAAATCTCTGCTAATGCTCAAACACACTTCATCAGATTTATCAAAACAGCAAATCAAGCTACTACTTAAAAAATAGTTCGGTTCCAACAGCCGTGCACATCAGAATAATTCATTCACTTTGAAGAGTAACACTCAGTGAAGTTGCTTTTTAATCAATTCTGGGACATTCTCATCTCAGGGGGTTCTGGGCAAGTGATGTCTCTATTTTGCTTCCACGAGATCACCAAGCTTCCCAACTGAATTTGAAATCCATTTACTGCAAGAGGCCTGTCTAAAGATCAAATGCCAGGTAATGTCCTTAATGGAGAACAATTAAAAAACTCGGTTCTTTCATACCTCTTTTATCAGACAGAACCACTGGTTTGCTTTAAGGGATATGTTCAGTCTTTACTGAAATCACTTCATCATCTCAGGGGGAAAGTTGTTAGTACTTTGAATATCATGAGGATGAGTGAACTGCACAGTTTGAATTCATACGAGGAACCTGACCTAACCAACATTTTCACAAGCAGATATATTAAACAGGCTTTGAAAGAACAATTACAGTGCTCAGAACAAAATTAATTTGTATTTGTTAAACATTTAAATTAAGAAAACACAGAAAGCAAAGCTACATGCCAAGCACTGAAATAGTTTACCTACTTGCTCTCACTCAATATTTAAATTGGCAGAAATCAGTACTATTTTTATCCTTATTTGACAAACTAGACCAAGGGTCAGAAAACCATAGCACATGATCCAAATCCGGCCCCCTACCTACCTTTTTTAAATAAAGCTTTATTGTAATACGACCATGTCCATTCACTTAAGTATTGTTTATGACTGCTTTCTCAATCAAAAGGCAAAGTTGAACAGCTAAGATAAAGACTGTCTGGCTCACAGAGCCTAAAAGAGTTACTATCTGGCCCTTTACCAAAGTTTGCCAACTTCTGCACCAGACATATAAGACTCAAAAGAGAAGACATAAAAGTATAATTACAAATTATACTTTTGTAATGAGTTTCAGGTCTATAAAGGAGATAAAAAGAAACATGAAGAGGAATTAAGACATTAGTAATATTGTTTGCTCAACGCAGAGATCTGACCTTTTAAAGGGCATCCCTGAGCAGGAGACTTCAGACTTTCGAAGGATGTTTTTGCTCCACTCTCCTCTCCCGCTGCATCCTGGGAGCTTCATCCACACGAACTCGTCTGAACCCTCTGGCACTTTTTCTAATGCTTCACCGTGCTTTCTCATCAACCTTTGGGGCTAGCAATTCAGTGATTTGCTTTCGGACTCCTATTTCCTCGCGTAGCTCTCTGACCTGGCATCTTTCTGTTGTTGACTTCACAGCGCATCCCAGCAACACCCCGACTCCAGTTTCAATCTATGCACCAGGTTTTGGCCACCAGCCTAAGCACTCTCGTTCCTCACTTTGTCCTGCCCTTGACTTCTTCCTCCCCATCTCGGTGCCCGTAGCACAGATGGTCACTACCATGCCACAAGGACCAACACTGAACATCAATTACCTGGATGCATTTTTAAGTGTATTTTTTAAAAAGAAGCTTAGATTTTAGAAGTAATGCGTGAGTTCATTCTGCTTGTAAAAGTTCAAACACTATGCACGAGGCTAAATCCCTTCAGCCACCATTCCCTGACTTGTCTCCCAACAAGACAGCGAAAATACCCAACAGATTGGCAAAAGATATTAAAGTTTGAAGTACCAAGAGCTGGTGAGACTATGGGCATTCACTTTCTTTCACAGACTGTTGATAAGACAAGAGGGCATTTTGACAAGGTCTATTAAAACTAAAAATGTGTAGATTCTATGTCCCATCAAAATCATTACTTGGTATTCGCCCAAGGATCATATTTAAATGTGTTGACAAAGAGGCATAGGCACAGATACACACTGTGCACTGTTAGTGACAGTAAAAATAAACAATTTTATATAAAATGAGGCACAATTAATGGCATTTGCAAAATATGACTCTAGGTGTATAAGCCATATTGCTATAGAGATTTATTGTCCAAGTTCTTCTTTTATTTTTATTTTTTATTTTTTTAACCAAATCATTCATATTCAGTGGTAAGGTAAATACATTAAGTGAGGCAGGAAAGTGCTTCAGAATTTCTTTTCTCTTCCCTAGGCCCAAAATAATAAAGAGTGAATGGGAAATAGATTCTAGGAAAGTAATTTTTTTCAGAAAAATAATGGCGACATTGGTCATTTGAAGTCAAGGAGGTGACTCTTAGTTCAGATGAAATGAGATGACACGGATCGGAGTGCCCAGATCAGGTTTGGCGTATCATAGGTAACCCATAAATATTTAACAGTTCTGGACAGAATTCCATTTTTCTAATATCCACATTGGATCTTTACTCAGATGATGGAAACTTCGCATCAATATCACCTTCTCTATTAGCTTTAAAACTTACTTGTGTTGCCGGCTTAGCTACAAAAGGCAAGACTCAAGTAGGTGTCACATTCAAATAAAAGCTAAGTGTGACCAACGCGCTCTCTCGTCTTTCAGTGACTTCACCAGTGGATCTTTGGTTCCAGTTTTTCTGCTGTGTTTGCTTTTATTTGCTAAAACATTCAAATGACTCAGTTTGTGCTAGGATAACTAGAGGACCTCTCCAGGAAGACCTGTCGTCCCCAGGGGACAGGTAAGACACGGAAACAGAGCTCCTGTTGCAGGGTGTCCGGCAAGCTTTCGGTACACCTGACCTAGCGTGGCTGAGGGTGCCAGCAAATCGCTCCTGCCTGGTTTGCCAATGTCTTGGAGGCTGGGGAAACCTGGTGTACCCAGAAATGACTTCCCTGTCTGACGTGCCCTCATGGCAAGCACGTCAGTTTTACCCCACTGAGATGCTTGCACACCACGCCCCTTCTGTGTGTACTCAGTGGCCACATAATAGTCAAAAGAAAACAGGTCTACGGCCACACAACCCTGAACAAGCCCGAGTCCATCTGATCTCGGAAGCTAAGCAGGGTCGGGCCTGGTTGGTACTTGGACGGGAGACTACCTAGGAAGACCAGGTGCTGTAGGTGTAAAAAAGAAAAATTTAAAAAAAAAAAAGAAAAGAAAAGAAAATGAGAGTTAGCTAAGGGACAAGGAGTACAGCATGTATGGCGACCTTGAAACTCAACACCTGCATGTGATTCAATGATGAATCATACTATCTGAGACCTACGGTAACTTCACGGACATGCTGTTATCATACAATCTTCCTCCATCAGCCCTGTTCTTCTAATTCTCAAAAACTTTTCTTTGGGATTACACACTCCTCTGTAGCCCAACCATTTTCCTGTGTTGGTTTTCTATTGAAGCTCAAATTACTGACTCCATAAATCATTTATTTACGGAAGCTTTGATTTCTTCAGTATGCATCTTCAAGCAAGAATAAGTCTTTTCTTTTTAGCCCTTGATATATTGTGAAAGGATAAAATAATTTAGCTCAAATCATTCTGGAATAAAAATCCATTTTCTAACTTCTTATTTTTATATCAGTTTAATGAATTCAAGTAATTCCAAAAAGTCAGAGGACCCTGTCTAAAAAATTGACATGGGAGAAAGCTGTGTTTCTGAGCATCAGAAAATCAGTTTGGACAAACAAAAAGTCCAAATTTTTAAAAGACTCACAGCCCAAAAAAATGCTAAAAATCTCCATTTTCAAGAAGAAACATCATATAAAATAACTGGGTACTGGTTCCAATAACTAATGGCATGTCCCTTTGAGTTTATGAAATTTTCCTTGACTCCCGTGAGCATTTTCTATGAAGTGGAATCATATTACGTATGTAAATCTAGGTTACAGTTAGTCCAGGAACCCCACAAGCTACCAGATACCATCACTCACCCACCGGTGTTAAGGTCTCATTTCTTTTACACAAACAAAAATACGCACCTGTATTAACCATAACAGAGGCCTAGCACTTTAAAAAAAAAAAGAAAAGAAAAGAAAAGAAAAAGAAAAAGAAATTTTGAAGGCAAGAGAAATATCTCCAAATTCTCCATTTTATCTCCTCCTTTATCGTAAAGGGGCTGCCCCATAAAAAGTCCCTATCTCTCTCCTCAGCTTTGTAGAAGCCTCTCCAAGCTCTTCTTCCTGGTCACTCATTCTTCCCAAGCCTCTTGCTCTGATCGAGTATCAATCAATCCCATCCCCACGAGCTCATGCCAGCTGCCACCTCCTATCTCTGCACACCCTGAACCCACACCCAGGGTCCCAACAGCCAGCCCGGACATAGCTCCTGGAAGCTCCTGACCCAGGAGGGGATGTGGTTCTGTTGACATGATCAACATTGGTGAGATCAAAACGCGAGTATCAGTGAGTTTCTAAAACATAGAAAGCATGAGTAGTTTTCTAGGTATTTTCACACATCATTTCAATCTGTCATCTCTATCAGCATTCCCACTTCATAGATGAGGAAACTGATCCCAGGGAGGTGAATAGCATGCCCAAGGCGACAGAATTAGTAACTAGTAAAGCAGGCTTTACAGTCCACGCAACCCCTCCAAGCCTTTGCTCTTAACCATCACCGTTTCACATCTTCCCAGCCCTGAGGAGCAGCACAAGCCACGGCAAGAAATCCTAGGAGGCATCCAGAGCAGAAGTCGGCTACTCAGAGGCACCTTGCTGAGGCATGATAGCAGAGATGCTTTGAAAGAGAGATTGAAGAAGAATCGAAATTTTACGCTAAGGTGTTTGGACGTTGTTTATTAGCAAGGCGGAGCCACTAAAGCTTATAAATGAGGTGGTGCTGTAAGTTCTGTGCTTCAAGAAGATTAATCTTGTACGATGGATTGGAGAGGAGAGAGAGAGAAAGAGACCATTTAGCCGTTCTCTATTAAAATAGCCCAAGCATGACACGTTAAGGGCTTAAACTTGCTGGTAGAAAGTAAGGGTTTGAGATTGCTTAAAAAAAATTCCTCTTCTCCCCATTTTGTCAGCTGAGGCTTTATGCTAGAATTTTGTACTTTTCCTTCAATGGGAAATTGTTCTTCCTCTTCCTATTTTGGAATGTGCTCCATCCTAAATCCCTCCCACTGTATTTAAACATTTTTGTGCTCAACACTAAGCCGTGTTGCAGTTACGTATTAGGATACCTGAAAAATACTCTCAATGGCTCCAGAGCAAAAGTAAGTTGGTGATTCAGAGCAGGGAGCGTTAAGGTTAATTACCTAATAACTTACTATAGTAAGTACATCTGTAGACATTTTGAATTTCACTAATTATGGTGCTGAACAAAGTAAACGACGCTTTATTCATGTTCCAGCTGTGGGGACGTGTCAGGGGGAACTCTCCTGTGATTTATTACCCTTGCTTTACCCTGGCACACAAGCCACTTGATGAGAAGTTGGAGAGACCAGCGCAGTCTGGCGGACTCCACGGATCCGTTCAGTAAAGACTTCCCTTCAAACGACCATGAGAAAAGCAGCCTTTGCTGCATCGCTGAGCATGTCATTCAGAGAAACCAGGAGCGATGCCGAGGTGATGGGAGGCGTCCAGGAGCTGCCGTTAGCACCTGTGCCTGGGGGAGGCTCAACCCAAGTTGCTTTGTTTTACTTTTCAGAGTAAGAAGGATGCTCGGTTTAAATTACAAAAAGAACAAGACATTGGCTCAGAATAGATGGCAGCCACATCGCCACCGTAAGACAAGACCCTAACTAAGAAGGAAGCCAATCGGTGGATCACAGACAAAAAACCTGACAACAGTGTTCGAGCTCCTGGATCCAACCATGCCTGAAGCTAGAATGTACTGGAACTGTTTGTTTCATGAGCCAATAAATTACCTTTTTTGCTCATGAAAGATTAGCTAAGGCTTTTGGAACTTGCAACCCACAGAGTGCTAGTCTATCACGGCTTAGTTTGTGATGCATAGAAGCCACTTAAAAACTACTTCTGATTATCGAAGGCTCCCATACTCACCCCAATTCTCAAGCCGTGTTTATTTTCCAAATTAACAGAGGTCCATAATAAGGGGATTCATTTTCTAGTTTCTGATGTTCCTGATCTCAATCACCGCTTTCAACTAATAGAAAGGCCCAGAGACATTTAAAGCAGTAGCAATACAGGGCAGAGTGGGGGGATTAAAAGAAATTGAGGACTTTGGCCTTGATCAGACCCTGGTGATCTGGAGGCCATCTGTCCTGGTGGCGTGGCTAGCCATTGCCAGTGCAGATTAAACCTCCTCGAAGACAGGTTCTTTGCTCATTCAAGCCGTCCGAGTATGAAGCTTTGCATTCTCTTTCTTTTCAGAGCTCATTCAGGTTGCAGGGTCTGTGCAGTAACCCACGCCCCCTCAGGCCAAGGTGGAAGCCACAGCTGTAAGAGATTAAATGACATGACCAAATCTCAGGCCACGCTCCTCAAGGAAGATCAGGAATCTCAATTCAGAACCTAGGAAGTATGTCCTTCCTTCTCCATAACTATAAGTGGCTGTCACAGGATCGTGCATGGAGGTGACATGGTACAGTGGGTCAATTTCGGTTATCTGGCTTCAAGCACTGCTCAACCATTTGCTCAGCATTTCCCATTGAGATGACTATTTACCTTTTGGGGATCTCTTGTCCCTCACCCCTAGCATAAGCTGACAGTCCCCCGTCATGAGCTACTTTAGATTTAAATGAGATGATGCCTACAAGCACATCTCACATCAAGCCTGGGACAAGGGCAGATTTCACGAACGCTTGATAAATCTGAATCTATGGGTTATCAATCGAACTCTTCCAAGAAAAAATATTGACTGGACAGTTCTTCCTGGAAGACTCACATGGAACACTCAGAGATGCTCTGGGCAGCCTGTTGGAATGAGTAAAAACTCAGAAACAACCTAAAGAGTGTCCAGCAGGAAGCAAGGCAAAAGTAGGGTACATCTCGTCAACATAGAAGTCTACCTAGCAATTAAAGAAAAAGTTTTCAACTCAATATGTCCTGACACACCAAGATCTATAAGACATATATTCTAGCAGGAAAAAAAGTGACAGTTATGTGTGTAAAAAAAATTAAACAATATATATTTCCAAAGGATACACATGGAAGTTTACTTAAAAAGAGTCTTCCAAGGATGCACACAACACCCGTAGTATAACACTGAACTGAGTGCAGGGGCCAAAAAAAAAATTACCATATCTACTGTGTTTTAATTTTTAACAATGAATCTTTGGTCATGAATTACTTATGCAATTAAAAATTAATGACAAGGAAACACTTGAGGCAGTTGAAAGTAACCACAGATTGCTTCAAGCTAAAAGTAACCTGCTTAATCCACACAGTACTAAAATAAACAGGAAAATGGGGAAAGAAGACACATTCAACCATTTTTTGAGGTATAAAACAAAAGGGTGAAAAACAAGCTGATTGAATTTTTTTTTTTTGCTTTAAAAAAAATTTTTTTTTTTTTGCTTTTAACTGGCTATGTCCTTTATACACAGTGCAATTATCTTTCCTCAAAATATCATCACTCAGTTGAATGATCTTGCCACATGAAAAACAGGTTTGGCACAATCGTTGCATATTGTTGGAAAATTATCATCAACTTTCTTTTCTCTTCGAAAAAAAATTTCACAATGACACTGATGAGTTCTGTTGTTTTTCCTCTAATACCTTAACCCACTTTAAATCCATACTCTGCACAAAGTCCTTGAAGTGTGACATTAATGGTGGAAATATCCTTATGAGACCGGACGTTGCATCTGAAATATGATCGTGCCAGACTCTCCCCGTGTGGACAATTGCAGGGTCCCTTGACCTACTCCGACCACCACACTCTTAGCTGCCTCTGCCCCAGAAGGGCTGCCTCATAATTCCCGCTGTGGCCTCTGTGAATTTCGACTCTCATGACCCCCATTGTGAGTTCCCAATCATGTGAACCAGTTTGCAGACATTCAAGTGGCTTCAAATCCATATGGCCATTTATTCTATCTCCTTGGCTGACTTGGCTCATTCTTGTGGCTTTAGATACTATATTTTGGCTACACAAATTTATTTCTTTAGCTCAGATCTCTAGATTCCCCTAACCCATGGCCTCTTTGATGTCTTTACTTGGATGACTCATGTGCTCCTCAAGCCTAACATGTCCAAAATGACAACTGATTTTTCTCTCCTAAATCTCTCCTCCAGTTTCCCTCGCCTTAGGAAGTGACCTCAACACCCAAAAAGTAGTGATGTGGGAGTCACTTCTGGTTCTACACAGTTCCCTATCCATTCCCCAAATTCACAGGCTCTGTTGGCTTGACCTCCAACATTTCTCTCAACCCCATCTACTTTCATTCGTCTGCACAGTCACCAGCCCAGTAAGAGCCACGATCACCTCTAACCTAGTCTGTGGCAGCACCTCCCTCATCAGTCTGCCCATTCCATCATGGCTTCCCTAGTTTTCACAGTGTCGTTCCCCAGGTTTAACCCCGTAAGTGTCTTTCCATGACAGGAGAGTAAATCCAACTCTTCTTGAGAGTCAGCAGCACTAGAACCTGTATAACTCCCAAAGCATATCATCCATCCTCTCCCCATCATCGGCCCACTTTGATCCTCTAGACCTTCTAGAACATCCTAGAAAACAACCTCTTTCCCGCCACATTTCCCCTCCCCTGGATTTTTGCATCCTGGGTTCCTTATTGCCCTTCAGGTCTCGATTTCATATCCCCTCCACGTAGAGCCTTCCTTGACCACTCCCTCTAAACTGGGCCCCGCCTGTTGGAGCAGCCACCTTATTTTTTCCTAGCACCGATATTGAACTTTAATTACACGATTCGTGTGTTTGCTTGCTCATCATCCCTCTCCTCCATGAAAACGAGAATCTTCTCTATCTCGTTTTGGCTGCAGACCCTCTACCAGCCTCAAGGTCTGACACACAGCTGAGACTCAGACCATTACTTGCAGAATAAATGCACCAGAAACACATTTGTGGAGTTCTGTGCTATGTATTCAACTCTTTGGCGGGGGGATAAGAGTGAAATACATTATAAAAGACATGGAGTCAAATACCATAATTTTTGCCCTTAAGTACAGTGTATTTTATTTAAAGAGACAGAATCTACACAGTGAATTGTAAGCCGGTCTATGCTTGAGTATTCAATTTAAGCATTAAAATTCACGTTCTTGGTCATGTTGAGTTGACTAGATGACTCATGGTGGGGCGAGACAAAAAAAAATGGTTTACTTATGAATGAAAGGGGTAAAGTTACAGAAGTTGGAGAACTGAGAAATGATGAGTTCTGGGATATTCAAAAACAGTTTTATGGAGGAGGCTGAATTTATACTAACCTAAGACAGGTCAGATTAGTTAATACTAAATCACCTGCAGCTATGCATGGTCCTGGAATAATGTAAAAAAACTAAGAGCCCATTTGTCTGTCAAACAGTAGGACATTTTATTATCTCTACTACCACCCAAACCAAGGGGTTTCAGCAAGTTCCCAGAACTTGAACTTGAATGTGACATTGTCATCATGAATTTAGAAGTTACCAGACTCGCAAGTTCACTCCGGCATGTCCTCCCCTTCCCAACCCAGTTCCTGGCTCACTTGTATTTTCTGGAGGCTGAAGAGAAGGAAGGAAATAGGTTGGCTACCCTTTGTCCTAAGGGTTCTCTTCTCCCATCCTGTCCTTGAAAGCCCTAGTCGTTTTGGGATTATTAGCATCATTCCATAGCAGTGACAAATAGGGACTTTGCAAGACAGCTGATGCCCCACACGAACCCTCAGAAATCTCACCAGCTAGAGGCAAACAGATGTTCTTCACCTGGCCCACCTTGTTTTCCTAGGGCTATAACTGGTCTGAGGCCTTGGGCATGTTTGTTTAACAAATGTATCCTAATGCAAATTAACTCGGAAGGGATGGGGGGGGGAGAAATTAACAAATGAGATATGCAAATGTCTGGCCACATTTACTATTGTAAAAATGCCAGGCAGGAATGAATGAGAGAGGGAACAAAGTTCAAATGTTTCCTGTCTTCTTGAGTTCACAGCTAATGTTTTCATACTAGACCTTCGTGTGATCATCAAGGGTACAGATCGAGAAACTGATGCGGCATTTCAAATGAAGAGAGGGAGAAATTTGGGATCGAGGGAGAAAGCCGTAAGTTTAGTGCATTCAAAGGACAGTAAGGAGAAATGATGGTTCCAAAATTTCCATGCAGTAAAACTGGGAAAGTGGCAATTTATACGGTTGTTCAAGAGAACTGGACTCAAGCTGTGTACTCATGGCAAGTTCACTATTTGTGACCCAGAATCGCTTGCTCATGTAGGCTCACCGGACTGTTTGAAATTACAGAAGGGACTAAGTTTCACCTCGGCCACCTCTTGGCACTGCTAATAATGAAGAGATAAGAGACAGGTGTCACCAAACCGAAGATGCACCTTGGAGTAGAATGAAGGGAGGGCTGGAGACCCCACCTGGAGGGCAAGAGCAGGTGAATGCCTGGAGTAGGACGGTCACAGTGGGGAAGAAAGGGAAGATAATAAGCACCCTCTGGGTGGAGGGGGACTCAATACGATGCAGTGACTGGATACATTTAGGAGATGATGGAGATAAGCAAGTCGGAGATTCTCCAATGTTGCAGACTTAGCAGGGACGTCAGGAGGAGACACGGGTTTGAGGGGCACGATGATGAATTTGTTTCTCCACCCACTAAATGCAAGGTGACAGCAAGATATGCAGCTGAAAATTCCCAGTAGGTTATTGGAGATAAAGAACTCATGCCCAAACAGAGCGTCTGGTGTTTGTTCTAACAGCATGGACTGAAAAACTCACCTGAACCCTTTGCTGAAACCTTCGAAGCTTACAAATGATCTGTTTCCAGTTCTTTGTGATGCTGAATTATGGATGTATAACCAACCCCAAGGCTCATGACATCTAAGACTTTCTCAACAAACCGGCTCTGAGTGCAAAGAATCACAGGGTCTGGAAATGTTTGGGCAATACCCCGGTTCAGCCTGGATTTGGGTACTTGCCTCCTCCCTTTATGATACTTATCATATCTGGGTTTTACTACCTATCGATTCACAGCAATATAGAACCTGCTTACTGCTAGCGGTTTCTCATCTCTTTGTAAATCAAGAGTGTTTTTCTACCTAAATAAATTTACAAAGTCATACCGCTATAAGTGAAAAAAAATAGCATAACTTGTCATAAATAGAATACCGTGGTAAAAATAGAGCTAATAGGGAGAAAAGCATTAAATTTAGCTGAGTACTAGCTACTGTAGTAGACATTTGTCTTTTTTTTTTTTTCACATCCAGCCTCTGAAAGTCCTTCCTTTATGAAAAAGTCCAAACTGTGGGGTCTTGACCTCCAAAATAGATGCTGAAGGAAGATAAAGAGTTCTCTCCTCATCTCCTGGCAAGTGACTTAGAATTAGCCAGTCAGATGCTCTGGCTCATGCCTTTAAAACTTAAAAGGACTGAATCAAGGACAAAGGAGTGGCTGTGACAAAGTCACGCTGAGGGGCCCAAGCAGGCATGTATGTTGTACATACCCCACCCACAATGGCCATGCAGCCCATTCTTAAGACACGCTTTTACTTAATTTCTCAGATTTCTCAGACTTTTTTTCTGTACTTGCTGATATAGTGGGTTGAAAAGTGTCCCCCTAAAATTCATATCCATTTGGAGCCTCAGGATGTGTCATTATTTGGGAATACGACCTGGCAGATGTAATTAGGTAAGGGTTCCAAGGATTTGGGGTCCTGGATTTGGGGTGGGCTCGAAGTATAATGATGGGTGGCCTTCGAAGGAGACAGAAGGATCTAGAGATGCAAAGAGGAGAAACAACGTGAAGATGGAGGCAGAGGCTGGAGTAACACCTGAACAAGCCAAGGAAGGCCAGGAGCCACCAGAACTGGACGAGGCAAGAAAGGGTCACCCTTAGAGGCTTTGGGGAGAATGTGACCCTGCTGCCACACTGATTTCAGGCTCCAGCCTCCACAGCTGTCAAGAAAGTGACGAAGGCTGAGATCCAATTTTTTGTTGAAATAGAAGTAGCAGGAGTTAAAGAGCTGTTAATGGCAAAATAGTGTCAGATCGAGACTTTCTCTTGGTGGCAAATAGAAGGACGGAAAGAAGTTAAAGAGTAAATGATCTTTTCTGATTTAATATCATCTGACGCCATGTCTCTTTACTGCCTGAAGTCACCTACATAACACTAGTGATATGGCCCGCGTCTTGGGAAATCGTGATTTAGGAAAATCTCCCAGCTTTACAAATGGAGAGATTGCAGCTTAGTAAAGCCAAGTAAAAGGACTTGCATCCAGCCCTGCAGATAGACCAGTAGGAAAGCCAAGTTCACCGCCCCATTCTTCGTGTTTCCCGTTTTCTCTTTCGCCACCCTTCGCATCTCTTCTTAAGGCTGTACTAACTACATTTCTAGCTCCTGTGAACTTCATGCTTTAACATCTGCCCTACATTGTAGCCCGGCAACCTCATGCCAGATAACCTCATGATACGCCTCGGTCACCTGATCTTGGCCTCCAGCATCCCTCATTACCGACGCCCACGGGGGCGCTTTTCAGATGCAGAGTCCGGCCTCCAGCCCCCTCCTTTACCAAGCTCTCGCACTCCAGGCCACTATCCACCTGCCCTGATCATTCCAGGGTCAGGTATTAGACAACTAAGGACAGTCCCCACGCCCCCAGAGACTGCTGAAATCATTCAGAGTAGCCAGTCCCAACCTGTGTCTCCCTCGGGAGACCATGAGAAAGGCTCCTGACACAGTTCCTCCTTCTTCTGCCTCTGGCCAGCTCCAGCGCTTGTCACGTGGCCTCACGTGGCCCGGTGTGGCCCCTCCTTTTGGTAACTGTGAGTGATGACCTGCATTTTCAGCGGCAATCATCTCCTGATCCGTTAGTCTTTAGTGTACCTCAAATTTCTATTACTACACTAGATTGGTACCGTCTGCCATTGGCCACCGTAATGGGGACAATTCCGAAACCCTGAACACCCCTGGGGTCTATTATGATGAAATTTACTTCTTTTACTATTGTTCCTTTTTTGAGAACTACCTGGTGCATTTTTCACACGCCATGTTTTAGTATTAAAGCAAAAACTTGAGTCGTAGGGAAGCAAAGCGACTCTGGAGGCAGCCAGTGTGCTTTAAATCCAGCCTCCGCCACTAACGAGTCATGGCAACTTGGTCAGCAACGAACCCCTCGAGCCCCATTTTTCCCATCTGTACTCGATCACTCCTGGTTGTACCACCCCCATAAGGTTTTTATGAGGATTATAGGACCTCGTGCAACTAAAGCACAGGGCACACTGCCAGGAAGAGTAAGGGAGGAGTCCAGAGATATAAAAATAACCAAGTTCAATGTCTGCCTTCAAGTACTCCAAGCCTAGCTTATTCCAACGTAGGAGTTTGTTAACATTTCAGGAGAGGACTCTCCTGACATGATAAGAACCCTAGCCTTCTGTTTTCACTGAGCTGTATCTTTTACGCTCACCCAGAAGTCACAATCTGTTCATGGCTCCTGATAAAACACTCCCGCCCAAGTCGCTGCACCTGTAGGAATCATGGTGGTTGTGTGACGACACGGCCACCTTACGTCCAGTCAGAGGTCCCAGTAACTCATAATAACCTTGTAATGGTTTCACATGGGGTCTGAAAAGAAAGGCTATTTTCCCGAAACATTTCACAGAAGCATTCTTCCAAAGGGATTCATTCTTGGCTGGAACTCTTTGGCAAGTCAGGGGATCATTTATCAAGTGTGTTTACAACAAAAGTCTCTCTCCAAACTTTGGTGGTATAAAAAACAGCCCTTAAAACGACAGAGATAATTCTAACCGCCAAAGCAAGGAGAGATTCTGGACAGTCAACCGTAGATCAAAGCAGACAACGTGAACTTGAGGGGGCCAGGTCAGGGCTCCGGGGGTCACCTTGCCCTTCAAAGAAGCATGTTGCCTCTTCGCTCACTGCAGATGAAAACTCCAGCCTTACAGCAGCATGACGGTTCTTTTAACTCCCTGTTTCCACCCTAATTTCCATGCAGAATGCGGAGCCTGCTGAAGGCTCCACGAGCCTCTGGCGTTTCTTCGCGTCTTGTGAGCAGAGGGGTGGACTGTCCTTGTTGTAGGCTCTTCTCTCACGCATTCCGTATGGTGAGCGGCCTTGGAAGGTAGAGATGGTGTTTCCTTACAGAGTGATGTTCAGAATAATAAAACTAATGCCGCCCTCTGGAACAAACAGCAGATATTGCCCATTACGAAAGAGGTGGGTTTTCTAAACCCAGAGTATCTCCCTTGGAACACAACTCACGACGCACTAAACATGCTGACATCACCTGGACCTCTCGGCGTTATTTACCCTGTGGGAATCTGAGCCCAGAGAGCCAGCACAAACGCTGACACTCTGGTTTCTGCCATCGCTGTGAGTAACAAACTGTCCTTTGCCTCTGACTCAGGCAGGAGTCTCATGTCTTCTGTGACATCTGTAAAACTGTGGCAGGCCCTGGGTTTGCTTGAAAGTAGGGGGAAAAAAATCTCAATCTCGTCACAGTCCTTGACACATGCGAGATCATTAATATTCTTTTATCAGTTGAAAGTTGACTTGTAGGCGCTTCTCATTGGCCCTTTGAAGTCTTCTCGAACTTACGGTATGATTCAAACACTATGCCTGCTGTATGGGGGTAGCTTCTGGACAAGTCGCCTTAAGCCCTTTTTGAAGTGAACTCTTCCTAAGTCCCCCCTACACAGAAGCTCAGAGACCCTCTACCCCAGCGCCCCCAAGCTGGGGGAAATTCCAGAGCACCAAAGACCTCGGAATCAGGAAAGAAAGAGCAAAGAAAGAAAAATGACAGAGATTATTCTAATTCTTGGCAGTTTTGCCGAGAGTCAGCCTTGCCAAATATTTTTATTTAATTCAGAGTCGAGAGACTCCAAGATTCGATTTATGATTGCACCTTTGGTAAGAGTAAAAAAATAAAGAACAACTTTAAATCTTCGGACCAATCTAATTATCATGACTAATTATCATGCTTAAATATGCTATTGGACTACCAGAGGTCCTTAAACCACAGAGCACTGACAAATCCAGCCCATTGTCTGTCTCTGTAAATAAATTTTCACTGGAACCAGCAAGTCCATCACATTTATGTTACGGTGGTGAACAGTTGAGACACAGACCGGATGGTCCACTAAGCCTAAATATTTATTATCTCACCCTTTACGGGAAAGTTTGCCGACCACTGGTAACTCCTAACTTTCTCTCAGCCACCCTTGCTGCCTGAGTTATGTTCCTGAAGGACAAAGCTGATCCCTCCTTAGCGAAGGGGTCTGGTGCCTCCCAGATGGCCAGACTCCGAGTCCTGGCTCTGTGCTCACTGCCCGAGCAGCCCTTCACTCTGCCGTCCCCTGCCACCAAATCCCTGTCATTCCAATCCTCTCCCCACCCCCAGCACGTTCCAGGTCTTCCCCAGCTCTGTACCTTTGCCTAGAATTTTCTTTATCAGAGCACCGCGGCTGCTTAGTGACGGAACCTATATAAGTCACTTCCCTTTCCACTGACAAGTGTAATAATGGCTATTTATTACATCCTCATGGTAGCCAGGTGTCACCATAAGCCCTTTATGTGCATTATTTAGTGACACCTGATAAAGCCCTAGGAGAGAGTTATTATTCCCAATTGATAAATGAGGAATGCACTTGAAAAGACTTGCCTAAGGTCACTCAGCCAACAAGTCTCACAGCCAGTATTTAAATTCATTTGGTTCTGGCTGTAGATCAATGAATCAGTAAGTCGGTGAATGAACAGATCCTGCCAAACTCTGAGAGAAGGCCCTGGGAGGGGAGGGGGCGGATATTAATGAGCCGAAAACATGAATGGCCCCAGGACACCCCCTCCTCTTAAGACAGGTGGTTTCATAGAACAACCTGGAACAGGGTTACACCCTTTTCAAATTACTCCCCGAGGGCCCTTTAGCTTAACCTCATCTTTAACTCTTTTGTGAAGACATAGTAAAACACCTCACCTGGGTATTAAAGCCTCGCAAAAAACGGCTCCTTGGGCCACCTGCTAGTGTGCATTTTCTCTTGCAGCTTCACCCCCAACATCAAGGGGGAGACGCCGGCAAGGGACGGTCCAACCCAGACAATATTCATCAGTGAAAGGCAATTTATTAGAGGAAACACGGAGCAGCCCGCCTCCAGGAGACCGCCCTGCAACCAGACCCACAATTAGAGCCGAACCGGGAGATCTTCTCTATTTAAAGGGAAATCGATGCCATTGATCGGGGTCCCATAAAGGCAGCCTTGCCTGAGCGCATTACAGATCCGACTGCTGCAAAACACTGTTTTGAAAATAAAACACACAAAAATCACCGTGAATGTTTTATGGCCAAACATGATAGCTGGCCTACCCGATGGGGAAGCTAAAACGTGCTCCTTTCATCAAGGGAATGGGGTGCAGCGCCCTCAAATGAGGTCTCTGCTGACGACCCTCACTCTGGAAACCCCTCGGCAGCCGGTAATTTGCTGGAGGGTTTTATTTAAAGGTGAGGATTTGAGTGGATTTCTTACTCCCTATCCTGGGATTGCGCACAGCAGTCAATTAAATTAGTGCCAAAACCTTAAAAGACGCCAAGGTAATCAGTTTAGGGGGATTTAGGCCACACGGGCTCCAGAGCTGGTCTGCAAGGCGATCGTGAGTCTCCAGCCAGCTGAGTTTGAGAATTATGCCTTTCTTCCCTGGGAGGAAGTTTACTAGTGACAGTCAGGCTGCCGGACTAGGGAATGAGCTGATTTCGATTTTAGCAGCATCATTCCGGGCCGCCACTGAATTATAATCTTCGTAGCTGTTATCAGAGAGTCCGGCTTTCAGGAACGAAAGGGGCATGCACCTTGCCAACGCTGTTGGACACAGGGGCATTTCAACGCGTGAGTTGCTACAAAGTATGCAAAAAAAAAAAAAAAGTTAATGCCAAGTTGAAAATATTGCATAAAGATTTTGGTTTTGTATGAGTTTTGCAGATTTGGAAAAGGCAACCAAGCCAGACACCAAAAGCTGCTTGGGAAATATTTATCCTCAAGCCACGACGTTCCTGGCAGAATTGCAGTTAAGAGGGAGCCTGGGGAGTCCCAGAAAAGGAACAATTTTTCCAGGTGAGGCGTGGAGAAGGAATTTCAGGTTTTCCTCCATTATGTGCAGGTGTGGGGCTTTTGCGTGGCTTATGCCGTCATCATCTGACCTGGCAATATCTCCACCCCATTAAATCTGATGCAGGGAAAAACAGAGGCCTCAAAGGAACAACCCAAAAAAAAAAAAAAAAAAAAAAAAAGCAGCAGCCAATTTTCCCATCTCTAAATGAAAGCGAAGTGGAACGAAAGCCGTAAGGCTGCAAATAACTCCCAGGGTCCTGGTGAAGCGACCTCAAGGGCTGAGCAGCCAACCTACAAATCACAACTGAACTAAATAAAAACTAAGACTGTGAACGCAAGAGCTAAAGCTCAGCTTTGTTGCGTTGCCTTTTTTTTTTTTTTGGAGTATGTAAATTCATTCATTCATTCATTCAACCAGTGTTTTGGGGGTGCCCGCTGTGCGTCAGGTACTACTCATAATGCGGACAACACAGCAGGGAACAAGACGGAGAGAAAGCCGTGCCATCGGAAGCTTACACTCTGCGGGGAAAGGTGACACGCGAGTGGCATGTAGATAACGCCACGAGGCTGCCGCCAGCACCAAGAGCATCTCTGAACCATGTGGCAGCGCCCCTTGTAGGTGGAGCAGTTAGAAGGCGCGCCCTCCCTCTCCCGTCCCTCACCAGCGGTGCACGGAAGGCACAGTGTTGGCTGGATTTCAACCTCTCTCAGGCTCCCCCTTCGTGGAGAGCACCGTTAGTGAGTGCCTGGCATTACGGAGCTTACAGGTGGTCAGGAAAAGCTTCAGGGACAAGAGCTGACATGCATGAGGAAGCAAGTCATCTTGTTATCAAAGGGAAGAGCGTTACAGGCAGGAGAAGCAGCGGGTGCAGAGGTGTGAGGGCTGGCTGCCGCAGACCTGCTTTTGGGAGAGACCTTGTTCTTTAATCATTCCAAGTATCCTCTTCCACTGTCACAAGTGTCTTGGTTTGGACAAAATAATCACATGATCCCCCACGTATGAAGGACACCTCTCGCCGTGTCCAATGCGGATTTTCTCTTTGGTGATGGAATAAGTTGTTCCTCCCTTGGGAGAGCTCCAGATAAGTAGCGGTTTACACTTGGAGGCCATGCTGTACGAAATGTATAAATCGGTAAATCCTAGAATGATCGTATGAGATGCTCGAAGATGATCAAATGGACTGAGAGTAAAGGAGATGCATTTCTTCCATCACATGCGGAAATGCAGACATTAGAATCTCTGGCAGGATCAGCTGCACAATTTTTTCCCCTCTCTTTCTCTCTCTCTGTCTCTCTCTGTCTCTCTCTCTGTCTCTCTCTCTCTCTCTCTCTCTCTCTCTCCCCTTCCTTCCCCACCCACCTCATGAACCACTTACAGTTAAATTCTGGTAGGTAAACTGTGAATATGATGAGACCACACTGTACCTATCTCATGAGGTTGTAAGATTATATGTGAGAAACACTCACGTAGTTTCTGAAATACAGTAAGCTTTCAGGGGGAGCTATTATTTTTGTCATCATTACATGTTGATACCTCTGTTTAGGTATGGGTACATGTAATTTTTTCTAACAAGATTCTTTTGGATAAAGACAGGAAAAATAGCAGGGTTGACACTAATCTCAGAAGATTTTAATATACAAGAGTAGGTTTTCTGTTATTGTTGTTGATTTTTTGGAGTTTTGGAGGAAGTAGGGGGTGGAAATGGCATTCCAGGCAAAAAAAAAAAAAAAGGGCAAAGATGTGGAAGAACAAAAGTTGGTGCATTTCCGGAAGTAGCTAGCATTTCCAGCACAGGGCGGGCCTGTGAATCACGGAGAAGGACTGGGGATGGGACCGACGACAGTGGCTGGGGCCACTTGGCAAAGATGCCTGAATGCCAGGCTGCGGAGTCTGAATTTCAACCAACGGGCAGTGGAGAAACTTGGAAGGTTTTTCATGCAGCGAAGCAATATCATGACGACGTCCGATAAATAAAGGTAAAATAGAAACTTGAGCTTGACCTTGTTTTACCTTAACCTTCTTCCAACGGATTATCAGCTTCACTTATTCATTCGAGAAATATTTATTGATCTCCTATTACGTATCAGCCTGTATAGGACGCTGGCAATTTAGAGGTGAACGAACATAGACACACAAGTCTGCCGTCCGTGCAGCCTGTATGTAGTCTAGTGGGAGAGGCAGATATGCTACAGGGAAACACGTTAAAAATCGCATCATTTAATTCGCAGTCCGTCCACTCTGGCGGACTGCTATTGGCTTTGCGGGTCTACCAGCTGTTCTCTCTTTTACTAATACCAGCACCTTCCTTTTCTCTCCCTTTCCTTCCGTTTTGGAACCCACCTCGCTCACCCAGGCAGTGCGCTTTGGAGGCTGACCCCCCCTCCGCCCCCGCCAAACCCACCCAGGCTCTACAATACACCCATGTCTTGGGCCTCGCCATCTGCCTCGGCGATTAGTTCCAAGATGAACAGGTGACGCGTGTCTATCCAGTGACAAGACTATTGTGGGAACACTCTGCCAAGGAAAGGCCCTCCACCCCGAAATCTGAGCCGGCCTGAGAATGGCGAGCAGTCGAGAAGCAGCCTGGACACGTGGACAGGGACTGAATCTCCGTGACACCTGGATCCGGCTGTGCCTTAAGCGAGTCTTCTCAGCCACCTGAGTCAATAAGTCCTTTTTTTTTTTTTTTAATTGAGTTTCTTTCACTGCGGTCAAAAACACCCTGACTAAACAGCCACAAAGGGCAAGTGCAGGATGATGGGATGTGATCTGACACAAGACTAGATCTTCGCCACATCTGTGCAAAAACTCTGGAGTTCGGGCGGCGGTGAGCAGGCGGAGGAGGTCGTGGATGGGAGGTTAGGGACCACGTGTTGGTCCAGTGCCTCCCACAGCGTATGCACTTAGTCCTACTAGTGGAATGAATGGAAGAAAAAATCGTGAAATGCCAGTTTGGTTCTCCTCACTACTTGGATCCGCTCACTGCGGCCAACGATTCTGCATAACAAACCATCCGTCTTTTATTCTCTCTGTTCTGTGAGTCACCGCTCTGCCAAGTGATGCTGCTGGCCTCAGCCGAGCTCACTCACGCATCCGGAGCCAGCAGAACGAGACCCGAACCCATGAGGGCCGTTCGCCTCTGCCCTGCACGTGCCCCACGCTCCCCCTGGACCAGCAGGACGGCCCAGCTCTAGTATTTTCATGGCTGGGGTGCGAGAGGGACAGTCACACCACATCAGCGGTCACGCCGCGCCCACGAACATGTCATTTGCTGAAGCGGATCGCACAGACAGACGCGCGGTCTAGGATAGAGAAATGTATTCTGCCTCTTTCAAGGACAGAGCTGCCGAGTTGCTGCCAAAGGCATGAATACAGGGGCGGGGTGGGGGGGACGAGGGAGGACGACACGCTGGGGACCTTCACACAGCTGACCGCACCGCTTCACCTCCACGACCTTTCCCACGGGTGGCAGACTCAGAAAAGTTAGACGCATCGTCCAGATAGTACAAGCTTAGAGTTTCCCGTCAAGAAAACAGGTGCTTCGGAAAAACAATCGGAGAAGCTCATGGGTGAAAGGCATCCCGGCAGGGGACGTCCCATCAGGCAGCCAGATCTGAGGCCCACCAGACGGTCACTGCTGGCCAGTGCTGTCTTCGTGCGCAGACGAGATCTGTGAACCGCGTTTAACCAGCAGCTACGGCAATGGCGGCAGAATGACGTTTTTGCGTGGATGCGATTACATTATGTAAGATCGCAATGCCCTCTTTGGAAGAGACTGTCTCCCTTGCTGACTCTGATGGTCATTTCAGGGCAGGTCCTTGTGTCAAGGCCCTGGGGGTGGCCTGCAGTCGACCACTGGCTAGGAGCAGAGGGTGCTCTCCAGCTGACGGCCACCAAGAAACT
>CM053504.1:2683017-2714378 GCA_028627145.1 Eidolon dupreanum | reverse complement strand
TGTCAACACAGAAAGTACTAGAAGGGCCTGGAACAGTGAAATGTGAGCCGCGAGTGGAAAGGGGTGCAGTGGTCACGAGCAGATCTGAGTTCGAATCCCGGCTCCACCGCTTACGAACTGAGTGACGCTGGGCACAAGTCTTAAGCCCTTTGAAATGTTTTCATCTGCAAAGTAACATGTCGCCCTCGGGGAGCTGTGGGGACGAAAAAGGATGATGCACATAAAATGTGGAGTATCATGCCTGCCTGGCATGGATGCAAACTCTTGAAAAAACAACCACTGTTGTTGCTGTTATTGTTCATTTTGCGTGAGACTTAAAATCTGTTCTTTAATCATTTAGAGACATCAGCAGACCTTTGCACGTTTTCCTGTATCACATGAATAATTTTAGTCAAACATTATTAAATTTCTCTGATTGCAGACCCCTTTAATCTCTTGGTTTTGTTCTGACAGAGGTCACTTGGGGTCACCCCGAACTCATCAAATTCGCAGTTGATTCAATTGCATCATAGAAAGATACAGGTTCTCAGAGCGAACCATTTTCATGCTTCTGAATCAGTGGAAAAGATTTGGTCTTTCTTCTTTTAAAAGGTCTCTGAACTCCATTTGTTCTAAATAATACTTTATGAGAAGAATCCAAGTGCTAATTGAAAGCATTTCATTCCCCATATATTAAATAAAAATGAGATCTGGAATTTCTCATCTACATTAAAATCTTCCAATGCTATTCACATTTTTAATATGAATCTAACATATTGAAACAATTTCAGAAGTTTGAAAGTTGAAAGATTTTATGGATTTTCTTAAAGTAAGATTGATGTGAATTATTTTTTAAATACAACATTTACTAGAATGTCACTATAGAATTTCTTCATTTCATCTCATCTTTTTGACAGCCGAGAAAGGTCTCCTTCATACTTCTAAATTAGATCCTGTAACAAATGCACAGTCTTGACTGGAGACAGGTTTACTACCCGACCAAAACCCCCAGCAGTAAGTGGATAATTAACCAGTAATATTAATAGACGGGGAGCTTGGCCATGTTTCTCAACGCTGTGCAAAGATATGAAAAGAGCCGAATGTCGGGTGCGAGGAGGTTTTCTGTTCACAAAAGCGTTTGGGATGCTTTTCCGTCTACCCTGGCAAGCTCCTGCAGCCATTTCTCCAGTCTTCACCACCTTTCTGACATCACCAGGCTGCATTCTCAAAATAAGTAAAATAAATAAAGAAATCTTGGGTTCCTTCCACTAATATATATTTTTTTAACTGCAGGACTGAAAAAAAAAATGCTACAAGACAGTCCCAAGAGCTTTGCGGGCTGCCATTAGCAAGCCGGGGAGTCCAAGTAACAAAAATTTACCAGCAAGCGTTTCCTGAGGATCAAAGCTCTATAGTTTATCACACACAAGGAGTTCTCTCTTCATCATCTGGCAAACTCCTACGCATCTTCCGAGGAAGTCCAGGAGCCCGCCGCAGGAGGAAGTCCTCCTTGACGTCCTTCGGCTTACTGTGACACAGCCATCCCTCCTGTGTCATCTCAAAGTGCCCTAGGTGCATCTCAATCATCGCATTTATATCATTTGCTATAATTTTGTAGAAAAATTTTGTATTATTTATTTTTATCCCGGATACTTGATATCTGGCTTAGAGCAGAGCGGGGGCTCATGTAGGTTCTGTGACAGAACACACCTGAAAAATCTTCAAGAGGTTTAACCATAACCAGAAGATAAAACGAGTTTGAGGTGAGGCGCAGGACCAGGTGAGCACCGGAGGTCAGGCAGAGGCGGGTAACGAGGTACTGCGTGCCGCGTTATGGGCAGGACGTGAGGGGCAGTCAAACGTCTATAGGACACAGAGGGGTGACATGGGAGAGGACAGCAGGCTGAGTAGCACTATAAGGAGTACTGGGGTCTGTGGCAAAATGGAACACTGAAAAAGGCGAGAAAGCAAAATTTCCTAATTTCTCAACAAGACCCATCTTCAGACACGGCAGGATTCTGACCACCTGTTTGAAACCTCTGAGAAATGTCAGTTCCAGTCCCTGGGTTCCAAGTGTGACCTTCTCCATTTAAATGCCAGCAACAGAAGGAAGTGACCACTCGTGAGCCTGCTGGCCAGAAGAAGATGCATTCCTTCTTTTTAATTAAGAAAAAAACAATAATAAGGATTTTTGTCTCCAGCTAAGACGGAGGGAAAAGAACAGGAGTTATCATCCAACATTAAAAATCTAGAAAACTGGGCAAAATATATGAAAAAAAAAAGTTTTAAAATAATGGACAATGGGTCTACGGCCTTGCTACGCTGAACAAGCTCAATCTTGTCTGATCTCAGAAGCTAAGCAGGGTCGAGCCTGGTTAGTACTTGGATGGGAGACCACCTAGGAAGACCAAGTGCTATAGGTGTAAAAAAATAAAAAATAAATAAATAAGGGCTTGTAAGCTGACAAGGTCTTTGCAATCTGTGAGCTCAACCAAGGGTTGCCCCGCCTAAAAAAAATTTAAATTAAAATTTTAAAAAAAGATAAAATAAAGGACAACAGGCAGCACAAGACTAAGAAAAGAAATAAGTCGAGCTCTGTGATTGCACTAGCTACCTGCCTGACAGGAATTCCCAGGCTGCATCGTGGGGAGAAGGAATGCAGACAGAACCCAGTGACCCCACAGACATGAGGAAAAGCAAAGCAAAGGGTGCCCCAAGGCACATGCAAAAATCAAGTCAAAATGGATCACAGACCTACACGTAAGAGAGAAAAATGATAAAACTACTAGCAGAAAATACAGAAGCAATTTTATGACATTGAGTTAGGCAATCACTCCTTTTCAATGGGACACAAAAGCATGAACGAGAAAAGAAAAATATTAATAAATTGGACTTTATCAAAATTAAAATTATTTTGTTTTGCATAGAATATTATTAATAAAATGAAAAGCCAAGACGTGAGTTAAGAGCAAATATTTGTAAAACATATACCTGATAAAGGAATTATATTCAGAAAATATAAAGAACTCTTACAACTCAACAAATAAAAAGACCAAAAAAGAATAAAAAGTGTGGACTTAAAAAGATGTTCAATTTCACTACTCATTAAGGAAATGTGTTAAAACACATCAAACCGTACACTGGAAAAAATTAATGCTACTCAAAAAAGTTAATAGTCCTATATGTAAACATAAAATTATAATGAGATATCACTGCACACCAAACACAATTTTAGGCTAGAATTAAAAAGACTAACAACGCCAAGTGTTAACAAGAATATGGAGCAACTAGAATTCTTGCACAGTGTTAATGGGACCACAAACTATTCTCGTCACCTTGGGAAATGGCTTGGCACCTCCTCACAAACTGCTCTTACGACCCAGCCATCTCTAGGCATTTACCCAAGATAAATGAAAAGGTACAGTCACACAGAGATGGGTCCTCAGTGTTCACAGCGACATTATTCATAAAAACTACAAACTGAAAACAACCCGAACGTCCATCAGCACAAATGGATCAACAAATCATGAGACAGCCATTCAAGGGACTACTACTCAGCAATGCAAAACACCAGACCGCCGTGGGTGAGTGCTCAGATTTGGGATGCCAAGTGAAGGAAGACAGAGGCAAAGGACTGCACACTGTATGATCTCATTTGCATAAAGTTCTAGAAAAGGTAAAACTAGAGTGACAGAAAGTAGATCAGTGATTGCCAGTGGCGGGAGGTGAGGGGGTTTATTTTTTTCAAAGGGGCAGAAGGTAACTTTGTGTCATGACTGGTGAAGGCCTCACGACTCTATACATTTACAATCTCGCTACTCGTCATTAACCTTTTTAGTCTGTTTCCTTCTAATCTCTCATCTTTTTTCTTAATTTCCTGGAAACTGTTCTAAAGAAATCATTTTTAAAATGCCCCAAAATATTAAAGAATTAAATAAAAACTCGGAAACAGTCAAAATGTCTAACAATGCAGAAATGTACAGATGATGGTGCATCCCTTTTAAGAGAATATTATCGATTTAGCCAATACAAATCACATTTTTATACAATGTTTAACAACATATGGAAATATTCATGACTCAGTGTAAACTGCAAAAGCCGTAGAGAATACTTTATATTCATATCATCTTAACTTTGTTTACACATGCGATATATATCTATATGAATACATGCATAGAATTGTGTGATTTCTCTGTTCTAAATAGGGCAACACTTTTCAAATACCAAAGAACTTCCCAGAATTGGCACTTGTAATGAAATTGTCATCTGAACCAAGGCCGTGCAAAGTAAACTCGATTGTTCAGCTTGTCCCTGGAGTGGGGAGTGTTGCTTCCTCAACAGTTTGGTTGTCAGTTGCAGGATGAGCCACGCCCTAGGGATCATTTCCGCTGGACTCACATGCAACAAAATGTGCAAGATACGCAATGCAGCAAACTCGATGAAAAATTGCAAATTTACTGTTAATGCAAACTCGACAAAATGCAAATATTCCTGAATGAACTTGAGGCATATTTTAGGGACTTGGAGCCTTGAGACTGCTAACGGTTCTCATACTAAGAGACGGTGTGGTTTCACGGGAAGGAGCCAGCATGACTTAGAGATGCTTGAACAAGTCGCATGACCTGAGCTCAGCCTTCTCTTCTAGAGAATGGACACAATATGGCCCATCCTCCCTCCCTCTCAGGATTATGGAAAAAATCAAATGAGTTGACATGGGCAAAACAAACTTTAAACTTACAAATCACAAGTCCAATGTGAAATTTTTGTAGTTTTATTACTGTGGCTTTTGGGTCACTAGCAATTAGCAGCCATTTGATTGTATCTCTGATTTAAATTGAAATGTAAATGTATTGGTGGGAAGGAAATAGGTATCTTTGGAGCTCAAAGAGCAAACTAGCTAGTAGTAGCGGCCATTCCAGATAGTGAGTGGCCAATTGTAACCATAACCACAGAGGTGGACAGACTGACTCAGGACCCCTACCCCAAAACCTGACTCTCTCGGGGCTGGTCTACTAGAAAGGCCATTGCATATGAAACCACACAGACCTAAGCTAAGTTTCATTTTTCACCTATGTGACAAATAATGCATTATTTAACTTCACTAAATCTCAGTTTTAACCCTTGCTGACCTCCTCCGAGGGTTGTGATGAGAAATAAATGATGAAGTATGTTGCATCCTTGACACATATTAGGTACCAATGTATGCTCACTCTTCCTCTTGATACTGACTCACAGTCCCATAAACTTCTCTAATCTATAACACTCAGTGGCAGTCCTTTACACATACAGGTATCAGCACAGAATTAGGGATAGCTAGAGAGGGAGGTACACGCTCCAAAAAGTCCAGACAAAAAAAAAATCCGTATCTGTTAGACACAGAGAGATCTTCCAAAAGTCCTTGGATAAGATGCATACGATTGTGAAGTATGTCATCCTGTTTGGTCCAAAGCTCTATTTAACAAATAAAAATGAAGCTTTCGAAAAGAAAAGAAACCCTGTGGTAACTCTCTCCAGGGATGAGTTGTCTGGGGCTCGCGGGTGTGTGATGCTGAAGACCAGCTCCAGGATCTCTTAGTTTTGAGGAAACGTGGCTGATGCTGGCTGACGCCACAGATTTAGTTGAACAAGGGCACAAATCAAGGTGAAACTCCTCTCTTTTCCTCGAAGCAGAGATAACTACAAATAGAATATGGTGACAACAGGCAGGCGGAACTATTATATTCTTTTAAAAATTGGCAACAGCAGGAAGTTGATGGCTCCTAGGTAAACGTGACAAGAACTGAAAACACAATAGGATCTAAATCCATCCACTGCCAAACGCAGAACTGTATCCTGACGAAATTAGCTTTTCCTCAAAAGAATACATTTGCTCCCCATCCCAACCACCCTCCTGATTTTCCTCTCTGGGGAGTCTCAGCAACAACATCTTAATTGATTGCGAGTGATTGGGATGTTACTCGTGGAGACTTCTCTTGGGCCCCGCCCCTCACGGCCATTTTAAAGCGATGTATTTCAGCAATAGGTGGTGTTCATGTAGATAGCAAGTTCTTAATAGAAACTGGGAAGATGTTCTTTGGCAGAAAATGATTTCCTAGACATTTTTCATTGTGATAGATGTGGCATTACAGCCGTTATAAAAAAATTTCAAGCTGTGTTGCAGCTTTGTCACTGGTGTTATAAATCACTCACTCGTATATTAAAGTCTGTGGAAAGCAACTGAAGGGAGGGAAAAGGAATCCTCATCTCCTATTTACAGACAAGGTATAATTTGGTATTATTCTTAAAGGTTCAAGGCAGCTTAGAGAATCCGTATTCAGTGCTTACGTTAGGATCAGCAGATCAGATTCCATTAATGCCGAGACAGGAAGGAACAGCCACGTGGCGAGTTAACATTTTCTGCTGTAAATGCTGATGTGAAAGGTAAAGGCTGTGCTTTCGAGAGGTGGAAGACAGAGAAGCCCACTGCCATTTGCAAGAGGAGCAAGTAATGGAATTAACAACTGAGAATTAATACATTACGTACATCAGAAGCAACTCCGTGCCCCTGATGTAAGTTATTCTATACACGTGTTCATCTAAGTGTATGTCACCCCGTCAATGTGTGCCTTTATAAGCAACTGGAATATCTAGCTATGTGCTATGATTTCAGATGGGCTGAGAAGGCCCTAATTTGGTGTATTCCAAATTTAAGGATGCCCTCCTCTCTCTAAACCATATTAGGTTTGGGATATTTTCAACATCATACTACAGAAATGGCAGGGAGAGGCAAAGACCAAAGATGGAGTGACACCACACTTTTTTTCTCCATCAAAAGCAAATATCTAAATTCAGTACACTGCATTTAGCCCTCTTTCTAAAGGTGGGGCTCCTTATGACTACAGTGTTCTGACCCCCTAGTTTGGCTCATCGATGGAGGCAGGGGCAGGGTGATGACTGGGGGAATGTCCCCACAACCTATGGACAGTCTGGGGACATGTGGCACTGTTTTTGGTTGTTGTGGCTTGGAAGGGGGTGGGGTGCTGGTTTCTAGTGGGTAGAGGATGCTACGGCGCACACGGTGGTTGCCAAGACAGAGATGCTGTGGCCCACGAGTCAACAGCACTGCGGGGGCGGGGGGAGGGGCGGTGGGAGCGAACCTGGTCCATGGTGGACCAGGCAACGCTCCAGCCGGAAGGACGATCAGGACGATCTGATCTCTTTTTATTATTCTTATGAAGAAAAGAATTATGAGCCCAGGGTGATCCTGATTCCCGTCTCACTTTCATTACTTGGAACACAGCTCTCTTATTCATGGGGATTATACAAGCTTTATATTCTTAAACAAAGGGGGCTATAGTCAGAGGAATATGAGAATTCCTCATTTTCTTCAATGAAGACTTCCAGATATTCTATAGGAAATCCTACAGTGCAGCGGTCATAAAGGGGTTAATATCCAAAATGTATAAAGAACTCAAACAACTCAACAACATAAAAAAAAAAACTAATTTCAAAATGGCCAGAGGATCTGAATAAACATTTTTCTAAAGAAAACACACAGCTGACCAATAGGCACACGAAAAGATGCAAATTGATACCACAATGAGATATCACCTCACTCCTGTGAGAATGGGTATTTTTGAAAAAAATAGGAAACAGCAAGTGTTGGGGATGATGAGGAGAAAAGGGAATGCTCATGCATTGTTGGTAGCAACGTAAAGTGGTGCAGCCACTATTGAAAACAGTATGGAGATGCCTCAAAAACTTAAAAATAGAACTGCCATACGACCCAGGTATTCCAATGCTGGGTATTTATCCAGATATTACAAAACACTAATTCAAAAAAATATATGCATCTCTATATTCACTGCAGCATCATATACAACAGACAAGATATGAAAACAACCTAAATGTCTGCCTATATGTATTACATGTATACAATAAAATACTATTCAGCCATAAAAAAAAAAAAGAATGAAATTTTGACATTCACAACAACATGAATGGACTTAGAGGGTATTATTACGCTCAGTGAAAAAGTCAGATGGAGAAAGACAGATACCACATGATTTCACTCATATGTGGAATCAAAAAACAAAACAAAACAAAAAGAAACTCATAGATACAGAGGTCAGACTGGAAATTTCCAGAAGGAAAGAGCAATGGGAGGTGGGCACGATGACTGAAAGCGATCAACTGTACGGTGAAGGACTGTAACTGGACTTTCAGTGGCGATCGCTTTACAGCGTGGACAGATGTCCACTATCGTCTTGTATACCTGAAACTTACATAATGCCATGTAAAACATAGCACCTCAATAAAACAAAACAAAAGCAACAGTAGTCATAACCTAGTCAAAGAGTGGACCTTCCACTCCCCTAAGAAGGAAAACCATCGAATGGTGGTATCAGGACTCAAGCCCATCTCTCAATGTTCTAGAAGATTCTCCCTAACTGAGTCACCAACACAATTACTACAGGAAAAAGGATGGAAAGAAATCCAGAGAAAGGAGGAATGAAGACCAGTGTATACTGAAACCTTCACCCAGTTAATTCTCATGATCCTGAACTGGATTATGTTTTATGCCGAGAAAAACATGAGGCTCAAAGCTGTCAGGTAACTTGGCCCACGTCCCATTCTTAATAAATAAGAAAGCTGAAATTTGGACCCAGTCTGTGTGAATAGAGATTCCATTACTTTTTTAGCTTTGTTACACCATGCAGTATCACATTAGACATTCATTCCTATGTTTATATCGCTCTTGTTTGCAGGAGCTAGCATGTGAAAATGGTAACAGACTGATTCGCCGGTATGAAATACAAGTTGGGTAAGATTCAAACATGGTTATGAAACCCAAAGGACTTGTCAAATAATGAGAAAATCTTCATTAATTCTAGTTTGCACCTAAATCAAAGCACTCAACAGTGAGAACGTAGAGCCATGAGGGAAGAGATGCTCTCTCTGACCTTTCCCAAATGTCTTCCTCTAGTATTCCCACAGAGTGACCCCACGCACATCAAGCACCTTCCCTCGCCCTCCAGGATCAGTACTCACCTGAAGCCCCCTTCCCATGGAAGCCCACACCTGTGAATCTGACATGAGCTGAACCTGAGCAATACATATTTGGCCCATGCATTGGACAATCAGTGATTAAGTGATTGGACGATTCAATAATCACTGATTAGGTTCTCTCTGTGATGGAAACCTTTTCACACATACACAAGCCTGTCTACACCGCAGACTCCCCGAAGACAAAGTAAAGTTCTCATTTGCCTCATTAACTTCAGGATCGCCCCAGGCCTGGCTCCTCATGTTGCAGACAGCATCACTATATTTTCCACCATGAGATACTACCGTGAATCTAAATGGCCAAATGTTGAAGAATGGATAAGTGAAGCAGGCTACATCAAAGAGTGGGAAACTGTGAAGCATTTAAACAATCATTACAAGCAGGGTGGTGCCTTGTCCCCTTAAAGATCAACCACCTATGATAGATGATTGGATAAAGATGCTGTGGTACATATATACAATGGAATATTACTCAGCCATAAGAAGAGATGAGATACTGCCATTTGTGACAACATGGATGGACCTCGAGATAATCATGCTAAGTGAACTAAGCCAGACAGAAAAAGTTAAAAATCAATCACATGACATCACTTGTATGTGGGATATAAACCTAAAAGCAACAAATGGACAGGACAAACAAACAGAGACTCATGGTCATGGACTATAAACTGTAGAGGGAGGGGGGAGGTAGACAGGATAAAGAGGGTCAAATATGTGGTGACAGAAAGAAATCTAACTATGGGAGGTGAACACACAGTGTAAATCTGTAATGCTTCTTACTGTTAAAGTGTACAGCTGAAACTTATTGGATTTCATTAACCAATGTCATCATTAAAATAATTAATTAATTAATTAATTAATTTTAAAAAAGGATCAACCACAACCTTTCCTACCTTCTTCTGTCTGGGACTTCTCTCTAGCTGAGCCTCAACTATACCCAAAACAGACTTTTTATCAGAGCAGTCATAGCCTTCCGGAATTCTCCTCTTACGAGATTTATAGGTTTGGAAGAGGTACTTTCATAAGCCACTACAATGAACCTCCAAGAGCCTTCTAGAGTCGTCATAAAAGACTCCTAAACTACTTTCTAAGGAAAATAGACCCTCTTAACTTAAGAGCCTTTGGTTTGGTGGAGCGTGTAGGCATTCAAGTTTGAAGGTAGAGCTGAACTGCTCAGATAATTTTAAAAAGACCAAATGTTCTATAGAGGAAGGAGGAAGGAGAAAAAAAGAAAGGAAGAAAAATGTCCGTGGGTGTGCAGGAAAGAGGAATTAAAGAACCCAAGCAAATGTGGTGACCATTTTGAAGAGCTGATTATCGAGTGTGTATTGAAAGGCTAATTCTCCATTTTCTCTCATGTTTCCACACTGGCCTTCCTTTTAGACCATGTTTTCAAGGATATGTATACAGTAAATAGCTTTGGAAAATAGAGATGGTATCTCTCTCCAGAGCAAATGGCAGGTCTGTTCATTTCCAGTATAATGACAACAATTGTTTGGGGAAGGCAAAGAGGTCCCAGTGTCTAAACCGGTACAATATGAAAAAAAGGAAATATGGACAGCAGACCCCAACATGCACTCAAATATCTGAGGACTTCTTAACTCTGAGCTCCCTGAAGAGACCACGTTCTGTTCTCCTTACAGCTCCAGTTCCAGCCGGCCTTCTGAGAGCAGCATTACACTCAGCAGATGCTGAATGACCGAAGGACCCAGTGGCAAAAGAGACCATGCTTATACCCTACTGTTGACAATAAGCTACCAAAAGTTCCTTTTAAAATATGAATCCGATCACTCCTCTTCTGCCGACTCTTTGACAAACTTCTATTACTTCTAAAATAAAATCCAGAGTTCTTCCCGAGGCCTGCGAGAAGGGCCCACGTGATCTGACTGCTGGCTACCCCTGACCCAATTATAGCTCAGGTCACACTCACTGCTTAGCCCTGCTGGCCTCCTCGCTCCTCCCTAAACACACCAAGCATGCTCTCATCTCAGGGCTCACGCCTTCACTGTTCCAGCCACCTAAAATGTTCTTCCCTAAGATAGCCAAACGAATCGCTCCCTTCGTTTTACCCCATTTCACCTCATCAGAGATGCCTTCCGCAAGCACCAGTAGACAAGAGCACTCTGTCACTCCACGCCTCCATCATGCTGTCTTCGCAACTGCTTCACAGTACCTAATGTCCCATCACATATTTACAGGTTTGTTTGCTTATTCTCTGTCTGTCTGACTAGACTTTCACCTTTGCAAGGGCAGAGACTTTGTTGTATTCACTAAGTGCATCTCCTGGTGCTTAAGGAATTCCTGGCGTATAGTAGGTGCTTCATAAACGTGTATGGACTGAATGGGATCTGAAAAAGAGGAGGCAGGAGGAAGGAAAGGGAAAATAGAAAGGAGATGGGGAAAAAACTGAGAAAGAGAAGGAAGTGAGGAGCAAGAGGAGAGAGGAGGAGGAAAAGCAGTAACAACTGGGAGGCGATGGGAACTAAGTAGCTGCAGGAGTCACAGAGGTGGTCTCAGAGGCCGCCACCCCTTTGCCTGAAACAGAACCTCATGCCCTGGCTTCTGAAAGCAGATCCTCCCCTCTGCAGAGGGAGGATAATGAGTATTCTCTGGCTTCCTCCTTCCCAGCTTCTCACTGGAGTACTTACTCATGGCTTCAAGATAGGCTAATACCGTCCCAAATGCCTGTCTGGGTTTAGCTGTTTGCATGCTTGAATTTTCTGCTTTAATGGCTGGAACACAGAAATTTTAGTTAAGGTCTGTCATAAACCTTGAATAAAATGAATCTTTTAATCATGAAGAAAATTCCCCAACTGAAGTAAACGAGCAGGTTTCAAACAGTTCTATAGATGTAGGGTCTCATGATATTCTCCGAGGAGATGTTTATAGAAATTGTAAATATCTAAAATAATTCTACATCTTTGGGACTTAGAGAGCCTCAACTCTAGTGAATGAAGGTAAAGTATAAAAAACAAATGAGGCTTAAATGCATTAGAACACCTGCATAATGGATCATTTCAACATGGCCCTCATCTCAAATTGTGTCTGAGGCTGTCCCATTGCATTGTGGGAAACACATAGTAAAGCTGGCTGAGGCCGAATCTAGCCTGTCGACCGTTTCTGCCGGTTTTCCTGTTTGATTGGCCTTTGGTTGGTTGGTTGCTCTGTCTGTTGGTTTTCTGCCTCTTTCTCATGGCCGAGACCATGTGCAGTGACTCTGTGTTCAGTAGAGCTTCAAGATAAGTTGGCGGTATCTGATGCTTCTGCATGGCGACACACACAGAAGCCCCTAACTGAGGTCTCGTGTGATAAGAATAAACAGCTTTACCCTGGGGCAGATTTTGAACTCTGGAGCAGAGAGAGGGACAGTTTCAAATCAGCTACATAAGTCCCTTGGCTTTAAGAGTTACAAGCCAGAGCGCCCAACCCTTCGGTACACTGCCCTTGAATAATGCAGCAAATGGCATCTTGAAAGCTAAGGCTGGATCATTACAGTACAAAGAAGCAATATTAAAGTTGGAGACTTTTTTTTTCCGGGAAAGGCTCATTTCCTACAGAGAATTTTTACAATTTTCATTGGGCTCTTTAACAGTATCTAATGGATGGATTTCAATTATAAAGGAACAAAAAAGTAAGTGGGCTGCTACTTACAGGCTGGAGATCATTCATATATCCTGGAAATTTTCTTATCATTAGAGGAAGTCCAACCTTTGGTCCACATGAGGAATTTTACTCATCTACCCAGAACATGATTAAAAAAGAAACCTGAAATATAATGAGAGAAATACCGCTGGGGCCGGCACACAGAGTGGGTTTAAAATAATGCATGAATTATTCTCAGCTATGGAGACCCTATACTGAGAAAGGTGAGAGCCAGGAGAACAATACAAAGAAAAATTAAAACCTCTGCCCAGAGACCCTATGTTCGCTCTGAACCCCAACCTTTCTATTGACTGTTCATCAATATTTAATTTCCTTGCTTTTAATATCTTTTCTTTCTTGCAGCCCTGTGTTCTATTCAACTGAATGACACTGGGATCATATTTTAGACACCAATAAAAAGTGCTAGGCTCAGAGACAGGTTAAGATGGCGTAGAAGCTAGATGCTGTGCTTGCCCCTTCTGTGACCACACCAAAATTATAATGAACCTACAAAGCAACCGTCTCAGAGAGTTGCCTGAGGTCTGGCTGAAACAGAAATCCTACTACTGGGGACATATATAAGACATCACTCAGAGACTGCTAGGAGGGGTGGAGACACAAAACAGCTCAGACCCACAACCGTGTGCAGTGGTCGAGAATCGGGAGAGGTATCTTGGTTGCAGAGCCCCCTTCCTCCCTGAGGAGCAAGGGGTCCTGGCCCCACACCAGGCTCCCAGCCCAGGGTTCCAACACCAGGAATAGAACTCCCCACAACCTCTGACTGTGAAAACCAGTGGAGATTGTGGCTGAGTAAGATGGAGGGCTGCAGAAGTCACAGACATTTCTCTTAAGAGCCCGCTCCAGGATTTACTCACTGATGGACTCACTCGCTCTCGGCTGCAGGGATGGGGTAGCTGCTCAAGGAGAGCCAGGGACATATGGGAGACACTGAGTTGTTGGGCTTCAGGGTGATGGCTGGAAGGGCAGCTTTCGCCCAGACAGAAGTGCTGGCAATATCCATTGTCCCTTTATTGGGCCCTCCCCCTCCCAGCATGTAGACACAGGCACTTCCATATCTGAGTCACCATCAGTCTGGATAACATAGGTCTCTCTACCCAGGTGGTTCACTGAGACTTTGCCTCTCCCAGCCTGTGGGTCCACCCAAGCTGCCTCCAGTGGTTTATTCCATGCAATCAGGCTGTCTTGGCTCATGCTGTGGACTTTCCTAAAATCTCTTAAAGGCTCATAAAACCTAAAGAAGCAGCATCTGGCCTCGGCGTGCCCTGTACCTCTTGCTGAGCAGCCCCAAGCCCAGCACTAGCAGCAGCTGGCCTCAGTTCCTTGCTTGGCCTGTCAAGGCACCTATAAGCCCAGCACAGGTGACATCTGCAGATTGCTTGGTGACTCTTACCAGGTGACCCTGGAAGTGCACAGGCTGTGGCTAAACTTGACCTACAGCTGGGCCCCTCCTGGGAGGTCACTGACCAGCACACCCAGTGGCCTGTTTTGACTGCCGCCAGAGCTGGAGCACCACCCAGGGATGCTTCTGAGAAGAATGCACCCAAAGGGCAGACTGGGCAGGCACTAGAGAGCCCTGATAAAGTGAATCCTGATTCATAGGGTCAGCCCTTCATCAGCTAGTCCTCACAGCCAATCAGCCAAAGGGTCAATCCCTCCCATCAACATACAAACAGCAACCAAGGCTCAACTAAAACAGGAGGTTACATGCAAACCCACACATGGGGAGACTCCTGGGCCCCGCAGGAGACCTACTACACAAGGCCACTCTACTAAGACCGGGAGACTTAGAAGCCCTACCTAATACATAGAAACAAACACAGGGAGGCAACCAAAATGGGGAGAAAAAGAAATATGCCCCAAATAAAAGAACAGAACAAAGGTCCAGTAAAAAAAAAAAAAAAGAAACTAAAAAAAAAAAAGAAATAGTGACGAGCCATCTACCAAATGCAGAGTTCAAAACACTGATTATAAAGGATGCTCAATGAACTTAGGGGAAGAGTAGATGAACTCAATGGGAGCTTTAACAAAGAGATAGAAAACATAAAAACAAAGATGGAAAACATAAAAGTCAGAAATGAGTAATACAATATCTGAGGTGAAGAGTACATTAAAGGGAATCAATGGATTGGATGAAGCGGAGGATCAAGTCAGCAACATGGAGGATAGGGTAGCAGAGGGCACCCAACAGAACAGCAACAAGAAAAAAGAATCCAAAAACTTAAGAATAATTTAAGGGGCCTCTGGGACGACATCAAGTGTAATGACATTTGCAACATAGGCGTACCAGAAGGAGAAGAGAGAGAGCAAGGAATGGAAAACATATTTGAAGAAATAACGACGGAAAACTTTCCTAACCTAGTGAAAAAAAAATAGGCATACCAGCCCAGGAAGCGGAGGAGTCTCACACAAGATGAAAACAAAGGAGCCCACACCAAGACACATCATCATGAAAATGCCGAAGTTAAAGAAAAAAGAGAGAATCTTACAAAGCAGCAAGACAAAAGCAATTAGTTATCCACAAGGGAGCCCCCATAAAACTGTCAGCTGATTTATCAACAGAAACTTTGCAGGCCAGAAGGGATTTGCACGAAATATTCAAGGTGATGAAAAGCAAGGACCTACAACCAAGATGACTCTACCCAGCAAAACTATCATTTAGAATCAAAAGACAGATAAAGAGCTTCCCAGACAAGAAAAAGCTAAAGGAGTTCACCACCATCAAGTATTATAAAAAATGTTGGAGGGACTTCAAGATGAAGAAAAAAATATGTATCAAAAATATGAATAAAGAATGGTAATAACTACATATCTATCAACAAGTACATCAAATGAAAAAGAATTAAATGCTCCAGTCAAAAGACAGGGTGGCTGAATGAATAAGAAAACAAGATCTGTACATAGGCTGCCTACAAGACACGGTAGACCAAAAGATACACACAGATTAAAGGTAGTGGAATGGAAAAAGATATTTCGTGATGGACCCAGAGGATATTGTGCTGAGTGGAATAAGTCAGACATAGAAAGACAAATGCCATATCATTTCACATACATGTGAAATCTAAAGAACAAAATAAACAAACAAAAAAAACAGAAACAAACTCAAAGATACAGAGGACATTTTGAGGGTTACCAGATGGGAGGGGATTAGGAAGCACAAACTGGTAGTTAGAAAAGAGTCATGGAGATATAAAGTATAGCATAAGGAATATAATCAGTAATATAATAATTATGTATGGTGTCAGATGGGTACTAGATTTATTGAGATGATCATTTCATGAGCTATATAGATGTCTAATCACTATGTTGTACACTTGAAACTAATATAATATTGCATGCCACCTATAATTGAAAAAATATATATATTATTTTTTTTAAAAAAAAAAAGGTGCTAGGCTCACACTAGTAGTCACCTATTACTTTGAGCATTCTCTTCCTTGAGTGCCTACTATGTGCTAGGTTCTGAGAATAGGAAGATGAGGAAGACACAACTCCCAGCAATTACTAGGAATTCAGCTCTGTAGCCAGAAGGTCAAGGTCCTGTCCACTTTCTTCCTGTGACATCAGGTGGCTTTTTCTCATTTGCAAAAGATGGATGATGATTACCTATCATATAGTCAGGCAAACTTTAAAAGTATTAATACATGCAAAATACTTAGAAGAGTGTCTGATACACATAGTCAGGGCTCTATAATGTTAGCTTTACTATTATTTTTCTAGGAGACTATAAAAAGAAGCAAGAACAGTCATTCTAAACTTACGTGATAAATGCCACGATATCGATCAGCAGGGAGCTTTGAGAGGCCTGAGAGGGAAGAAAGGAAGTTGAGCTAGAATCAGGAAAGGTTTTCTGTAAGAGGTGAAAACTAAGAGAAAATTATAAGAAAGAAAGAAAAACCCAACCGGTTGCCAGTACCTCTCTACAAATTTCCACTTCATCCTGAAGAATGGGGATTTTCTCTACTGCTCAATTCTATTCTCAAGACTAAGTATTTGAAATTTGCTAAGACAGCAGATCGTAAGTGTTCTCAGCGCACACACACACACCAAAAAAATGGTAACTATGTGAGTTGATGGATTGTGGCAATCATTTCACAGTGTATACGTAGATTAAATCGTCACATTGTGCACCTTAAAAAAATCACATCATACAGCCTAAATAGATGTAATTTTTATTTGTCGATCATACCTCAAAAAAGCTGGGGGAAAAAAACAGAGGTTAGAATCCTATTTACAAATTAAGTTGATCCTTTCTGCTCCATTTTCACCCAACCATGTAACATATCTTCAAGCCCCTGCCCGAGCTCTGGCCCCAGGTAACACCGCCAATGATGAAGTCCAGAAGCGGATGCTAGACTGCTGAGGCTAAGCCGGCAGTTCTGATTCCTTGGCTAAGCTGCTCAAACTTGGGGTGACTCGATTTCCTCTTGGGTGAAACAGGGACCATAACAGTGCCCATCCACATGGTGTTTATGAGGATTAAATAAACTAATACATATAAACCATTTAAAAGAGCGTAGGGCATAGTACAAGCCTCACACAAATAGTGATGGGGATCGCTGCTTTTAAAAAAAAAAATGTGTCCCCAAGATCAGAAGTGGCAGTTTGTTCTTTAGAAACCTGTTGACCATCTCAATTCTTTTCGTTCACAGCTTTAGGAGTTACAAGTGGCATCCAGTAAATTGCACTCTATTATAAAGGCTGCTTTGCTTGGTCAGTCTTTTTCATTTCAGCCACAGATATGCAGTGGTACTGAAATATGGTTTTAACTGGCATTTCCATATTGACTACTGATGCTAAGAATCTTTCCGTGTGCCTGTCATATGTATTGCTTCTTGGATGAAGTCTCTTTTCAAATCTTTTGCCTACTTTTAAAATTGGGTTCTTTGAGTTCTCATTAGCGAGTTTTGAGGGTTCTTTAAGCTCTACAATCTGGACCTAAGTTCTTTATTAGATATACGACTTGCAAATATTTGCTTCCGGGGCATTGCTTGTCTTTTCATTTTCTTAACAGTGTCATTTGAAAGGACATGTTTTTCATTTTGATGAAGTTGAATGTATGGATTTTCATTTTTATGGAGCATCCTTTTGATCTAGTATCTAAGAAACCTCTGCTTAATCCAGGTCTCGAAGGTTTCTCCTGTTTTTTTTTTTTCCTAGAAATTTTAGAATTTTAGATTTTTCATTTAGATTTAGAATTCAGTTTAAGTTAATTTCGTGTATGGTCAGAGGTATGAAGCAACGTTCTTTCATTTACATATGGATATTCAATTATTTTAGCAGCATTTGTCGGTGAGACATCCTTCCTCCACGAAACTGGCTTTGTACCTTTGTCAAAAATCAGTTGTCCATATATGTGGGAGTCTACTTCCAGACTCTGTTCTTTTCCATTGATCTATTTATCTATCTTTCTTCCAGTCTTGGTTATCTTTTCATGCTGTCTTGATTACTATAGATCTATAATAAGACTTGAATCAAGTAATATTTGTCCACCAACTTTGTTTTTTTTTTTTCAGTTGTTTTGGCTATTCCAGGTCTTTTGCACTTCCGTATGAATTTTAGAATCGTCTTACTGATTTCTACAAAAATTCCTGCTAAGGTTTTGATTGGGATGAGAGTGAATACATACATCAATTTTAGGAGAATTCATGTTTTAACAAACTGAATCTTCCAACCTACAAACATAACATATTTCTCCTTTTACTTAGATCTTTAATTTCTCTCAGCAATGTTTTATACTTTCCAAGCTTAGGTCTTTCGTGCTCGTAGTTCGTTTAGAGATCTGTCACACTTCGTCAGCTCTATCTCTAAGTATTTCATATTTATGGTGCTATTGTAAATTGTATTATTTTTTAAATTGTACAATTTCCAATTATGCATAGCAAGGATATAAAAATACAAGTGATTTGTGTATATTGATCTCCAGCCTGTAAACTTGTTAAATTTATTTATTAGCTCAAGTTTCTTTTTTGTAGGTTCTGTAAGATTCTACATAGAAGATCATGTCATCTGCAAACAAAAGCAGTTTTACTTCTTGCTGACGCGGATGCTTTTTGTTTCTTTTTCTTGCCTTATTCCACCAGCCAGAAGCTCTAGTACAGCATTGAATGAAAGTGGTAGGAGCACACCGTTTTGCCTTTTTTCTGATCTTAAGAAAAATAATTCGGTCTTTCCCCATTAAATGCGATGGTAGCTGCAGATTTTTAGTGGATGTCCTATGTCAGGCTGAGGAAGTTTCCTTCTATTCTGAATTTTCATATGCTAATCAGCATCTCCCATGCCAAATGCTCAACAGGGTCCTTCTGCAGCTCTCCGCACTCCTCCCTCAGTGTAGCTCTCTCCCCTCTGGCACTCCATCCTGCAAATTCCACCCAGCCTGACTTCCCTGAACCCTCACCTCCATCTCCCCATCTCAGGAACCTGCTGGGCTCCACCTGGGTTCCCCCCCTCTGTCCCAGAGTCTGGACACCCTTTCAAGGTAGTAAACGCTCACCCTTTTCGTTTCCCATCTCTTAGGGATGCCTGTCTTTCATTGTCTGAATGATGTCCAGCATCTTAAAAGCCCATCGTTTTATGTCTTCTGTCTAGTTTTTTATTTCTTCAGGAAGGAGGATTAGTCTTCCATTTCAGTCGGAAGTGAAGGTCTCTGTCTCAACTTTGACACTTCTGCTCTTGTTTCTAATAAGGGCCTCCCACTGTTTTCCCCATCAACTTTGGCACCTGCTTTCTACAAGATTCTGTCTCTCTAGATCAGTTAAAAGAAAAACTGTTGCCTTGGCACAGCTACGTTCAAATGCTGGCTGTTGCATTTACTAACCATGGTAGCCCATCTATAAACTGAAGTAACAAAACCTATTTTACAAGATTGTTGTAAAGATGAGAGGCTATCACCAGTAAAGTAACTTCTCCAGTGGCTGGTAAATAACGGGACTCAATAAATGATGAGTGTCATTACTATTACTAAACTTCTTATTCTAGCACATTCCTCCTCTTCTTTCCTGCCTCCACCTTCCTTTCTCTGAATCTGTTCAGCCCTAATATTTGATGACTGTGGGCTGCAGAGACAAATTATGCTTTAAGTACTGGGCCGCACGACAGCTGAGTCACACCATTGAGAGTCTGTAGGGCGGGAATGAGTCCTAGACCTGAAATATCAGGGGGTGTGGGTGGTTTCTACAGGAATCACTGACAAGCACCTGTTAAATATTTGACTTTTCTTAGACAATCCTTAATCACTCACTTTTAAGATTTAAATTAAGGTCTCCCTACCTTGACAAAAGACCAACTACATCTGAGCCACCACTCATGATTGTTCTGGGTTTTTTTGTTTGTTTGTTTGTTTGTTTTTGGCACAACTCCATGCGAGCCTCTTCACCTTGTAGGCACTGTGCATTTGTAGAGCTATGACAAGTATCCAACAGATCCCACAAAGGATATTGAAAAGGGACACTTTGGGTAATTTGCATAAGTAGACCTTTGGCTACAGAGACGTTAAAAGTGGTTGAAATAGGTCAGCTAAGTAACCCACTAGTTGCATAATGGAATGAGGATTCACCTCCCCACTGCGAGCAATCATGGCTGCCCCTTCTGGGAAGACATTTCAGCCCTGGGACCTAGAAGCGGTGTGCTGCAGTGACCAAGGACATGGGCATTCGTATCAGCCAAAATTGTGTCCCAATCCCAGTTCCACTGTTTGCCAGTAGTACTACCTTGAAAAATTGATTTGGCCCCTCTGTGGATTTTCATTTGTAAAATGGGAGTAAATACACCTGCTTAAACAGGGCTTATGTGAGGCCGGCATGAGATAATATTCGTAAAGTGCCCTGTGGGTAGTGCACGCCCAGTAAATGGTAAATGATATCCTGAGCACTATCATTCCTACTTGCATTATTATCATCAGCAGCATTGCCGTTGTTATTGGCAATAGTGCATCTAGATGCAAAAATCCTCCAAGATAACACTGTCCAACGGGATGTTCCATGTTGGTAGGAGAGTTCTATATTTTTGTTGTCCAGTATGGTGGCCACGAGACACGTGTGGATACTGAGTATTTGCACTGGGTAGCAAAGTTCTAGAGAACCCAACTGTCTTAGTCTGCTCAGGCTGCTCTAACAGAATACGGTAGACTAGGTTACTTGTAAACAACAGAACTGTATTTCTCCCAGTTCTGGAGGCTGAGAAGTCCAAGGTCAAGGCACCAGAAGACCCGGTGTCTGGTAAGGACGCCCGCCCCCTCTACTACTCCCCTCTACCCACTTTATTACGCGGCACGGCGATTATCATTGACATTCTGTCTTTATTTGTTACTCTTGACATTCTGTCTCCTGCCACTAGAACAGAAGCTTCCTACAGGCAAATTCTTTTCCTGCTTTGTCACAGCTTGATCTCAATGCCAAGAAGGTGCCCAGCGTGATGCAGAGTTTTGGCAACCGTGTGTTGAATTTAATACAACCAGGTTGTTGGAAAGAAGGCCGAAGCCTGATATCTTGTACGAAGCAGAATACTTTTGTAAAATCAGAAACGCTCCCCTCCCTTCGGCCTCCTATCCCCGACCCCTACATGATCAGACAAGGGCCTGGGGACCCTGTAATTCTTAACCCCCATCCCTCAGGCAGCAGCTGCATCTCCAGCGTGAGGAAAGTGTTTTGAATTCTAAACAAGACCCAACGTTGAACATCCTCTCATGTTCCTCTCCCAACAGCCTTCTCCCCTCACGGCTCGTGCGATTGAGCATTCACAGCGACAGGTGTACATTTTTATTAGGACTATGACAAGTGATTCAGAGTAATTAAGCGATGTTTCACACAATGCTACTCCACTTAAGGAATAAACTCTACATTTTGTTGGATTAACTGGCAAAAAGGAAAAAAACAAGACAGTCGCAGAGTGTCAGCTGGTATCATGAACAACCATCGGACCTATTGTTGGGCCTGGGACAAGCATAAGAAAGTGAAATACTTCACTTTTACATAAGGATAAGAAGGATAAGAAAAATCGATATAAAAATATGTATATCACACAGTCAGTTATTACCACGCTGTTTTTCTTCTTTGAAAGAGGCAGCATCCGAAATGTACGTCAATAGAGGGATGAGTAAATAAATTGGAGAATGCACCGAATTTTATGTAGCATTTAGAAGAAAGAGGTAGATTGATAGATTCTTACATGGAAAGATGGCTGTGCTACATTGATCAGGAAAAAGACTTGTAGTATAGTACTCATTTTAAAAAGAAATGTAATCAGTAGGTATATTTAAAAAGCTATTCAAGGACATGTGTCAAACAGTCACAAGTGGTAACTTCCAGAAATGGACTTGGGCCTGAAATTACAACAGCATGTATCATTTTGCAATTATAAAAGATATTAAACCATTTAGATTTTTTAAAAGATAAGCTAAAGTTTAAAAAAAATAAAATAAAACAAAACAAGAGCCAAAGAATTACTAGAATAATCTGATTGTCGCAAGGAAGCAGCACCACTTTGGCCGGGTGCCCCCTCCTCGCCTTCCTCTCCCCGAGCCCCTACCCCCATCACACACGCACCACACGCCACACACCACACACCACGTACACACCACATGCCACATGCATGCCACATGCACCACACACCACACGCGCACCATATGCACCACATACACCACACGCCACATACACCACGCATATCCCATGCCACACGCTCACCACATGCCACATGCACCACATGCCACACGCCACACACACAACACATACGACACATACCACACACGTACCACACACCACACACACACACCACACACACCACACATACCACACACCGCACATGTACCACACATCACACACACACACACACCACATACACCACACATCACATACACCGTGCATACCCCATGCCACACATGCACCACATCACACACACCGCACACTACATATCACACACACGCCACACACCACATGCACCACACGCCACACACATACTATACACTACACACATCACATATGCCACACATATCACACACACACCATACACACACCACACACACACCACACACCACATACGCATCACACACCACATATAACATACACTACACATATGACACATACCGCACACAACACACATACCACACACCACACACACCACACACAGCACAAACACACACACCATATAAACCACACACAGCACAGACTCCACAAATACACATCACACACCCCACATACCACACATACACCACGCACTATATATACTATGCATACGACACGCATCTCACACATCATACACACCACATACACCACACATACAACGCACACACACACACACTTTGTCCAGTAAATGACATTTACATTTCAATATTAATGAAACAATTTTTATTAATTGAACTACAGGAGAAAAATGTTTGAATTAAGAAGAACAGTAAGTTTTACACAATATAACAAAGCCACAATGGGTGCTGATTTTACGTTAAGATTCTAAGCCCTCTTAGTCATTGCTTGCATGTAAGAAAACAATTACGCTTGTCCGAAATAGTGTAATGTTCCTTCCACACCTTCATCGCCGTCTTAGCCAACCCCCCTTCACACAGGAGGCTTAGTCTCCTTCCTCCCATTCCCCGAATACAAAACACCCAAAAGTAAATACAATGTCCCAATAATTCCATTGAACTTACACGCAGCCAAACACACTCACCGAAGGTGACGGAGGAAGAAATAGCATTGCGAACCTTCCCAGTGATGCCATGTGCCACCCTAGTCAACGAGCATAATACATTCCTGAGTGGCGGTGACTCCGCCCGCCACCCCCGGTAGTGAGCACAGTGGGACGGCCGTCTGGACCTGGGCACGTAAGCCTTGGTGGACCCCTTCTTCCATTAAAACACATTAAGTTATATTTACTTACTGCATTGGAGTAAAGACGAATGTAATCTAGGCTATATTTATTATTATATATGCCTTATTATGTTCATTTTTTCTTCTCCTTGTAAAAGAAATTAACACTAAAACATTTCACAAGCTCCGACACGTTTCGAGTGCCTCAGGCGCTGTGTCCTCTGTGCCCGGTGCGGAAGTCAGCCCCGGTCCTGATTCCGGGTCCCTTGGGGCAACGTGCCCCCCCCCACTTTGCTCAAAATGATTCTCACGCACACGCATCCCTATTTTTTCATAAAACACAGCTGAACGCAAGTCAGCCAACCTGTCTGGTGCTCAAAGAAACTGTGATCTGTGCAAATACGGGAGAAAAAATTGACCATGATGAGCAGACGGAGGAACATTTGTTGTCTCCAACATGTCCTAAGGTTGGTCGCCTGCTGTGAAGGGTGATTTTGACTCTACGCTAATTCTCCCTTCTGCTTTGACATCAGACTCAAACTCCACATACGGTCCAATTCCACTGTGGCCTGAACAAACGCACTGCCAAGTATTCCGAAGGCTCTTAACATATAATCAACATTAATAATAACAACCGCTATGCGTCTCGTGTCTACACAGCGCCAAACCACATGCTAAAACCCGGTGAGGTTGATGTCACTTAATCCTCAGCACCTCAGCTCTGCGGAAGTGAACAGGTGACAGCTGCCGGCTCCTTGGAGCAGTCAGCTTGGGGCTGTCACACTACCCTAGGCAACGGGGTGTCTGGGACTCCACCCCATGACAAACTCCTCCCCTAGGACAATGAAAGGAAACTCTCAGCCTCCCTCCCTCCCTCTCAAGCACTTCTCCACACCACAGCTCAAGGCAAACTGGGGGACACTTTATCCAGAGCGAGTATAATCTAGTTACCCCCACAGACAGCCTCCCCTGCTCCCACGTTGCCACTACGCCTTTGCAGGAATAAACCATGATATGGCCACTCCACTCACTGCAGAAATTAATGCTGCTTTTAAGAGGAAACTAACGCTGCCCCATACACTGAAATGTTTCAAAACTCCTAAGGAACAAAGCATAAGGAAGAAGAATAACAAAGATAACGCTGGCTACCAGCGAATCGAGCAGCTGCTATGAGTTCCATGCCAAGTTAAGTGCTTTACATGCATTTCCTCATGTAATCTTTACAGCGACTCTCTGAAGTAAGTACCATTTTTCATAAGGAAGTAGAAGTTCGGGAAGGTTTAAGTAACTTACCCGAGGTCACCTGGCTGGTCAGTGATGGAAAGTAGAAGCTGGGAAGCAAACTACACAGTGGTCGATATTTATTGTAACCTGGATTCGAGAAGGATATTCTAAGAATGATATCCAAGTGTGAGGGCATAAGGAAAATCTAATAGGTTTGACTAAGTAAAAATTATAAACATTCATGTATCAAAAAATAATGAACAAAATTAAAAGCAAACTACATCTATGAAAGACTATATGCTGCAGCACTAATCCCAAACTATGTATAAGTATTTACAATTCAGTAAGAAGAAGGCAAACCCCTTTTCTAATGGACAAAAGATGAGAAAAGGCATTTCACAGTAAAGAGTATAGGAAACGTAGAAAAGTACACAGCCATACCAGCAATCCAAGAGATAAAAAGTACACGATGCTATTTTTCACCAGTAGCAGTGTGATGTTTTTCTTCTTTAATAATATAGAGTAAATAATTTTTTTTTGAAATATATTAATGAGATATTCTCCTATAGCTTTTCCCCACCTCATCCCCTCCCTCCCACACCCATTGTGCTACAAAGTCATCTATTTGCTTCATGGAAATTAGGAATCTTACAAGTGAATTTCCATTAAAAAAAAAAAAAAAAAAAAAAAAAAAGCAGTCCATGTTCAGCCTGTGAGTACCAGAACTTTTCTAGCTTCTAGCCTCAAGAAAATGGTCTCGAAGGTTTTTATTATCGTCTGAAAATAAAGTAAGGTAAGAATGATAGAAAGTGCTGATTTGACGGGGTTGCCAATTTCAAATTAGTGAGAGAAGCTTTCTGTGGTGAGGTGACATTTCAGCAAAGACCTGAAAGAGGTAAGACAGTCAGACATGCAAAGGAAGGCGGGGGGAGAGAGCATGCCAGGCAGAGCGTGCAGCAAGCGCCAGGCCCTGCCGCGGGGCTCGTGTGTCTGCAAAGGAGCCAGGACGCTGGACTAGCAGTGACTTAAGGGGAGAGCAGTGGGGGAGGGGATCGGAGGGTTAGCTCGAGCCGTGTCCTGTAGGACTTCACTGTGCCCTGGAAGGACCTCGGATGCTCTTCTGCATGACATGGAAGGTCGGAGGATGTGACGAGTCCTAGCCCAAGAAATGTGAGCAGAAGCGACACACACTTCGCTCTGAGCCAGTGTACCATGTCCACGTCCACCCCTTCCCAGGAGTCGTACGTCAAGATGCTGTAGTCACACCGAGGGGATCCAGGGTCCCTTCAACCCTCTCTCTGTCCCCGTGTGTTGACCAAGAAGAAACTTATCCGTGTAAAATGGAAGTGTCATTGGAATTTTTTGGATGTTGATGAAAATAAGCTTTAATACGAAGCGCGAACAGCTTCACACACTTTTCAGATTTTTGGTCCCACCAACGGCACACTCAGAACTGAAACCGGCAGTGGTTGTATAAAATTTTCTGGAGTTCTTCTTAAGTTAATAGATTGCTTTTCCTTACATATTTATAAGTTGTGTATTCTTAATTGACTGCAAAGCACTAATAGTCATTTTAAACAGTTATTTTAAGCAAGGTCTGCATTGTGTGGCGAATGGAGACAGGCCGCTGAGCAAAATGTGCTGTCAGCGCATATTCATCAGAAACAAAAGCCCCTTGGTAGTCGTGATTCACGAAAAAGGAGCGGAGAACAATAATTTAGGTAATAAAAATGTATTCAAGAGAAAAGGATTAAAGCGAGACAAAAGCAAAGTCTGGTTTCTTGTGATGCTGATATCTTCCCGATCCATTGTTTTCATCGATAGTTAAAAAAAAATAAATAAGCTAGAAACTTCCCAACGACTTGAAAGCGCAGCCGCTGGCCGGCTCCGCACTTCTTGTCTTGTCTCGCATCTGTGGTGCCAGCCACGGGGTCAGAGCCTGGCGCCCCACGCACGGGGGAGGGGAGGAAGGGCCCACCGTTCGAGCCTTGGGAACAAGATCTCCCTCTGATACAGAGACATCCACTTGAACTTCAAAGTTCACAGGATGACCAGGGTCCAGCGTTTTTGCCAACATCCGGGACAGCTCCCCCAGCAGGAGCGACGCCTTTTTTCCAGTGTCTCCATCATGCTGTCGCTCCTACCAGGAGGCCTGATCGGGGTCCACCCTAACCAGCATCCCCTCTCCTTCGCTCCGGGACCGGGTGCCCGGCGGAACCGTGTGGATGCCAACCAGCACACTGCAGGAGAGCGGGCGTTCCCAGCCACAGCCAGGGCGCTGCAGGTGCCTGTCCTTCGAGTGTAAATTGTGAGACCCCCCGCCAACCAGGAGGGCTGGACTGGGCGCAGCTGGGCGCAGAGCCTGGAGGGTGGTGTCAAGCCAGGAGGGTGGCCGAGGGGGCAGCAGTGGCTTTGCTAGAGAGGTCCTGCCACACAGACACAGCGTCTGCCACACTCCTGCACACTCTTTGCTGGGGGTGGGGGGGCCATCGGCCACCAGCAAATAAGCCAGTGTCTTGGTGGATCTTTCCATGGTCCTGTCTGCCCCAGGAAAAGTGGTCTCAGTCACCCTTTCCCACTTTCTGGGAAGGTAACCTGGTAAAGAATGGGCTACGAGGCCACGAGCACCCCCTCCATAGGACGCAGCCGGCCAGGGAGCTGAGGACTATTGAGCAAGTCTAGACGGGCGGCTGACAGCAGGGAGGGCCGGGGCTGAAAGCCGCTGATTTAAACCACTGAAACCACCCCTATCTCACACCGTCACGCAGCTGCTACTTTGCTGGTCATTTCCTTCGAATCTTAACAAATCAAAATATGGTCAAGACCAGAACAGGAAAATGTCCTCGAGCTTGGGAGGCTCCAAAGCTGACTTTGGGGACAAACACTAGTGGAACAACTGAGCGAGATGAGGAACACCGGAAAAGTGTAAGAGAAGTCAGAAGTTGAGAGGAGTGAGACAAGCTAAGGAGAGGCCTTTTTTCTCCTTCCCCCAGATTTCCAGAGTAAATACACACACACACACACACACACACACACACACACACACATACATGCACGCACGCACGCACACGCACACACACACATGTGCACACCCGCACACACATCAGGAGTTCTCAAAAAAATAGATCTGACTGTTCCCTAAAAGCGCCTACAGTGTTCTCTATCTATGAGCTGCCTCCCCATCCTTGTCACTTTGCCCAGCACGTGTTGGAGAACTTACTTCGACCTCACAACAGGTTCCAGAATCCTTGATCTCTCTTCTGCCTTCTCCTTCATAGCCTCATTCCTGGCTCAAGCTTTGACTGGTTTTTAAGTAGCTTATTCTTTATATTAAGCCTTAGAATACCTCAACCATTTAGCCAATGGTGTGGCTTTGATTTTCATAGAGAATTTTTATTCTCTTCTTTCTCATGTCTCGTATTTAATTTTTTTTTAATGTAGAAATACCAGAGAACTTTGTGATTACATAACTGTCCTGTATTATTTTAGGAATCATTCTCTTTCCTACTAAAATTTTACTCTCACTTATGCTCACTTTATTTTGAGAAAGTGTGTCTCCTTCTGACAAAACTACAAAGTAAAGAAATTTTTTGCTAAACACTGCATCCTGGTTAAAAGAGAAATCCCTTCCTTAAAAATAGCTACAGCCAAAATAGTACCAATTTTTATCCAGAATAAAATTACTTCCTCAGAACAATCTTCATTCAAGAAGAAAAGACAGGCGTGGCTACGTGACCTTGGCAAGGAAACCTGGGTCTCATTTCCCATCTATAAAATGGGGATAATACTAGGAATGAAGTATTCATATTATAGGGGTTCTTTCAAGATGACACCGTTTTCTCCAAGAAGTCCCTCACCCACAGGGTCCCCTTCCTCTACCAGGGGGAGTCTAGAATTAGCATTCAGGCATAGCTGAGGGTGTCAACGTGAGGTGATAGGAACTTACAAACTTGGACAACAGCCTTCTCATGCCATGTCTGCAGAGAACCCAAGAGAGCTGGCTGGGAAAACATAAGAGTGAGTTCAGTTCATATGTGCAGAGAAATCGGAGGGAGAGACAAGGATGCAGGGGACTGCCAGGGTTCCAGACCACATTTCACCTCCTAGCTCCAGCTCCTAAGAGCCCTGACTTCCTTAGCCCACGGCTATAGCCTCATTTTAAAAAAAAGAATAAAAGTTACGACCCGAAGGATCTTAACTAAAACGCAGAAGGATAAAGGATGCCTAAGACACCTTTCTTTATCCACACTGGCCCTTGGAAGAGGAGGCCCCGCTTCCAACCCAGCTGACCTTGGCCTCTCCCGGGCACGGTTCCCAATTAAAGTGAAACAAGGTCTTCACAGGCACATGACCATCCATATGCATGAAGATGACACCAAACCAACGTGAAATGCCCAATTACCCAAATGTCTCGCTCAGGTAACGGCCTTTAAAGAGTCAAAGGCACTCCTGCAAATCGCCTTTAGAGAAATTAAAGCCAGCTTTGAACGCGGATGACTTTGCACCCTCTTCGCGGCCGCAATCGGAATATCTGAGAGAATTGCCCATCATTGAGCGGACTAGGTCAGCGGGGCGTTGGAGGGCCATTTTATTCAGCTGGGGCGGGCCGGAGGGGTTCATGCCAGCTCAAGCCCTCATCTGGGCTTTCATGTGACTGACAAGGAGTTTGCCACTAAAGAGAGGCCACAAGGCAAGACCTCTTCCAATCTGCTATGTGAAAGGCGTCAGGCTTGGGGGCCCCCTCTGCTCACAGCCTGCTATCCAGATGTGTGGTAACAATGCACATGGGCAAGGTCAGGCCCACTGCGGCCCTGGCCGAGAGATGGGGGACTGCCTGAGAGGTCCCGACCCCACGAGGGAATGGTGCGGGGCCTTTGAGAGCACTCTGTGAATGCTTTCGGGACTGTGGAGGAGGCCAGCTGTGAGGATGGGCCGCTCGCCACTGCACAGATGTTCACACAAAGAGTTTCCCTTCATCCGCCACAGCGTCCCCCTGTACGCATCCGAGTGGACCCACTCAGCAGTGACTAGTGAGCTCTTGGTCGACAGAGCAGACATTCCTCCTCACTCTGCAGCCAGAGGGTGGGGCCAATTCAGGAAAGTCTCATTTTGATGCAAATCGACTCTATTTCTAGCAGATATTTTCTCTGGGCCCTTGTTACTAAGGGAAACCTAATTCGGCTCAGACCCCCACCTCCCAAACACTGACACAGAACCTAGAATGTCTGGCAGAGCCTGGCGAAGCCTGGAGCTCAGAGCCGGAGGCCACGCTTGAGAAGACAAGCCTCTCACAGTCTGGTCAACGTCCCGACGTTCCCAGGAACGTCTAGGGACTTCCAGGAACAAGGCGGTCGCATGGTGGGAAGACAAACGGCTACACCGCATATTTATTTGTTTTAATGTGCGTTGCCGGTGTGCCGACTTCCAGGCCCAACTCCCCCGAGGAAAGAGTTTGGAGGTTGTCACCCCCATCCTTCTAACAACAACAACAACAACAACAACAACAACAACAACAACAAAGAGCCAACAAAGTGAAAAATCGATGTCTGGCATGGGGCCCCCTAGAGAACTCAGGCTGCGGAGCAAACTGCCGTCCTGAAGCCTAGAGACAGAGGAGGACTCACAGGGTTGTGGCCAAGACCTGGTCACGCGTAGCAGGACACCCTGGGACCATCGCGGGCAGGAATACTTAGACAGTGATTCTGATGAATTGCTGGGGGCTGAGTATGGACTAGAATAAAGGCTGCGATCTTACGGGGGCCCCTGGGTGGCTCTGACTTAGTGGGCAGGGACAGAAGTCTAATCCTTGTGAAATATATACCGAGCCTTCCTTAAAACACCTGTGTTTTTGACCTGTGAGTCCCTAGTGCCAGATAAGATATATCATAGGTTGCACAGTCTTTTTGTTGGGTGGAATGATGGATGGTTATTTGTATGGGTGGATGGGTGGATGGATGGATAGATGGATGGATGGATATGTGATCCATGCCCTCAAGGAAATAATAGGAGAAATTCCTAAATTTGTCTCTCACAAAACACTAATACCAGATGATACTAATAGCCATGCCACGGTGTTAAAAACGTTCTCCTATGCTCAAAAAATTGGTCAGGAAATGTTCAACTTAAGACGTTAAACAGATTTCTTTGCTATAGGAGACTGGATTCCATGTAACTTCTCTTCCTAGAACTTAGCACAGCTGTTATTAGGCGCTTAGTAAGATAATCAAACAAACGAAAACATCATAGACTAGTTCACTCATATCCATTCATCCCACAAATATTCATTGCACACCCACCAGAGTGCAGGCACGAAGCCAGGATTAGGGGTGTAATAGGAATGAAAATGAGCAAACTGTGCCCTGCTGTGGTGTACAGGGTCGTAGAGGAGACAGACATTAAACAAATAATCCCAGATAGCATAAAATTACAAGGACAATACTCATTACAATGGAGCAGTATATACAAAAGCTACAATAAAGCAAGCAGCCTGGTCAAGGAGGTTAGGAAAAGCCAGCGAAGGTGCTGAGAATTAAAGCATTAGGAAGAATTAATATGGCAGAATGGATGGGGGTCAGCGGTGGCTGGGACCCCAGCAGAGAAAACAACGTGTATTACCTTATTCCCCTCTCAAGTCCCACAGCGGGGGGAGGGGGG
>CM053504.1:2660477-2682517 GCA_028627145.1 Eidolon dupreanum | reverse complement strand
TTTTAACCTACAGAACTGGATTATCTTGTCAAAAATTATACTTAAAAATTAAATGGGTCACCACACACCCATTAGGAAGGCTACTAAAGAAAATATATTGACCAGGATGTGAAGAAATTGGAACTCTCATACACTGGTAGTAGAAATGCAGACTAATAGAGCCACTGTAGAAAACAATAGGGCATTGCCTCAAAAAAAGTAAAAATAGGATTACTATATGATACAGCAATATATCTATATATCCAATATATGTGGATATATACTCAAAATAATTGAAAGCAGAGTCTCAAAAAGAAACTTGTACACTGATGCTCAAAGTGGCATTATTCACAATAGCTAAAATGTGGGAGCAACCTAAGTGTCCACTGATGGATGAATAGATAAGCAAAATGTGATAATACTGAAGAAGGAGTTATTGTTTAATAATTATAGAGTTTTAGTTTTACAAGGTAATAAGAGTTATGGAGATGGATGGAGGTAATGGTTGCATAACACTATGAATATACTCAATATTACTGAACTATACATCTAAAAATGCATAAGTTGGTAGATTTTATGTTGTATTTTACCACGATAAAAAAAAACTGGTTTGACATCAAAAACAAAAGCAACGAAAGCAAAAATCAACAAATGGGACTATATCAAACTAAAAAGCTTCTTTGCAGCAAAAGAAGCCATCGACAAAATGAAAAAGACAACCTACTGAATGCGAGAAAATGTTTGCAAATCATGTATCTAATAAGGGTTTAATATCTAAAATATATGAAGAGCTCATATAACTCAACAGCGAAAACAAACAAACAAACAATCTGATGAAAAAATAAGCAGTGGATCCGAATAGACATGCTTCCAAAGAAGACATGCAGATGGAGAACAGGTACACGAAATGATGCTCAACATCAGCAGTTGTCAGGGAAATGCAAATCAAAACCACAGTGCGATATCACCTCACACCTGTTGTTAGAATGGCTATTGTCAAAAAGACAGGAAATAACAAGTGAGGATGTGGAGAAAAGGGAACCCTCATGCATTGTTGGTGGGAATGTAAATTGATGTAACCACTGTGGAAAACAGTATGGAGGCTCCTCAAAAATTAAAAATAGAACCACCATATGATCCAGCAATCCCACTTCTGGGTATTCACCCAAAGAAAATGAAAACACTAACTCGAAAGGATATCTGCACCCCTATGTTCACCGCAGCATTAGTCACAATAGGCAAAATATGGAAACAACTTAAGTGTCCATCACGGATGAATGGATAAAGAAAACGTGGTGTATGTAATATACATGCACATGACATATTCATCAGCCATAAAAAAGAATGAAATTTTGCCGCCTGCAACAAAGTGAATGGAACTTGAGTGCATCACACTAAGTGAAATAAGTCACAGAGAGAAAGAAAAATACCATATGATCTCACTTATATGTGGAAGCTCAAAACATAAAAATAAAAAATACCAAGCTCATAGATACAAGAACAGATGGTGGGTGCCAGACGTGGGGGATCGGGGGTTGGCGAAATGGGTGAAGGGAGTCGAAAGCTACAAACGTCCAGCTATAAAATAAGTAAGTCATAGGATGTAACGTACAGCATGGTGACTATAGTTAATAATACTGTGTTGCACATTTGCAGGTTGCTAAGAGAGTAAATCTTAAAAGTTCTCATCACAAGAAAAAAATTATTTAACTATGTACGGTGACAGATGTTAACTACACTTACTGCGTGATCGCTTTCTAATATATATGAATATGGAATCGCTGTGTTGTATCCCCGAAACTAATATAATACTGTACGTCAACCATACCACAAGGAAAAAAAAAAAAAAAAAGAGGAAGACCCGAAACCTGTAATTTAAAATGAAAAGATTAAAAAGACACTGAAAAGTCTAGAAGAGAGAAGTTGGGCCCAAATACTACTCTGAAATATAGAAATGACTCAACTTTAGTGTACTTGTAAAGGAGTGTAGCTTAACACATATCAAATGTGTGTCATAGCACAAATCAATGTTATTAAAGTGTTTTCAGAGATAACACAAACTCATCTTAAGGAACAGATAGAATGCATTAGAATTACTCTACAAAACCCCGTTAGCATCTAAAGAAATTTAAGGAGCACTTGTGTCTGATGAGATGCTGCACATAGGTTCCGTGTTCAATAAGTGCTTCCAGGAAGAGCGACTGAGAAAAATGAAAAACAACAACAAAAAAAAAAAATGATTAAATGGGGAGACTAGAGGCTGACTCATCCAACATCCCAGTCCCCAAAGAATAATATTACCGACCATAAGTCATCATCCGAGAAATGACACGGTATCGGAAAATCTTAAAATTCTTTTCTTGGTCCCAAGATGCACCAAGCCAAAAAGAGGAGCCTGTCAGTTATACACTGGTGAATGCCACATCCTTAATGCAGAATCTGCCGTGGAAGGTAGAGGTGCCTTTTCAACAGACGACGGGTTTTGCCTGCCTAGACTCCTTTACTCCCTTGACCCTATGGCAAGCTCTTATTTTACTTTGATAAACTGCCCTCCATCATCTGGGGGACACAGCTCAATCACAGGTCCACCACCTCTCACAAAGTGGGCATGTGACTCAGGCTGGCCAGTAAGAGCCTTCTGATCTCAAACACAGTGATTGGCCCAAGGTGGGGCACGTGACCCAAACAGGGCCAACCAAAGTCCTTATTCCAGGAAAGAAAAGGCTCTCGTTCCTGCTTAGACTGTGGGTATTGAAGCCTGGAGCTGCCAATGACCTCCTCTCATGCCATGTAGATTCAGGAGGGGAAAGACAATTGAGGGTGAAGCTGATACAGAGAAACGCAGAGCCAACAGAGAGAAACGAGGTCCTGTAACAGCAGTTTGAATGTATGGAGCCAGCTATACCTGAAGGTAGGATCGTTTATTTGAGCCAATAAATTCCCCATATTGCTGAGGCCATTTTGAATCTGTGTCTGTCAGTTGCAAGCAAGAGTCTTGACTTAATTATCAGCAATGCTGAGCTGTTTGTCCAGTAATAAGGATGGCTCATGCTGACCCCTTTACCAGCAACTCCTGAGTCTCTCTTATGACTAAGGACAAAGGATATCAAAGTTGCCACTATCTTGCTTTTGTTGGTTTCACATTCTAACCCACTAACTGAATGCCATGAATCGATCAATACTTTACAGGCATTGTTTTAAGAATAATAAGTGCTGTTAAAAAGAGCAAATCTTCTTTGACGGTGATTGCCCTGGGGGTGAAGATAAAGCACTGGAGCAGACAACAAAGTCGCCGGATGGGGACTGTGATGTTATTTACTCCTGCCCGATTCCTCCGAAGCCCTGCTCACTTCGATGGCTGAGTCACAGCAGTTTACAAATGACTCAAAGCAACAAACTATCCGGAGTTCCTCCCAATTAAGGAAGTTAGCAAGACTAGGGGTTTGGGCTTCAGACAGAACCCAAATGCAAGATCCCGCTCTGCCTCGTACCAGCCGTGTGTCTTGGGCCAGCCACCTACACTCTCTGCCCCTCAGTTCTACTCTGTAAAGTGAGCACGGTCATTATTCCTTTATCCCAGAATTGCTGTAGGGACATGATGACATATCACAGGGGAGGAGCTTAGTACAAGGCCAGACACAGAACGTGCTCAATAAATGTTAGCACTCAGTACCAGGTATTCATTCGAACGTTGATGGATCTCTTATCAGCAAAGCCCAGTGACAGATAAAGTGGAGAAGATAAAGTTTATCAGACGTGGGTCTTCACTTCAAATAACTTACTGTCTATTAATAAGGGAGCTAGGACTAGTATTTACGTAACTACTAATATAATAATAATAGGTAACACTTCCTGTACTAGGCCCTGGAGATTCAACAATCAATAAGAATAACCTCTGCCTTCGTGGAGGGTACGTTTTATTGGAGATAGTGGCAATGAGAGATTCAGGATTTAAAGTTCTAGTAAGGACCACAGTGTTAGGAGAGCAGGAATGGGGCGTCTGAGGCGGAGCGTCCTGACATGACAGTGACATATCGAGAAAGTGGCCCCAGGTGACCGGTAAGATGGTGGAAGGCAGAAGCAAGAGAAGGAAGGGGAGGAGGCCAAGCAAAGGGGGGACCTCCTGCAAAGTCACAAAGGGAACAGCTTCAGCCCGACCCCACAGGGAACTCGGGAGTGCAACTTATAGCTCAGATTGGTCCCACCCTGAGGCCAGCGAGCCCGACTTCCATATTCCCATGCCCGATGGCTCCCAGCACAAGGCCACCCTGGCAGACACCAACCCAGGCACCCCTGGCTCTCTGGCTATGGGCGAGGTGACTCCAGTAGCCCAAGCAAAGTCCTTTACCGCAGAGATGCTGGTACAGGTAGTGGAGGACAGGAGCCCAGGAAGCCAGGTACGGGCCCCCAGAGCAGTCAGGGAGATCCTAGGGGGTCGAGTGGCACTCCCACAGTGTCCGCTACACAGGGGACTTTGGCCCCCTGTAAGGGTGGGGTCGCAGGAAAGGCTCCCCTGAGGAAGTGGCAGTTTCGCTGGGTCAGAGTGTCTAAAGGCAAAGAAAGGGCAGGGGTAGTTCGCTCTGAGATAATGAAGGCATCATTCGGATGTAATGTTGGTGTGGCAGGCAGTGAATGTGGGGATCTTGTGGGCTGCCATTCCCATCTGGGCTCCGTCTGCAGCCGTGACACTCTCCGCAGGAGACATTAGCAGCCGTGCCAGGTGGCCGGCTTGACGGCTGCCACTGGTGACAAGCACCGTAACTTGAGATCAAGGGCTTTCACCGAAAAGCACTGGACAGCCTCGAAGGTTAATGGCTCAGCCTTTCAGTGGCCGATTCATTGTTCCCCATGAGTCCTTCCAAACCCAGAGTACGTGTCACCCTCCGAGCTGCGACCCGGTGACAACGAAGGTGCCCGTACCCCTGCAGCTCCTCGCCACTGGTCCAGTTTGCCACTGGCACTCACGCTCTGAAAGGTCTTGACTTCCCCTGCCGAGCATGTCCCTGACTCCTACCGGGGAAATGAGACCCAAGAAACCTGTTTCAGAAGAAACCAGATCTGGATGTCTCCAAACCAGTGCTTTTCAACATGGGCGTAATCTGGTCCCCCGGGAGATGCTGGCTACACCTGCAAACATTTTTACTTTTCACTGGGGGAGCGGAGGGTGCTATTGGCATCTAGAGGTCAAAGATGCTGCTCAAAGTCCTACAACGCACAGGATGGCCCCACCACAAAGAATGGTCTGGTCCCAAATGGCGGCAGGGCCACGGGTAAATCTGTGACAGTAGGCGGATCTCCAGTCTACGACTGCTCTTTGCCGAGATCGGCGACACAGGAACGATGCTGAAGCTATCGTAAGCGTAACAGGATCATTGCTCGCATAACTGATTAGCGCAGGCACGGCAGAGCCGGGGCTTCCAATGATGTCATAAGCAATCCAGCTCTCTCTCCCCCTCCCTGCCTTGCTCCTTCTGTTCTTTCGTCCTCCCTTCTGCCTGGTTCTCATGCAGCCTCTCCCCACACGAAGGCTCCAAGGAGCACAGGCTTACGTCCTGCACAACTGACGACCCCCGGGGGTCGGGGAGCCTCTCCTTCTTCCTGAGACTGTCGCTGTGTCGTGATCCAGGAACGGGTTTCACGTTCTGACCGGGGCGACTGGACCATCCCTGAACCAACCGCTACAGCCAGGGCACGGGGAACTCAGCGGTTGGGCCCGGTGATAGGTAAACCCACCTACGCTGGGTCTAAACCTACCGAGACGGGCTCCCCACGGACACAGGGTGCTTTAGATGTAATTGTGCACCCAATCCGCACGTCGGCCCGGGGGTGGTGCGTCTCACCGGTGACACACACGGCGGCCGAGCGGCCATGATCACGGTGGTCGCTCCCAGCAGCCACAAGCGCGGGGCAGTCCCTTACAGTTTGTGCTCTGGTTTCCTTGTCTGCAAAGGGAAGTGGTTTATTGGGGGAAATTTAATGAATTAACGCATGTAAAGGGACAGACAGATAAGCACTTGATAAAGGCCAGCTGTCGTTTTTTGAGAACTAACCCAAGCTACTCGTTTTCCAGAAGGAGAAACTGAGGTTCAGAAGGGAAGCCTGCCTCCTGGGTCGCACAGAGGGTCTGTGACGACCGCAGGACCTAAGGCCCGCTCACTCTGGGCCCCGTGCTCCTCCCTCTCTACGCCACGGCCTTCCAGAAGATTCTGGTCCACTCTAAACCCCACCAGCCCCGACAGTGAGAACCACACCCTGGAATGAGGCGCCCTGATTTCATCAGTCCTCCACGCACGGCGACGTCCCAGCCCCCAGGATGGGAAGCCTTGGCAGCCACTGTGGACACTGAGAGCCTAGCCCTCCTCCTCCTCCTGGCTGCAGAGGGTGGGGGGGTCGCCGCGGCGAGGGTCCCTCACACGCTGCTCCGGCTTTTCCGGCAGCCTCCCTCTCGCTTTCCCGGGCTCCCTGGGAATCCATCGGCTTCATGATATTTATTACGTGCTCCTTTCATTTATGAGTTAGCTGTGGAAAAGGAGAAGCTGTGTACTCCTTTCAGAAAGCAGGAGAAGCAAAGAGAAGAAAAGGTTATGGCTGTGTTTGCTCTGCTTAGCGCTGTTTTCCTGGCTGCCTCGCAATCGACACTCCACGGCAATCCAATAGCGTATTATTAACCAGAGAGCTTTTTCAGATAAACACCAAACAGCCACTCTAATGACAGAAGGCCTCGGTAGAGAGCCAAAGATAAATGCTAATTTTAAAATTAAATTGCTCTCTCCCTGCGTGTCTAAGATAACGGGACAAGGAGAATGGGAGTTAGTGACAGGAAGTTATGATGAAAAAGCCCATCACTTTGAGGGGAAACTGGTCCTTTCTAGCCATCCATGCTGCAATTAAAGAAGGAAGAAGTGGTCACGGTGAGAACTAGCATTCATCGAGCATTCACCATATGCCAGACACGATGCATTTCATTCAACACCCACAACGACCCCGTGCAGATACAGATGTCTTCAGGACCCTCACTTCACAAATGAGGAAACTGAGGCTGAGAAAGGTCTGGTAACGGGTATCGAAGTCAAGAAACTGGGTATAAAAGCCACACTGGGTACAAATGGAGAGACCGGGCTTAGAATCCAGGTGCTCGGCCTTGATCCCGCGAGCTTAGGCATTATGTAAATCACCTCCTGGACCTGCACACGGTGACGTTTCTCAGATCTGAAGGTACATTTCAAGCTAGCCTAGTTAGACAAGTTACTTGTCTAACAAATATTTACTAGCTGCCAGTTCTTAGCCACTATGAGGTGGCTACCACAAGACCACCTAGAACCTTCTCTTGCTTCTTGCAAGAACAGGCTTAGACACATGCTGGCAGAAGGAAATCAGGCCAGTTCTCAAGGAAACACTGATACGGGACATGGGTCGGGGGTCCAACATTTCCCCTCTGTTACTAAGACCAGATCACACACGGAGACCATGCGGCTTCATGGTTTAAGTCCCAGTGTCACCTGTCATGTGCTTGGTGATTCCCAGGGAAAGTAATGTAGTCCCACCAGGCACTTCTCTTCTTAGTCTAAAATGGAAAAAATCATCATAGCTACCACTTGGGCTTCCTGTAAGGATTAAACAAAGATCTTTATCACTCGGCCGAAGCTCCGAGTTTGCCTGCAGGAATTAGGCTGCAGCCCGCTCCCCAGCTGCTCTTGACTGTCAGAGTTTTTTCATCGCCCAAGTGTTCTTGGCCTCGGGAATCCCAGGGGCCACACGCTGAAATCTTCTCGCTGCATCCCGTGGCCTCCGGTGGAACCGAAAACCATCTGCACCGACTGCTCAGAGGGATGACTCTGAGGAAGAGTGCACGTAAATAAATAACAGATAACGCTGTGTGCCCAGTGCCGGTGCCGATACAACGTGAGCATCGGTTGATATTATTTTCATCACGAAATCCAAACCGATTTCCTTATTAGAAGTTTGAACAAGCGAGCGAGTAATAGAGGCGTATTGATAGAAATTTTCCCTTTCTAAAAATTCCTTACGTTAATGGGCTGCGATCACCCATGGACACGTCACTTCTGATTGTCCTGATTCCTCATTAAATGCGGTAGTCACGGCAAAGCCTGCCCGTGGCAATAACAGCCAACAGGTATCGTACCTCAGCCATGCCAAGCATACAGGAGGTAAGCCCCCCCATAAACATGAGCCCACCTCGGCACATCCTCAGGAAGTAAAAGGTGACCGTCGCCATTTTGCATACAAGGACACTGCAGCTCAGAAAAGGCCATTTCCTGTTGCCAAGCCGCACTCCCTGAAGGTAACAGAATTGAGCTTCTAATCAAATCAGGTGGTCACAGAGCCCAAGATCATGGCTATTCTGATGGAGGTCAGAATCTGTCTACAGGAGTGAGGGTCCATGACTGTGTCCTCGGCTGCCTCTCTCCACGTTTTATCCTTTACAAAGAGTGGACTTCACCCCCCAAGAATCCCAGGAGCCAGACCTAAAGCCCCCTAGAAATAGTCTGCAGCCTCTAAGATACTAAAAGCAGCCCGCCTCTAGCTCGAGAGGCCTGTCCAGCCATGCCGCCCCCCACCTTCGTCATTAACGAAAATTGACACTCTTATATAATTGCTGCATTTGACAGGCTCTTTGAGTTGGGAAGAGCCGGACCCAACCCAATTTGGTAAGAGTGAAAAACATGCCATAAATATCTTGGCACATACAATCAGAAAGTTCAGGGGCAAAGGCTAATTCAGGCAGAGAAGGATCCAGGCCCTTAAGTGGCTCCTGTGACATGTACTCCTTGACCCTGCTTTCTAGGTGTCAGCTTTTCCTTCCCAATGGCAAAAATGGCAACCACGAGGTCTAGACAGACATCCCAGCAGCTTCGCAATCCCGGTTGAAAATGCTCTGTAGCTGCAGCTGAGATCTCAGATTGTGTTTCATTGGTCCATTGGGCAAGTCACGTGCTAACTCCTGCACCAATGGCTTCCTGTGATGAAGAAGTGCAGTGATCTGATTGGACACACTTGGGTCATGTGAGCATCCCTGGAACCAGAGGATGGGAAAGCCCTACCCAAAGGGTCTAGGACAGAGAGTGGGAGGTATGGCCTCCCAAATGGAAATCGAGGAACTGTTAGCACCAGAAGCAGTAGCAAAAGATGCCAGATGAACAAGAGCTGAAGATGCCCACTATCTAACTGTCTTTTCCTCACTCTCCCAGTCAAAAGGCTCCTCACGGCAGACATGCATTCCTCTCGCCCATTTTTCCTGACCTTGTTCTGTGACTTGAGAAGCAGCACAATTCAGCGCAGGAGGTTGTATAACTCCGAGGAAAGCTTAAGAGAGGAAGAAGAAGGGAGAGAAAGAGAGAAATGCTTTGATTCTGTTCCCACGGCAGAGTTCTGTGGCAGCCTGGAGGTCTCTGGTTTATGGTGACACATTAAAGAATCTTTTCATGAGGGCTGTTTTATGTGAGAAAGCCGTTTAAGCAAGGAGGCACTTGGCTGCTCCTTCTAAATGAAAATTTTCAATTAGTCTGAAGAAGTTAATTACACCATCCTTTAATAACTGCACTTGTGATTCTGCAAATCCTCTATTAATTGATTCATCCGTATGCCCCCAAACCAAGAATCAGCAAACAGGTAGAAAAAGCAGCAGCAGTCGGGGGAAAAAGACAAAGATAAAGACGTGCTGCGTTGCGTACTGGGTAGGCAAGGGATAAAAGACAAGTGTGGGAGAGTTATTGAAAATTGTGATTGGCGAGAGATTTGGGAAATTCATCCTACAGATCAAATGAGCTTCCCGAGCCACTCACGGCATATGCTGACAGGATGCACTTTGCTGCAGCAGCATCTCAGAGAGAAAGCAAGTCCGTGGAGCTTGATCCAGACAATGCAAAAGGAGCTCCTGGACCCACGGCGCCCACCCCGAGGTGGTTCGGGAAGACGCTAAAAATGGCAGCTTTCTCTGGGCTAGAGAAGATCATTAATGCGAAAGTCAGAAACCAGGAAATTCCAGTCCAGGCTGTGGAAATAATGACTGCTCTGTCCTGCTGCGGCTCCCAGGGCCGGGTCTCATCACCAGGCATCCGCCCTGGCCTTGGCTGGCTGCTCGGCTTCGGATAACACTGTCGACCCTCAGGTTCCCCGTCTATTAAACAGTGGAAATAAACATACCTATATCATAGGCGTCTTTCGATAGTTTGATGAGCTAATGCATATAAAGTGTTTAGCATCAGTTCTGGAATATGCTAAAAATTCAGTAAATACTTCCCATTGTATTAGTCAGCTGAGACTCTCACAACATTTCATAACGAACCACCTCCAAAGCTCAGGACGCCCGGCCATAAGCATTTATTCCTCGTGCACAGATAAGCAGGTTAGCTGGAATTCGGCTGGCTGGACGCGGTTTTAGGACGCAGGACGGGCCCAGGTCTGCTCCACACCCCTCATCCTCCTCACACAGGTGGCTCCTGCCGCACGTTCTGCTCACAGAGATATGCAATAGCCTAACAGGGCAACTCTCACCGCAGGAGCACGTTTCAAGACTGTCCATATCGGCTAACTTCCTCTTGGCGAAAGCACGTCACAGAGCCAAAACCAAAACCGAGGGCAGAGAAGCGAACTCCACCCATGGGGATGGGAGGGAGGAAACTACCTTTGCCAAGCAACTACCTGATCTAGCACAAGAGCCTTAGTTACATGAGCACACAAATGACCACAGGACCAGCTAGGGCATGAAGAGGGTCAAGTGTGTGTTTATTATGGACTGAATTATAGTCCCCCAAAATTCCCCCAATGTGACTATTTGGTGATAAGACCTTTAAAGAGGTAACTAAAGTAAAATTAAGTCATAAGGGTAGAGCCCTAATCCAATAGGATTGGTGTCCTTATAAGAAGAGGACAAGACACAGGGAATGGGCATGCAGAAGAAAAGCCATGTGAGGACAGAGGAAGGCGGCAGCCGCCTGCAAGCCCGGGAGAGCGGTCTCAGGGGAAACCAGCCCTGCTGGCACCTTAATCCTGGGCTCCCGGCCTCCGGCACCACGAGAAATTCATCTCGATTGCTTAATCTACTCAGTCTATGATATGTTGTTATAGCAGCTGTGGCAGACAAATACAGTGGGAGAGAAAAATAAATGCTAAAGAAGAAAGAGATGGCTTATAAAGAGAACGAAATTTCATGGCGTTAGACATCATCTGGTTAAAAGGCAGGTGGCCATTCAATCGGTGAAGATGGCAGTGACTGGGGGGGTGTGACATCTTAGATGCGGGAGACGGCCGTAGCCGTTCTGAAGGGGAGTGGAAAGACGATGGCTAACATTTTTTTTAAACGCCTGGTTGCAGACACTGCATTAGGCTCTTCACACAGATGCACTTTTTTAATCCTCAAAACAACCCTGAAGAGTGGACGCTATTAGTGCCCTGAATTTTGAGGAGGAAGAAACAGGTTTGGGGAGATGAAGGTTAGCATCCGAGGACGCGATGCAACAGGACTGAAATATGTCAGCAATTCCCACTCGGTCGCCTTTAGCGGACGTCTAGAAAACCAACTCATCCATGGCCTGAGGAGGAAGAAACAAAGTGCTCACGAGAAAAACAGACAGATCGTGAAAGAAGAAAGCAAATGCTCCCCAACGGCAGACGGAAGGGAAACAAGCGAGAGAGGCGGGCTGTCTCCTCCCTTTGTCCATCCAGTATAACAAAACCGCAGCTATCAGAGATAGAGCCTGATACTGTGCAAAGCATTGTGCTTCCTTTTATGTCATCGGTGACCTTAATCTGCACAGTGACCCTGTGAGGTCGGTACAGAAAGTGTCCCCATTCTGCAGATGAGAAAGCTGAGCCATGCCACGCTCGTGGTGAGCAGAAGAGGCCGGTACTGGAATCCTGCCGTCGGCACGCAGGGCCCGCGGTCCCAACTCCTGCCTGTCCTCCCACCTCGCGTTCTGCCGAAAGGCGTGTCAGGAATTCATTTATTTTGCTAAAGAACTGCTTTGATCCCACTTCTTCCCTATTTGTAAAGCAGCCGTGGGCCCCACTGCTGTCAGGACGAAGCCCAAATCGTTACCTTCGTTCAAGGTCACGTTCAGCCTGTCCCCGTTTGACTTTCGTTTCCGTCAGAGCGATGTGCTCACCCACCCATACTCATGCACATACCCCGAAGTCGCCCCAACCCCCAAACTGGGTCGGCCACTCCTCCTCTTTCCTGGGTCCCGCTCAGCCACGACTATGAGCCCTCCTCCCCAGTCACCTCCTGTCCGAATGCTTCTCTGATGGCCCCGGTAGAAGGAATCATCTGGAGCATGTCATCTCTAGCTCACTTGGGGTTCTTTGCTCCCCTTGCATCTCATCCTCTTCAACTGGTCCTCAATTGTTTGAGTGTATTATAGCGAGTTCTATGCTACCGAGGAGGGAGGGAGAAAAGGCTGCCCCTGTTCTCAGACTTCTCCGTGGGGCAAAAGCGGAGGCCAGCACACATGCTGACAGCGACCAGCAAAGAGGCCTGCTGGAACCTCCGGCACCCGGACCTCTCCACCTGCGGTGCGTGGGCTGCCGCGCCGGGTCGGAGGACCCCAGCACTGCGCGCCCCTCTATATGTGCAAACGTTTTGTGAGATGACCGAGTAGAACCCTTGGCAACCTACGTCCTCATCTGATTATCATTCCTTCGTTATCACGCCTCTTTTGTCCTCCCTTTACCTTACGAGGTAATAATGACAGGGACCCTTCAGGTAACCGACGAGCATCAGGGGTGGTAGGGAACAATGAGAATTATGCACAGAGAACTTGAGAAGGAACGTGTCATGGGAAGTCTTGACGTAACCCGATGAGTCCTGGGGCACATGTGGTTCAGTCTCAGGGCAATATCAAGTTCAAGTAGCGTAGCATCCACATGGAATTAACACGAATTCCACTCCTTACGAAAGGAATCCAAACACAGTTTAAACCCCCTTTAGTCTCCCATCCACCCCAAAGGAAGGAAGGAGGTAGAGACGGGGTTCGGAATTAGCCGACAATGCCCGGGAGAAAGAACAGAGTGCACCGGAGCGTCTGGGGCCGTGGCCTTGAGCCTCCGAGAGAAAGTGAGGACCGTGGCAGGTGGGCGGAGGGAAGACCGTGCCGGGAGGCCCGTTGTCAGCTGCAAACCAAGACCCCTTATCCTCTCTTACATACGAAAGTCTCTTTTTAATTTGGCCTGCAATCCCGTCTCTACATCCAGCCGAGCCACAGAAACACTCCGGAGGTATTTGTGTTGCATTTTTAATTCCTGGAACCCAGTGGGGACAGATACTGTGGCAAGTGCCACGTGTTCAGTGACGGCCCTTAAACAGCCCAGGAGGGAGAGGGGGAAGCTGTTCGCTTCAGTGTGAGCACGCAGGTGATAAGAGACGCAGGTAGCCAAACCAGGGAGTTTGTGGGCCCAGCCTGGCGTAGCCACTTGTGCATGCACCAAACTGGATCCAAGACTGGGATCTCACAGCCTGGAAGGCTATCTCCTCCAAGAAGCCTTCCCTGACTAGCTCAGCCCTTAGAACCAAGCATCCCCTGATGTCCTGCACACTGAAATGATAAACCTACGTCCTGTTTGTATTTTTATGGATGTCTTGTATCCTCAGTGACACCACAAGGTGCCGGAGGACGGGCTCGCTTCACGTCAAACAGCCCGTGCCACTTACTGAAACCCAGCCCTCTCCCTACTCTGGTGAGAGCCATCGACACACCGCGGTTACCGGCAAGTTCCTACCGCCCACCCCCCAATTCTCTCCACACCAGAGCCAAACTCTCCCAAATCAGGTGAGCGCTGGGAAAACAAGTTCCTTCTAAGCTCAGAGAGGTGTCCAGGACAATGCCCACCTACAGGTGAGTAACGGTATCTGTGTCGGTTCAGATGGCACTTTGATCAATATACCAAAACCTCGCCATAACGGGACGAGTGAGATCTTACAATCCGACCACACAAAACGCAGGCCGGAGTCCTGGCATGGGATGACTTCAGGGGGCTTCAGCGCCAGCCCACCAGGAGCGCCACAGCCAGGCCCAGGGTCCGAAGCTGCGCGAGCCGGCTGGCGCAGGGCGCCCCCTGGTGGCAGGTGCCTGCTCAAGGTGAAATAACTCGGGAAGACTCCAGGCCTTGGAGCCCCCTCCTTCTGCTAGGAATCAGGAATCTCTCTCTTAGCTGGCATGCCCTTCCCCAGCCTGACCCAGGAACAGGGCCGGGAGAATTCCCATGACGCCGGGCCCTTCCTTGGCCTCCCTGCTTCCCCCAGCAAGGTGTAGCTTGAGATAGGGTCACCTGCCTTCTCCACAGACTTGCCTTGCCCGCCCCCTCCGCATGTCCCTCCTCCCCTAAAAAAGTTAAACTCTTTGGCTCAGCCCCCACTCCAGATCCGAAGGAAAGGCAGTCAGCAGTTGGGTTATGTCTCCATTCGCGATATTCTAGAAAACAGCCTCTCAAGGTCCTGTTATGCTATATTCTTTGAAATTTTATAATAGTCGTGGATCTTTTTTTATAATCAGAATAAAACAGTGATTATCATTTTGAAAATTAAGAAGGAAGGAAAGCACTCTGCGTTTCTTGTCTATTTTTTTACACTAAGGTAGCTATATGTAGAGGGGTGTCCTTTTAAAAATACATCTTCTACAGAGTTAAATTCACTTTCGTTTTCCCTGAATAGCAGTCCATGAGCTAAAAATGTTTGAAGCCCCAGTGATTCCCCCTCCCACCTCTGCTTTCTCTTACAAATACTCCATTTTTTTAATTTCTCAGAGGCAGAGAATTTAACCCTCACCACCCCCATACTAAATCACTGACTTTAACGACTAGACCTCATATTATACTCCCACCAGGATGGCTGGGATGAAAAAGACAGAATCGCCAAGTCCTGGTGAGGATGTGGAGCGCCCCGAACCCTCAGACGCAGACGGTGTATCATTTGGTGCAAACTACTCTGCAGAGCTGTGCCCGGCAGTATCCACCACCACCCCCTGGGCCAGCACACGCTCCCTCAGGTCCCAGAAATTTCAAATATGTTCCCCAAAAGACTTGTGCTAGGATGTTCATTGCAGTGTTATTCATGATACACGAGAACTAAACACTTTCCACACGCTCGTCAGTAACAGTGTGGTCACACGATGGAATACTATATTGTAATGAAAAGGTATCACAATGACACTCAACAATATGGATCGACCTCACAGATATAATGTGGAGAGAAAGAAGCGAGTCTCCAAGGAAGTCATACGATCCGAGTCCATTAACACGACAAACGAAAACAGGCCAAACTAGTCTTTGAAGAGAGAGGTCAGTATAGCAGTCGCTCTGGGTGGGACCCGGGAAGGGGTGACTAGGAAGAGACAGGCAAGGGGGCTTTGTAGGGGGCTTTGTAGGGACTGACCGCCTTCTATTTCCTGACACTGGGGCTCCTTACACGGTGTGTTCAGCATGTGAAAATCTAAGCTGTATGCGTATGATGTGGGCACGTTTCTGTGTGTATTATGGTTGAAAAGTTTCTAAAAACAGATATCAGCTCCTATAAAGGGTTAGACTTTCATCAATATAATTCACTTAGTGACCTTTTCTCCAATTAATACCAAAGAAGCAAAAAGCAAAGCCCCTTCGGGTGAAAACAGACAGCTTAGAGATAAAAAGAGAAAAATCAGATCACAGGTCACGCCCACAATCTTACCAAAAAGCAAATGCACCTTTCATCATTAACAGGTTTCTGACCAAGAGGAAATATTTCATCCTCCAAAAGGTGAAAGGGTCTTAATCTCTGTGCAGATCTATTCAAAGGTGTTTAAAATGTGGCTGGTTTTCACTCTAGTTTTAAATAAAAGACACATTTTCTGGAGACTTAAAAGGGCCAAGAGAGGGGCATACTTCCATTTGACCTGATTTTGATCTAATTTTCATTCAAAAAGAAATTTGTGCGCAGGAGATTGAATTGCCTGTAGAATGAGGTTATCACTTGAACATCTTATGCCCAAGTAAGTACAAGGAAGGCCTGGTGACCTTCTACAAAAATTTTTTTGATTGAAGATTATCGAGGTGACATTGATCAACAAAATGCAATAAGTTTCAAGTGTACAACTCAACAGTTCGTCATATACACACTGCACTGTGTGTTCACCGCCCACGGTTTGACCACAGACTTCTCCCCCTTACCCAGGGTGGTCCTTTATTCTTTACACAGGTAGACAGCGCCACCCAGTGGACACAATAGAGAACAAGCCATCTTTGGTAACTGTCACTAACAAAAATTCCTGTATGTGGATTTACTTCAAATGACTTTAAATTTTTTTAAAAAATAGGTAAGTTACTCGTTCAAAAATGAGTAAAGGACATAAGGAAGGAAATAAAATAATAAAATTTTTAAATGGTAAATAAATATGTATTAAAATATGCTCAATATTACTAGTAATTGGAGAAAAGGAAATTAAAGCACAATTAAATATCATTTTCACCCACCTGATTGGAAAAATTACTAAAGTTTGGTCACCTCAAGAGCCAACATGAGTGAAGGAAGGCCTGGCACTTCATAATGCAGGTGGAACAGTAAATTTGTTGTTACTTTAAAAAATATTAAATGCATATAATCCAATAATTCTGACTTTCGGAATAATCCAAGACAATTATTTTCATTTTTGCACAAGAAGATAAGTGCAGTCGAGGACATGCTGCTGTTCCGGAAGGCAAGGAAACAGTAAGTGATGGCTTCATGTCCAAAAGATGTATGAGCCAACGTGAGGAAGTGCCCGACGGCCAAAGCTGAGACAAGTGAAGCATCGAAAATAGAAACAGAGAAATAGATAAAAATCCATGAGTCCATATTGATACACAAGAAGGGTGCCAACAAAACAGAACTCAAATGATCTGCCATTACTGGAGATCATTCTAATGCCATCTCCATACTCCAAACCTCGGTAACTAATAAGAAAGAACTAAACATTTACCCTACCCGATATTTCTATCAGGAGCTATAACTTAGAGTAACCCAAAACCCTGGGAAATTAAATAAATCTCTTTTTTACAAAAGAATGTCACCTCATCTATGTAGAAAATGTGGTAGAATCTGTAAATTAATATTTGGCAAACCCAAATGAAATAGTTGATTGAGACAAGGACCCTAAGTGGGGCAAACGATGGTGAACTGGATGTTTACATGGTGCCAACAGAGCCGTCCACAGATTAGTTACCACTGGCAAGGTGGGTAACCCCACAATGCAGACATGGACTGCTCCAGTCTTGAGCCAGTAATCAGTATTAGTGCCTCTAATGGCGGGACAGCCAGATGCTATGAGTTTTCTGCTAGGTACACATTTGGTACACCCACCAGATATCCTTGCCCAAAAATTGATCCTGTACCTATTCAAGCCTTTGGATATAACTTCCAGTTTACAGAAAATTTAGGTGATAGAGGGACAAGTTAAGCATCATCATTAGGAAGCAATTCTAAAATCTGAAAGATAAGACATTCTATAGGACCCTGGTATTATCTTTAAGATAATGTCATTGAAAAAAATTAAGTGGGTGGGGATATTACTATCCTAGATTAAAGGGAACTTTAAGGACCAAATATAATAACCAAATGTAATACACAGTGTGAGTCCTTGATTGAATTCTGATTTGAAAACCATTTGGGAGACTATTAGGAAAAATTGAATGTGAACAGGATATTAGATGATATTCAGGAGATATTAAGGTCGTTTGTTAGATGTGATAGGGAATTTCGGTCATATAAGAAAACATCTTCATTTTTAGAGGTGAATACTGAGATATTTAGGGGTAAAATTCTATGAAGTCTAATTCACTTTAAATTTGGCCAAAAAAAATAGGCTAAACAAATATGGCAAAATATTAACAATGATTAAACATAGAAGATGAGAATAGAAGTATTTGTTATAGTACTATACTCTCTACTTTTCTGGGTTTGAAATTTATTAAAATAAAAACTAATAATAGATGGAAAAAGACAAGATGACTTGTACAAGAACCTTCATTGTAACATTGCTTATCATAGAAAAAAAAACTGCAATCAACCTAAAGGACTTCAACACCAGAATGGATAAATAACTGAAAACACATAATAAATAGACTTCACACTATACTTCTACCAGAATGGCTAATAACGAAAAAGATAGACTATCCGGTACTATGAAGTACTAGTAAGCAGTAAAATGACAAATATTTTTCTACTCTCATGTGTGCTTATCTCTAAAGTTTGTTTATAGTTTATTTTACTCCACGTCAAATTTTTAGATTGTGCCATCTTACAGATGCACATGTTTATTATGCCTTTAACAAATAAGGCCGTCCAGCATAGTGATTCAAAATTTGTATTTCAAGAACTGGTAACATTTCCAAATTTTACCCCTCCCCACCCCCCCAAAAAATAGCATAACTGTCCTTGTTGTTTTGGCACCAAAAAAAATGGCACAAGGACAGTTGAAAATGGCCTTTTTTATTTTACAATGTAAAAATATAGAACATTATTTACTAGCATCATCTTTTCACACAAGAAAGAGCATTTTGTCACCAAAAGGTACCAATAGATGGATAGCATTCCAGAATAAAGACCAGTCCCTTGCAAAGACTAAATTTAGATTAATGGAGATTCTCTGTGTCATCTGAACAACCAGTAGAAACTCAGCACTGGAGAAAACAATGAAACTTGGGCAGTCAAGTCAAGACATGAGCATTATGAGCCCATAATTCCGAGCCCCGAGTGAACTCGAATGTCCTAAACAAGCTGCATCCAACAGTCCCGCACCCCTGGCCTAGGAAACGCCCGAAGTTGATTCAGAGTCCACAGGCTTCTCCACCTCGCCCGCGTGCGGACGAGACCCGTGCGGGGAACTCAGCCCTGGGTTTTGGATCAACCCGACTTGGATGTGAATTGGGTTCTGCCAGTCGCTCAGTCGTAGCCTCTGATTTTCAGTGTCATAATCTCCACACGTAAAATCAGAGCATCTTGACAGAGACGTGGGGATCGATCGAAATAACGCAGGTAAAGTGCCCGGCACAGGACCTCGCTCATGGGGCAAGCAATAAAAAACAGTTATTGGTACCACGCTTTTATTCCTGAAGCCAAATCCCCAACACTGTGATTCTTCCCCAGCTGGGAAGATGAAGACCTACCCAAGACGGAGTGGTAGGGTGGAGCAAAGGTCGGTATTGCCAGCACCCAAAAGCCTCTCCTCACCCGAATGTGGGATGCGTGTGACCAGGTCAAGTTTCTGCACCCCAGCTTGTGGGTGACTGTGGGCTGCGGGTGGGGAGGGTGCGGAGGAGAACAGCACAATGGCTGCCAAACCCAGGCACGGATGGTTTGGGACGGGCGTGCAGGACAGAGGCAGACCCCTGACTGAAGCTTGGGCTTCCTCCGCAAGCAGACCCTGGTCCTTCGCGAGGCCCACCTGCCGCCAATCAGCCTTCCCCACCCACCTCTGGTGAGCGATGCAAACTAACGCCAATCAGACTGTTTTCCTCACTCTTGAGTCAAGTGACCCAAGGACACAAAACCGTTTGAGCCAATGGATCCTGCCACGACGGTGTCCTGAAGGTCGGTACCTGCTCTCTGGACGTCTGAGCTGCCTGGGCCCTTTTATACTGGAAATACCCCGGAACCCTCCATGCGTTCCCTTCATGCAGAAACGACACAGGACTGGTTCCCGCGGCCTGCAATCCGAGGGTTCCGAACGACAGAATTCTCTTCCCCCTGCTGGCTGCGGTGCGGGTCCAGCCACCCTCAGCAGCCCCCTTCCTGCTTCTCAGATGTGTCACAGTCTGTGATTTTTTTGATGAACACCTACCGGGTGCCCAGGTCTGTACCAGGCCGTGGGGCAGCAGTGGGCACTGCGGACGCCCCGCAGACAGCCATGCAGGCAGTGCCCGAAGAGCGCGATGGGGGAAGCCCTGGGTGCCAGGGACAGGCAGAGCAGAACCCCCGCTTCACTCCTGGCACCCGGGAGGGGGGTCCCAGTCTCCACGCTTTCCCCAACGGCTGGAATTCTAAGTTGGGGTGCAGCGCATGACCTCGCAAGTGCTATTGCAATGCTTCCTCCCATGGAGCTGTTCTGTCCCTTTCACTCAGGTTCGTCCTGAGCCCCTCAAACTGTGCCGAGTTTACAAACTCAAACGCCTACTGGGGACAGGTATTTTATTCATTCGACACAGATGCATTTTGTATATTAAACATATAGGAATAGTCTCCCTTTTGATAAAAAATATGCTCCCTAGCATTTGTTTTTTATTGAAAAACCGCGCCCTCTTCTTCTCCTTTTGGTTTTCAGACACTTGGCAAAGGCACAAGGATGACACCACTTCCCTCTTAATTCTGTGGGGAAACAAAGGGCAGGCGTAGGAGTGAATGCAGCTGACACTGACCCTCACTGTCAAGGGCGCTGTACGGTGTGGCGAGGTTATGGCGAAAGGCGCAGCCCTGCCCTGACCGAAGGAGACCTTTGACACCAGCTAGAGACATTTATTGTCATGCAGGAAATCGGGCTCCCTGAAGTCTCTGTTCTGAGAGAAACCAGAAATCCAGACTTTCATGGAAATGCATCTGATGTTTAAATGCTGGCAAACAGCCTGAAGCTTTGTGTTTCAACGCCGTGAAGGCCTGCACTTGGCAGTTTAAACAGACACACAAGCACGCGAACGTGGACCCACATTCTGCCCTTGGCACCTGAGTTTGCAGCCTCTGTGGTCACCGCTCTGACGGGGGTGGTGTTTAGCCCACGCTGAGCTTTAACGCAAACTAGCTCAAGTTCCCCTTCCCCACACGCTTTACTGCCATCTGCCAGAAAAAAAAAATCGTCCTAACAAATCCGAGGTGGTCCCGGCGTGCATGGCACCTCCCAGAGTTGGTGGCACGCCGCCTGTACACCTGTACGTGGCGACTCTCGTTTCATCCTCTTTGAGCTTCTCAAGATAAGCCCCGAGCAGCCCACGAACAATTAAACGTCTTTTTCTTACTCTCTAATTACGTGCCTACTGATATTTGACATTATATTTATACCTAAAAGATGAACTGAAGAGCTGATTAAGTGATCCGGTTAGGGCACGTCGAATAGCTGAGATTAAAGGAGATCCCGGAGGGCGTCGGGCTTCCTGGTCACCTTGCAGCCTGTGACAACTTGGGGCACATCTGCCTGCCACGCGGTCATCTACGCCAGGTCTTCTGAATCCTCTCACGATCTGGAAATAGACGGATGATATTGTTTACGGCCACAATTTTCACTGTACAAAATCACCCCCTCCCAGCTGTCAATTATTGTCATGATCTGCAGCTAGGCCAAGTCCTTTACAGTGTTTTCTGAAACTATCTCAGATCAGTAATTAACTCCCCGGCCACCGCTCTCGGCTTTCACACTTTAATGAGGAGCATGGCCATGAAGCCATTAGAATGTGGAAAAAACTGAAAGTCATCTCCCATCATCCTTCTGTGATACAACAGACCCATTTCCTCTCTTCTACTGATAAAGGGTCAAACAAAAAAAAAATCTTTTCCATTTTTGCATAGGAAGTGCATCATGGGGAGGTGGTGGATATTTGTCCCTCCGGCAAAATCCCTTCTTAGTTCAGTGAGACTCCTGCATGATTAAAACACAGTTGAGCCAGGGTCCGGCTAAGTGTGCGGTCAAGTGTACAGCCAACTGTCTCCACTAATTGCCCAAATTCACAGGCACCCCTGCCTCATGCATAACGAGAAGCTGTCCACTCCCCAGATTCCTCAGAAACAATTCCTAGAGATACAAAGAAGTGACAGGGCCAGAAAGAGGCACAAATCCTATCTTGTCTTGATGGCAGCCACCTGAGGAAGCTCAGCTCCCCCAGGAAAGGTGAATTCCTAGACTGGAAGAAAATCCGAAAGTGGAGAAGGGTTTGTCTTATGGCCAGGCATTAAATTACTCTCCAGAGAAATCTGTCTTTCCCTCATACAGAAGAAAATCTATTATGAATATGTCTACATGTAAGAGGAATCCCAAAGCTCAAAAGGAAACTCAAATATTTGGAGCCACTCTCAGTAAAAGAAACGGATGCCTCTCAAAAGAACCTTCTACAAGCCG
>CM053504.1:2592427-2659977 GCA_028627145.1 Eidolon dupreanum | reverse complement strand
TTTTGGAAGGAAAATTGATCCGCTATTCTTCAGTGCCTGGCCCTCTCGATCCCAGTAAGCATTTCTTTCTTTTTAGCTGACTTCCTATGTGCTCACTTCTTCTGGCTGTCAACTCTGCCATTTGAGGAGTGGAATCAAAATCCCAAGAAATAATTTAAGAAAGGAAAATGCACAAAGATTATATTGGAAAGAGCTGTTATATTTGGGGGTGGGGGATAGGGGACAACTGATCTACGCAGGATAGGGAAAGGAATAATAAAGTCAATTTTTAAACATCTGCTGGTTGGAACATCCTCCCCCTCAAAATAACAGTCCAAAAGTATATGTGATAAGCTGGAAACGTTTATGACCTACTATAAATGAAAAATAAGGACACCAAATAGCCTGCAAATTATGATTCTGTCTGAAAATAATCTATGGAAGGAAATATTCCCAAATTGAGCATGTCTGTATTTCAGTGGTGGAATTTGGGGTATTTTTCTGCTTTCCTTTATTTCTCAAAAATCTTTTATGAGCACCTAGGACTTTATAGCACAACAACAACAACAACAACAACAACAACAACAAATACCGAAAGAAAACAGCTGAGGTGTGTTGGGGGCGGGGGGACGGGGTGCCGATCATTCACTTTGGCCCCTGAATTTTCTGATGTTGTACCTATTCTAATCAAGCAACTCGGAGAGTGTCACCTCTTGATGGCATGCTGTGACAATACCAGCACGGCCGCCTTCCCTTTCGCCCCTGTTGCTCCGAGCAATACCCCATCATCCACGGCACAGTAGCCAGAGAAGGGGTAAGAGACGTTTGTCTCCAGGCTCCTTCTCTTTTTCCTGAAAGCCACTTCCAACCCTGCCCCAGCACTAGGTCCCAAACCCTAAGAGCCTCTCAAACCCACCTCTGGTCCCTCCTCACTGGAGACCTCCTTCCCGCCCCCCCAACCAGGTGAGGTTTCACTGTGAGAAAGCAGGTGCCCAAATGCCCAGCCCTGACTCTGGCAGAAGGAGAGTAAATTTCCTCTCCTCCCCCAATCTTTTTTAAATCAACAAACACTTGATTTAAAAGGAAGGAAGGAAGGAAGGAAGGAAGGAAGGAAGGAAGGAAGGAAGGAAGGAAGGAAGGAAGGAAGGAAGGAAGGAAGGAAGGAAGGAAGGAAGGAAAGAAGGAAGGAGAAAGAAAGAAAGAAAGAAAGAGAAGAAAATTTCTTTGCAAATGCCTAAAAATTTTTCTTTGGCTATTTTGTTGGCCAATTCCTCGCTAATTTGCCCCTGAAACACCACCAGCAGTTCATTGTCTCCAACACCCCCTCTCCTTGACCCTCAATTTCTATGACTTGGAAGCCAGCACCAGGCTGAATTTACTCAGCAGTTGTTAAGCAAAATGCAAAAGTTAGACCAGAGCCCTGCTGGATACCACGGCTGTTTCTGCCGTGGAATGGAAAGCAGCTTTTATTAAATTACGCAACTAATGTTCCTTTTATTTCCTCAATGGGAATGCGGTTCATAAACTGTGATGCGGATTACTTTAATCAGTTAATTTCAGCAATCTACAGCCTCAAGGCAATTTCAGTGCATTAAGTAGAGTGGGCTGAGCATTTGAGCTTTAGAGAGGACAGCAATTTGTTTTTTGAGCCCCGATCCTCCCACGGGCCAGGGACCAGGGCCAGGGACCAGGCTGCTTGGGGCGCTGGTGCCTGCTGGGCCCTTGGGAGCTCTCTCTAACTCATGCTGGATTGCTCACGGCGGCCCCTTTTGCAGAGTTCTAAATGTGTCTCCTAATGACAAGAGCTTCTTGTGTTCAGAAAAGAAAGAAACAAGCCATAATTCAATTAGCTTCCTGGTTACACTCAGAAACCTGGGAAATGGGCTCCGGGAGGGGGCACTGATGCCAGGGGCTTTTGATGGCAGCCGCTTTTCTAGAAAGGTTTTACTTTGAACACCATAAGTAGGTAGCTGGGCCAGGCAATCTGACCTGTGAGAAAATTCCTCCAAGGCCAAGGGTGAAGAGTCACCACCGGTGCATGCGACAAACATTTCTCGTGGGCCCTGAGTGCAGCAGGGGGTGTAAGGATGGGTGAGACCCGTGCCTGCCCTCCCCCAAAGGGCTCACAGTCTGCAAGCCACAGTTCCTGACACCAAGCAGCCTCCTATTAGTGTCTGAGTACAGAAACCTCGCGATTCAATGAGATGGCGAACGAGGCTAGAAAGATTTCGGCGGAGGCTGGGGGCCTGGCTGCCCTACCCACCAGCCAGCTCTGTGCCCCTGGGAAGTCTCCCTGGCCTTCTCCTGGTAAATGGGGGTGATGCTAGTGCCCACCTCGTAAGGAGTAAATGAACTAAGGTTTTCAAAGTGCTTAAACTAGTGTCTGGCTCAGGTTTAATTTTTGCATCCTATTTAATGACTGGAAAATAAATTGAGCCTATACTGGCCTCCCACTATTACCCAGTCTGGGAGGTGGGGGTGGGGGTGGGGATGAACTGTAGACAGTCCAGGATAAAATTGCTAAGAAACTGGCTCCCCAAAGACAATCAATCAAAACTACTTGTGCATGCTGGTATTTGAAAAAAAAAATCATTTTCCTTTTACTTAATCAATTTTTGAAGCACAATATAGAAGTAAAGCTTCATCTCATAATGAATTGTTCAATTTAATAAATAAAGTAAAAGTATTAAATGTCACTATTTCCACAGCCGCCAAGAAAAGAATCTTCATTGTTAAGGTGGCTCCCACTTCCAGAAATTCTCATGTTGCAACATTAAATCATTACATTACTATCGAAATATATAGATAAGGCACTTGGGAGAAGCAGCTAGCTGGGGAGGGGGGGAAGTCCACTGCTTATTGTTCCTTAGTGCTCCATACTTTCCCTTAGTAATTGCCACAGTCATTACATAGTTACTTGTGGTATTTTTAGTATCACCTTCCTTTGCCTCAATAGACTATAAATTCTATGAGAACAAAAACAATGTCATTTTAACTTTCACATCTGTTGCCTAACACAATGATTGCCACATAGAAGGCATTCTGTGGGTACTCCTTGGATAGGTGGGTGGATGGATGGATGGATGGATGGATGGATGGATGGATGGATGGACAGGTGCATGGATGGATGGATGGGTGGATGGATGCATGGGTGCATGGATACATGGATGGATGGATGGACAGACGGATGGGTGCATGGGTGGGTAGAAGAATGAAAATATAAACACATCTCAGGACCAAAGTTGATAGTTTTTAGGTACACGCATCTAGTGTAGTGCAACAATCCAAAGGTCTCAGTGCTTAAGGCAGGACACACTCATGTATCTTGATCACCTGTGAGGTGGCTCATAAGAAATAACTCCATAAAATAATATTGAATGCCAACTTTAACTGAAAAATAAAAATTAAAAAAAGAAAATTAAAAAGAAGAACTCGAAAGTTTGTGACTGACCGATTTACAATTTTTCCCAAATTACATCAGATCAAGATTTTCCTTATAAGAACGTCGCCCATCCTCACTTATATTCAAAAATGCTTCCGCAAACGGGAAGAGGAGGAATGACATCACAGCGAGAGCCCCCAAAACGAAGCATCAACCGGACTCTCCTGATGCAGCAGAGACCTTCACTCCCCACCGAACCCACACCCACGTGCTTCTGCACACCCCACAGCCCCACGCAGCAGGTCGGAGCCAGGTGACTAGTTCCGGCCACCAGACTGTGAGTGGAAGTGCCACACAGCACTCCAGAACCAAAGCGTGTAAGAGCCGGTGCGTGACCATGCAGATGATGCAGCTACAACATGGTAGAGCCTCTCTCAGCCTGAGTCACTAGTCACTGCCAAAATCAGAGGCCATCAAGCCGTGTTGGACATCTGAGGCCAAAGAAAAATCAACCCTTATGGTATTAACCCATGAAAATTTTGTAGTCGTTTCCCTCAGCATAGCCTTGCCTGTCCCAGCTGATACATGCCGTGATCTGGGGAGACCCCTGGGATGGACTCATGCACAAGCTGACACCATTCACTTACTATAAGACACGACTCTGAGAACCATTGGTGTGCCAAGGATCTTGGGTTTTAGGAAAGGTTTCTTTGAAACATTTTGTAATATGTTCTGCATGCAGAAAATAAAATAACATAAGGTACTGCCCACACGAATTTGAAAATTTTTTAACATTTTGCCACATGAACTTCAAAGCTGAATGTTTTCACCACACCCACTCAAAAGGAAAATCATTTTCTTGCATAAGGTGTTTTGTGCCCTATTGTAATACTCGCTGCCCTTCAGGGGGAAAATAACTGCTCTTACAAAATGGAAAGGCTTTTTCTTTAAAGAACCCGATGCTCCAAATTTGCAATTCAATATCTGGTTGAGTATTTGTCCCGATGCCTGTGTCAAAATCTGGTGGAACTTTCCTATAGAAAGTTTCACTAGATCTCCCCTTGAAAGCAAAGGATGAGTTTTCAAAAACCAAAATAATGATGAAAATCTCAACACTACAAAGCAAAATATTGGATTGCTATCAATATTATTAACATTGGGGGGAGGAGTTATTTCTTGTGGTAAATAATTTTGTAACAAGTATATCCAGCGATTTGCATGAGCCTGTGGCAGCTCTAGTTATAAAGCTTGAGCAATTTAGAGCAATAAACCCCGGATGTATAGCGTTGCTTTCTCTCTGTTTGCTCTGGGGCAAGCTGCCATCCGGGTCACGCGCCAGAGTGCCCACTCCACAGTGTCGCTCTGCCACTTAGTAACTAGATGGCCTTGAGCACATTGCCTCACCTTTCTGGGCCTCAGGTTCACCATGTATAAAATGGAAATACTAATAGCATGTACTTCACGGAGCTGTCGTAAAGATGAAGCAAATTAATAAATGCAAAGCAAAAAGTAAAATAATAAATAAAATAAATAAATGCAAAGCACTTAGCACAATGCCTGACATTCATTATTGAGCAAGTGTTTGTTGAGCACCCACTATGTCCTAAGTGCTGTCTTAGGCACAGGGAATACAGATTAAAACCGCTGCCTTCACTGACCTTACGTCACCTTGAGGAAGACACATTATAAAAATAATAAATAGGCAAATGATAGAGCATGTTCAAGGGCAGTGAATGCAACGGAGAAAACAATAGAATGAGACAAGAGGAATCCGGGCTGCTGGGTTGCTGAGTTGACAATTGTAATGAGATGGTGGAGGAAGCTCTCGCTGGAGCGACAGTCTAGTGAGGAGCAGAAGGTGATGCTGGAATGAGCCCCGGGAATGTCTGGGGTAAGCGTCCCAGGCAGCAAAGGTCCTGAGGCAGGAGAATCCCCGACATGTGCAAGAAACAATCAGAGAATGAGAAGTGGTTGATCTCAATATATTTTGAAGGTAAAATCAGCAGGATTCGATGATGTGAAATCTGAGAGAAAGAAGAGTTGGTACACACCATTCTGTTTCTTAGCCTTCCTCGCTCGGTACCCCATCGTGGAGGTCACTGTGTGAAGGTAGAGATACCTCACACTCTTTAACGTTCCCCGAAGCTCCCACCACCGTACAGCTGGCTCTGACTGATGAAGACTTAGAGATCTTTTCATCTTTTGCCGTGAAGAAAATACTGCAGTAAATAACCCCGAGCGCCCTACCCGGGCTCGTCTGGAAGTAAGTCTGCAGCTTACTGGAGCTGGGATGCAGGGTCCAAGGACATGCGCATTCTACGTTTATAGATTTTCCAAACTGCCCTCTGAAGGGGTTCTACCAATTTGCATCCTCACCAGCAAAACCACCAAGCGTTTTAATAACGCTGCCAAATTTTTCCCAGAACTGTAACTATTAAATGTTTTTTAATTAAAAAAAAAAAGAAAGAAATAAAAGAAATCCATTCTATGAAATGTTTCCTGGCTTCTCTAGCCAAGTCCAAGTTCATTCTACGAATGACCATCACACACACAAAAAAATGACCTAACCCATACATTAACATTTAGCTCAGGCCAAAAGGCAAAGGGCCGCAGATAAGCCTTCAGAATGCTTATCTGTTCATGCGGCCCTCCTTGATAACAACCCTCCAAGCTATTATTAATGGGTGCCTTATCAGAGCAGAAGTTTGTTCCCATTCCAAAGGAGCTTCACGTGAACAACCCAGAACAGAGAGGAAAGTTTAAGAGATCAAAATCCCCAAGGAAAGGGAAACTACCAAGGCCAGAATCCATGCTCGTTTCTACTCGTCCAAGCGAAGCACTGTAGCATCATGGTTTCCAGCGCTGGGAAGGCCGCTGCTCACCAAGGCTCACTGAGACAGGCTCGACCCGGCTGCCGTGCCCACATCCTGAGCAGAGCATCCCACGCCGTCTGAAGCGGACACACGATGCCAAGTTTGTTTAGAAATAAACAAGAAATTTTATTCAAGGATATGAGAGAGCAAACTAAATTTGAAACTGGATATATTATCCAAGATTCTGTCCATGAGTTGCAAGGGACTGAAGCTTAAGCTAGCTTCAAGGAGAGAGAGAGAGAGAGAGAGAGAGAGAGAGAGAGAGAGAGAGAGAGAGAGAGATGGAGGGATGGAGGGCCATCCATTAAGGGCCCCTGCAATTGCCTCATTCTCCAACGAGGTTAATGACTCTGTGGCCTATACTTTATGATACTTCCCCGACACTAGCCCAGAGCTATTCCCCTGGGATCTGTGGCCCTGGCTGACATCTCAGTGTGACACACACTCAGCTATGATCCACAGCATTCTCTCGATCAATGGGAAGATGTGCACTGCAGTCCCCCTGCAAGCTCAGCAAAGGCAGGCGGCTGCATCTGCTGCCCCCTCTTCCTGCCCCCTGCAATTCGGAGCTGCTTTGGGCAGTCTCCACGTTCAGGCTCCTCCAGGCCAGAGGCGGGCTCCAGTCCACAAGCCCACATGTCCGGCTCTCCCAAGTCCTCACTCGTGCTCTGCTCTAGCATTCCAGGGTGGTCCACGGGACTGGAAGCCCAGCGAGCATCCAGCCAGAGACGAGAGGCTCGGCACTCCCGGGGCGCGCACCACAGGGCCCACGCTGCTGGTGCCCGGCCCCTCCCCTCAGCCTCACCGCTTGTGTGCTCACTCCCATGACCTCCAAATGCCCAGCACGCAACCTCTCCTGCCAGCCTGCTCAGCCTGCACATGGCAGGCTGGAGATCTTAAGGAATTAACACCCACAGGGAACAGCTTTCAATCAATGGCTGATAGGAGTTGGTGGATAAATACCCCAGCCCCTCACGCGTGGTGGGGATAACTGAGGTGCACGTTCTACACTGTCGCCCATTACTGCCCACAGTGGTGACTTGCTTGATGGCGTACCCTTGCTGACTGTCTTCTCTTCCCTGTCCCACCTCCCCACTCCCCTACCAGCATTTTCTGAGGTCACTTCTCAAATAAATAACTTGCACTTGAATCTGTGCCTCAGGGTCCGCTTCTACTAGAGCCTATGTTAGGAACTCAGAACTTCCCCAGAAGTCCCAGTGGAATTCAGCTCATGCCCCATTGGCCAGAACTGGGTGACCAGCAACAAGGGAATCGGAGAGGAAGTCACGTTTTTTCAGCTGTTCACACTGCATTACAAACAAAATCTGCGTTGTCTCTCTGTGTCTACTTTATTTCATTTAACATAATGTCCTCCGGTTTGATCTATCTTGTTACCAATGGCAAGATTCCCTTCTTTTTATGGCTGAATGATGTTCCATTTTATGTATGTGTGTCACGTTCCCTTCATTCGTTCTGCGTGACGGACACTCAGGTTGTGTCCACATCTTGGCTATTGTGACTCACGCTGCAGTGAACGCGAAGTGCAGACATACCTCCTCGAAGCAGTGATTTCATCCCCTTTGGCTCCCTACCCAGAAGTGGCGTTGCCGGGTCGTATGGTACTTCTATCCTTAGTATTTCGAGGACCTGCCGCACCGTTTTCCACAGCGGCTGCACCACCTCACACCAGCAGCGCCAGGGTCCCCTTTCCCACGTCCTCATCAGCACTTGCTGGGAAGGCAAAATCACCTTCCTCCCGGGGTGAGGACCGCCGAGCTACATGCGGCAGAGTCTAATCCTCGCTGGAACGCGGCTTTTTCAGAGTTTTTTGCTGGAACAAGGACATAAGCTATCAGTATGCTCTACTTGTCTTTCTCTCTGATATAAAGCTGATAAACTCTGCTTCGGGAAAAATAAGAGGAGGGGGGTCAGGAAGACTCTGCAGGTCCCCGAGAGGCCATCCTAACTCTAGGCACCCCTGGAGCTGGTGGGGGGCCTTGGAGCCCAAGTCACATCAATTCCTGAGGAAATTGCCAACTTTAATTTTCCCAGTGTATGGCCAGGATACATCTGGATTTAGATTTAATCTGAAATGAGGCTTCACTGTCTTCTCTTACCTTGAGATTAAAAAAAAATTATTTTTTAGCCTAAATCAGGGTATTTAATAATTAAAATTCAGAGATTCTGAAACAGGAGCGAGCCGTACCACAAACCACAAAAAGAAGGTGGGAAAAGAATACTTCCTCCATCAGAAAGGCTGCTGAATTAAAGAGAACTGAAGACCAAGATTTCTTCCACTTTGTATATGCCATACTGTCTAGGAACAAGCAGTGCAGAAAACATGCATAAATCAAAGAATTTTCTAATTGGCATCGTGAAACCTCTTTACACTCAGAATCTCATTCCCCCAAGAGAGTTTCTTTTCTGAATTTTAAAACACACGGTCAGAACTGACACTACCTTCCTAACGAGCGATGAGGAACAGCACGGAACTCAGTGGAGGCGCTGAGTCCAAAACAGTATCTCACACCTGCCCTCCCTCACCTCCTTCAAATGCAAAGGGGAACGAACATGTTTTCATCTTAAATGTCAGGCCTTCTGTGTGGGGGTGCTCACTCTACCCCTCAGCTGAGCATCACAGGAAAGATCAACCACAAGAGAATTTTCTCTTCCACGTTGTGAAGGAAAGTTCAGGTTAGAGTGCATGGAGCATTTTGCTTGAACGTGACCTATTACTTATAGACTAGGGGACCTGCAGGGGTCAGAGTGCTCTGCAGAGTGATTTTTATAATAGGCTTCTAATGCATGGAACATTTTTGACACAATCTTAAGGGAAATCTCAATAAAAAGCAGACACAAGAGGAGCCTTTTTCAGAGAAATGGAAGGTCCTTACAAATCCATCCTGGCTAACATTTGCCCTGGCAGCTGCCCCCAAAACCTGACCACGTTCTGCCAAAACAATCTGGAGCTCTCTGCTCTGGGAAATTAGGTTTTTTCTTTGGCATTTGGTTGTTCTGCAGACTTCCGAGTGACTCTGCTTGCCTCTGGAACCGCTTACTCTGCCCAGCTGCTCCCAGATGCTTCTCACCTTGCCCACCCTGCTCTGTGGCCTGGGACTGGCTTGCCCAAGCTCCCTCTGATCTGGCCAGTAGGACGCACCCACAGGAGATGGAAGGGCAGATCAGGAGGGGAGAGTGGTTAGGGCACACCTTCCCCACACGCTCCCAATATAAGTCAGCTCAGGCTGTTTTTGAACTGTGGTTATGTAACCCTGATTTCTTCGGTCTGTTTACATTTCAAGCAGGCTGGTTTGCATTTGGGGTGCAGAAATGTGGTCCCTGATACATATGTGCATTAAGTTCAAGCCCTCCCTGAAGAACACTCACTTTTTTTTCACCTGGAAGAGGAATCTAGTTGGTTGGTTGCCTGAGAGACAAAATGCACTGCTTTGTACTATTTAAATGTTAAGAGGTCTTGGATGTTTTTCTGCAAAAGGCCTATTTGTGCTACACTGAATTCCCCGGGCTCCCAGTTTTACAGGTTAGGAAGTTCCCTTTCATTAGAAAGTTCTTTAGAAAATGAAAACAGTGGATTTAATTTATATAAATTTCTAGCTATGCCTTCAACCAAATTCCAAATGAATTCCAGTGCCAGGTTTAACAGATCAGACCCTCAAGGTCACCGTGACATTGAGCCTGACCACTGGCAACTTTGCCCCAGCCTGTGCTGGCCATGCTCTAGTCATTATCTCTCACCCATGGTAAGTAGCGCTATTCCCAGTAAAGGAGCGGAGGCTCAGAAATGAGCGAAGTCACTCGGGAAAGCTAGAATTTCACCCTACCTGTGTCTGGTCCCAAGGCCTGAGCTCTTTCCACTGTGCCTGCAGCCTCCTACTTTTTACCTTCAAGTTAGCTGAGGTCCGTTTGGCCATGTCCGTGTTTTGAAGCTGACATCATCTTCTTGCCCCTAGTTGCTCAGCGTTACAGAGGACTACGAGCAAGCTCCGTTCCTCCCCACCTAGGTCTGCAGAGAAAAATGCCATTGTTTATTTAGCACGGGAACCTCAGGTGTTATTCAGAGTGCTGGGAACAAAGTCGCATGGGTCCTTCATCTGAGATGATGCCAGGCACCTGTATAGGCACGTCTACAGGCCTTAGAGCTTATCCTCACTGGGATGAGGCTGTGCCCCACAGAAAGAAGCTGAGAGGTAGGGGTGATCGAAGTGATTGTGGACACCCCCATTCCAGCTCCGTTGGAGAACTCACTTGAACAAGAACCTCGGCCATTCAGGAAGAGAAAGCATGTTGACAAAGGCAGGTCAAAGTAAGAGAGGCAAAAATGGTACTTCTTTTTTTAATTCGATATAATTCACATACCATAAAGGGTACAATTTGCACAATTAATTTGTACAAATTCGGTAGATTCTGGAACGTTCTCAAACTGTAAAACTATCAGCAATAACTACCCAATTCTAGAACATTCTTACCACCCTCTCTCCCTGAAAACCCATAGTCATTAGCAGCAGATCCCCATTCTCCCCTCCCCCAGCTCCTGGCAATCATTAATCTACTTCCTGTCTCTGTACAGTTGCCTATTCTGGACATTGCATGTAAGTGGAATTGTATAATATTTAGCCTTTTGTATCTTTCTGATTCACTTGCCATAATGTTTTCAAGGTCAGTCCATGTTGTAACGTGTCAGTGCTTTGTTCCTTTTGTTTGGTGGAATAGATGCATGTATATGGCACATTCCTTTTTTATCCATTCATCAATGATGAACACTTGGGTTGTTTTCATCTCTTACTGCTATGAATAACCTCGGTAAGAACATTTCAGGTACAAGTTGTTGCATGGGCATATTTTTTTCAATTCTCTTGGGAATATAGCTAGGTGTGGAATTGCTGGCTCAAATGATAACATTACGCTTAACTTTTGGAGGAACTGCCCAACTGTTTTCCACAGTGACTGCCCTATTTTATTTTCCCACCAGCGATGCACGAGGGTTCCAATTTCTCCACATCCTTGCCGTCGCCTGCTATTGGTCCTCTCTCCTGTTGGAGCCATCCCGGTATGTGTGGCGCGGTAAATGCTTATGGTTTTGAGGTACAGTCCCCTGAAGACGAAGGCTGCTTTGCATCTCTTCATGTGCCTGCTGGCATTAGCATGTATCTTCTCTGGAGAACCATCTGTTCAAATCCTTTCCCATTTTAAAAATTAGGTTATTTGTCTTTTTATTGTTTAGCTAAGAGTAGTTTCTAAAATCTGATACAAATCCCTTATCGGATATACAATTTGCAAATATTTTCTCCCATTCCGTGGGTGTCTACTTACCTTCCTAATGGTGTCCTTTGAAGAACAGAGATTTTTTGATTTAGATCAAGTCGACGGAAGAACTGTGTAGAACGTGCCCCAGAATTTTCCTTCTGAAGGAGAGTGAAGTTGGGCATCGCTTTCACAGCTCTTCATCCTGGTCACACCGGAATGGCCTCCTGTGGCTTTGGGGAAAGACCGGAAGTATGGAAGCAGAGATGTGAACTGCGTCAACTAGTGCAGTGAGCTGTCCGTCACCGCGGTGCTGAAATGAGCGGAACTGAGACGTGGCGGGAGTCACCACCGCCTCTCCCTCAGCGTGTGTCTGGAGGGAGACCTCAGAGGGGTTTTGAAAGTGAAGAAAGGCTTCACCAGGTGGACGAAGGAGGAGGAGCATTCCAGGCGGCGCAGAGAGCGTGTGCGGAAATGCAGAAGCAGAACACAGATGGCACCTGCCATGAACTGCAGTTGGAGGAACCCAGGTGAAAGATGGCGATGGCTTGTAGTAAAGCAGTAGCAACACTGATGGAAAAAAAGTGAACAGATGGAGGATGTTTGGCGATGATGTCAACCGGACTTGAAAATGGATTGGGTATCGGGGATGAAAAGAAAGCAGGAATCAAAAGAATTCTAAATCTTTCACTTGAGAAACCAAGCAGTTGGGGGTGGTGTTTACAGAGAAGGAAAGAGTATAAGAACAGTTTAAAACTGGAATGTCAATCAGAAGGTCTATACTAAAAACTGAGGGTGAGAGAGGAGAGGCAGCAAAACCTCGTGGTTAAATTTCAAAAGTGTATTTGTTTTCTTATTTGCTGACTAATGTTGCTTTTGACCATACTGAATCTCTCCCCGACCCTGTGGTATGTAAAAATGCTTTCACTTGTTATCAGTAAATTAATTCTTATTGTGGGTGAATGGTAGTGGTTAAGATCATGGACTCGGGCCAGATGAGCTGGGTTCAAACCCAAATCCCACCTCCTGTGAACCCTGAGCCCAACTCCTTCCTCCCCAGGAAGAGATGGATAATTACAGTTTCTACTTTACCGAGCTGTAATGAATACTAAATAAGTAAATATTTTGTACATCTGGGGAATGACTGTTAATAAGTATGAGGTTCCTTTTCATGGTGATAAAAATCTTATGAGATTAGACAGTGGTGATGCTATGTTTAGTATATTTTCTGAATATACTAAAACCACTGAATTGTATGGTATATGAACTGCATATCAAAAAAAATATTTTGAACAGCACTTAAAACCGTGCTTGGCTAGGTGTTGAGGAAGTGTTCATTAAATGTATTAAAATAAATTGCAAAAATAAGAAATTATTATTTTAGACTTAAAAACCCTCAGCCGCCCGCATGGGAAACTTTTCAGAGTCGACTTCGCTCCTACAGAGTCTTCATCCCTTTCTCCGTTTCCCCATATTTTCTCCTACCCCCTCCTCCCTTCCCACTTAGCTCCCTTCCAAGCCCAAGCTTCCCTCTTCCTGTTAGTAAAGAAATACCACACCCCTGAGGCCTTTGCTCCAACTCAGCACCGTGCTCATGTTTGTGTATCCAAACCAAGAATCAAAACGTTTTCCACTGAACAAGATTCCGCCCTAATTAAAAAAAGAAATTATGGTTTGTGTTTTCATTTTTCAGACAGAAGTTGTTGTGATAGAGACAATACACCTTTTTTAACAATTCAGAGTGGAGAGAAGGAAAAACTGGGTCAGTAAGCCAGAGACTGACGAAGCATAGATGAATCTGAAAAACAAACTTTTTTCTTCTAGTCCAGCTTTTTTTCCACCCTCAGTGTGACAAATTTCAGTCACATTTTGGCCTCAGGCCTTTGCATGTACTGTTCCTTTTATATGGAATGCTCTTCCTGAAGGTAGCCACATGGCTCGCTCCCATATGCCACCCAGGTCTCTGATCAAATGTCACTGCTTTGTGACATTCCCAGCGTTCCCTGACAACCAAATATTGGATCGCGCTCTCATCCCTGACACTCACTCCCCCTCTCGCCTGCTTTCTTTTCTCTCCATTGCTTGTGTTATGACCTTCCAGACTATGCATTCTCCGCCACTAAACTGTCAGCTCCTCCAGGGCTGCATTTTGTCTTTCTTATTCACCGCGGTACCCCCAGCACCTAGAACAGTGTCTGGTACGCAGAAGATGCTCAGTAAATATTTGTAGGATGAATAAATGAATGAACAAATAAGTGAATGATACAGGAAGCTAATTTTCAGCAGGTGTTCTAGACACGAGGTAATATTTTGCACAGATGGTAGGTATTACTATACACTGGTGGTATTCAGGTTCATCTGTATCATTTTCCTGGGTGCCATGGAGACCTCTAAGAAACCATTGTTCTGAAATAAAATTACAGGGGAAAATTAGTCACCGTATTCAAAAGTACTTATGCTTCTCTATAATAATTCAATGTGAAAAGAAAAGGCATAAAAAAATTAGTCCTATTGTCAGCACCCTTTCCTCTTTTAAGTTTTCAAAAATCACGTCTCCTCTGCACGTGTGCCATTTCTCCATCAGGCTGAGCGCTCCCCAAGGGCAGGGGCGAGGGTGGTAGGGGCTTCAGGACAGGGCTGAGTATCTGGGGAGGGGAGGGTGCGTGTTTCTCTGTGTCCCGTGAGGGGTCCTAGCAAATTATCAAACTCACATGGGGTGGGAGGGGGTCATGGGGACCTTGATTTATAGGCAGTTGGTCAGAAGTACAGGCGACAACCTGTACTTGAGACGCATCTGAAGTAGGGCCAGTCCTGTGGGGCAGAGCCCTTGACCTGTGGGGTCTGACGCCAACCCCGGGCGCACAGTGTCAGAACCGAACTGAACTGCAGGACACCCGGCGGGTGCTGGAGAACTGGCCGCTGTGGGGAAAATGAAAACCCGCACGTGTGGTCACAGAGTGCTCCGGTGCAGGACAAACATGGGGCTCTTGTCTGTCACATCGCCCCAGGGCTCTGGGCAGAAACTCTGGGCGCGGGGCCCAGCTGTCTGTGTTGTAACAAGCCCAACAGGTGACTCTGGGACAAGTTCAAGTTTGAGACTATTGTCCACTTCCCCTGGGAAGTCCCTGAAGTATCTCGTCCTCTTCCATCCCGTCTAGTCCCCATGTCTTCTGCCTCGGCAGAATCATTCCATCTGGGCCCATAGCACGAGTTTCCAACTAACAAACCCTAGTGTTCACCTCTAAATGATATGTTTATATGATTATTCTTGGATTTAGATAACATATATCACCTCTCCACCAAGAGGAGTTAGCTCACAACTTCCCCTCTCCATCTCAACTTTTGATATTTATAGCTCGACTTCTTAGTACTGTGACACTAGAACGTTCGATGATATGCTCAACCTCCTACTTCTTGCTCCATCTCTTGACTCCCTGCCTTTGTTAGATGTTCATTAGCTCCCCTTCCCCTCTCCTCCCTCCAATACACTTCATAAAATTTGTCCAAAACTCCTTTGCTTGTGTGTTTCTAAGCAGTTCTTATTTACAATTCCTTCTGAATACTGAACTCATAAGCTAAGTCTTTCATGCTTAGCCCGAATCAATTCTAAAGGTTGAAAAACCAATAAACAGTATTTGTATGAATGAGATTCTGTGTGTAAAGAGCATGGTATAGCTTTGAGCTCATAGTAAGCCCCTCATCAATAGTAGTTCTTACTATTTTTGTGACGAGGTGAATATTGTTCATGTCAGTCAGCCTCCAAAGTGGTCCCCAGTGATCCTCACCTCCCGGTATCCACATTTTTGTGTCATCGCCTCTCACATCTGCCAGAGCTGGTCTCTTTGGCTCATAGGACAGTGCAGAAGTGAGACTGAGAAATTTCCAAAGTGAGGTCACAAAGAGCATAGCCTTGTTCTCTCAGGATTACTTGGTCTGAGAAAAGCCAGGCTCCATGTGGTAAGGACATCAAGCTGCTCTGGGGACAAGAACAGCCAGCATCAACACGAACTGACCTGCATATGAGTGGACCACTTTGGAAGTGGACCGTACAGCCCAGTCAAACCTGCAGATGACAGCAGCCCCGGCCACCTGGAGACTGTGACCTCAATCATGAGGCAGAATCACTCAGTTCGGTCAGTTCTGAATTCCTGACCCACAGAAAGCGTCAGTGATAATAAAGGTTTCCTGTTGTTTGGAGCCACTGACTGTTGGGGTGACCCATGATGCAGACGCGGAGAACGAGCACCGTTTCCACGGCATCGGCCGTCCTGCTGTAGGGCCGTGTTCCACCCTACACGGTGGATGCCAAGGCAGTTTTCCAAGTCAGATAAAGAGATGGTGTCCCCCAGGCAGAGGTGGTCCACTGAGCCTGTGCGAAGGCACAGCTTAATGATCTGCAAGGTTCTCTCCTGATCCTAGCGGGCCAAGATCAAAGCCAAGTGTCTACACATTCTAGGCTACTAGTCGGCATCTCATTGAAACCTTTCAGCTGAGACATTGTAACAAAGGGGAAGTCTTCGCAGCACTCACCCTCGCACCCCTAAGCAGCTTGTTAAAATCACAGAGCTCCAGGCCCCCTCCCTAGGACTCCGAATAAGTGGCTTTACTCTGGACATGGGAATCTGGTTTTTAAAGAAACCATCCCCCAAAAGATGGCGAGTGTTGGCAAGGATGAAGGATGTGGAGGAAAGGAAACCTTTCTACACTGGGGGGATGTAAATTGGTGCAGCCACCGTGGAAAACAGTATGGTGGTTCCTCGAGTAATTAAAAGGTAAACTACCATGTGATCCAGCAATCCTACTCGGTGTGTACCCAAAGGTACTGACATCAGTATCTCAAAGGGACAGCTGCACCGCCATGCTCATTGCAGCATTATTCACAATAGCCAAGACGACGTGGATAGACCTTGCAGGCATTGTGCTAAGTGACATAAGTCAGTCAGACAAACACTGTATGACATCACTTATACCTGGAATCTAAAAAAAAAAAAAAAAAGAACTTGTAAAAACAGAGAGTAGCATGGTGGTGACCAGGGGCGGGCGGAGAGATGCTGCTTAATGGTGCAAACTAACAACAAGGAGAGATCCGATGCACAGCACAGTGATTATAGTCAAAATACTGTATTATAAACTCCAAAGTTGCTAAGAAACTAAACCTTAACACTAAAAAATAAATGGTAAGTATGTGACAGGATAAACGTGTTAGCTAATACTACTGTAGCAATCCTAACGCAATGTATAAATGTATCTAACTAACACACGCACACCTTAAATTCACACAATGTTATATGTCAACTATCTCAATTTTTAAAAAAGGAGCTGCCCCCACCGCAGGTGATTTTGATGTAGGTAGTCCCCGTCCACACTCAGAGAGAAGATGCTTCAAAGACTGGGACCCCCTCTGTCCCCGATGCATTAGCTCGTGATCACAGCTTACGATATGGGCAGAACGCCATCCCAAGTCCGAAGGCAGAGGACCGGAAGCTGAGCTCCATCGTGTGCAATACGTACAGCCACATCCTTTCTCTGTCTCATAAAAGATCCACCAGTGAGTATCTCGGAGGAAAACTCCCCTGAAAGAGTCAGCGGCCGACCACTCCTACCTCCCTTAGGCTTTTCATTTTCTTTTCCAGTTTTGTGAATTTGAGGGAATCTCATCTGTCTCATTATATCAGGTTTTCAGGACCTAGATTTATTTTTAATGGCTCCTCTAAAGTCTCACAATGCAGGCAAAACAAGTGGGAATCCTTGAAAATCTGAAGTGTGAAAGAAGGGTCTAGTTCCACCTTGCCACCGCTTAGCTCTTCCCAGCATGTTGATTCAAAACACTCATCTCCTCATCCCAGTCGATCCCCACTGATTATCCACCACTGAAGTTATGGAAACAAGCTGACTCGCGGAAGCCTGCGCTCTGAGGTACCCAGGTTCAGTGCGGTGGGTAACAAGATACGGGCTTCACACACCGTTAAAGCTTAACGATCCTATTTTTAAACAGGACCAGAGAACATCTTGAACAAAGAAATCCCATAGATAGAAAAGTTGAAACGCCATACCCCAAGAGGACAGCCCACGCAGAGGAGCGCAACTTGAGAGTTGTCACAATAAATCGTTCTCTATGCTGACATTCAATTAGCACTTATAAACGCACTAAAATTCACACGTGCCCAGGTTGCCACACGCAGCAAACCGAGATTTGTTCCTATTCCACAGGCTTCACGGCATCGTTTGTGAACTGCTGATTCCTGGGCCCCATCTGGAACTCAGAAATATTTCATTCAACCTGTAGAGGTGTGGGTGTGTTTGGTTTTTTTAATTCATTGCCAATGTTTAACAACCAGGAGATTTTACATTCTTTAAGTGGGGTTAGCCAGTTTGGGTCTGTGGCCATTTTCTATGTTACAACCATTTGTTGTCTCGTGGTTCTGGGGTTTAGTCATTTGGGCTGGGCTTAGCCTCATGGCTCTGCTGATCTGGGCTGGCCTGGCTGAGCTCAGCGGAGCTTTCTCGTGTGTTTATGGTCAGCTGCCAGATTGGAGGGGACTGGCTCGTCTAGGAAGGCCTCAGCTGGGATGACTCGCTCTGTTCCACTTGGCCTCCTGCTCCAACAGGCTGGTTCTAAGAGCAAGAACGCAGTGTGCAAGACCCCTGGAGGTCTGGGCTCAAAACCAACACGCCATTACCTCCACTGCATTCTATGGCCCAAGCAAGTCGCAGGCAGCCCGGAATCAAGGGATGGAAAACAGGCTCCACCTCTGGACGGGAGGGAAAGAACTTGTGGCCATCTTTGCAACTGTGCACACATCTTATCTTAAGAAATAGTAGACATGAGCACCTTGGTCACATGACGTGCTAGAGCCCGGAGGCAGCTGGCACAAGCCTTGCCCTCACTGATTCGTTTACACAACCATCTGGCCCTGTGGGTATAGTAAGGGTTGCCTTCCTGATCCCAGAATGATTTCCCACCCCGTGTACCCCAAAATCCCGCCCCTTGTCACGGACACAACTGCTGTGCAGCTTTCACTTCTCACTTCTTTTCTATGTGCTGTTTCCTTCCCTCCAATAAGATCCTATTTTCTGTTGAGAGAATCAGTGGGTGGGAGTGAAAAGGGGGAAGGAGGGTATTTTCCAACAGTTGGAAGCCTTAGAAAGGAGCAGGCTTGGAGCCAGACACACCTGGGTTCCCATCCTGGCTCCCTCTAAGCCTGAGTCTCTCATCTGTACTATCGTACCTGCTGGATTTGCATACTTCTCCTTGAAGATACTATGTTAGTTGATCCACACCTTTTGCATAAATGTGGACCTATTTTAGTGTAACAAAAAATGTAGGAAAAAATAAAACAAAATGAACAACAACCCCCCAAAAAAGCCCTCGGAGGAATACGTGGTCAAGGTTATTCCTCTGTTCAGCTCTGAACGTAAGCCGGGCATCACAAAAGGCAGTTCGTGGCTCAAGTGCAGAAGCCATCTGCGGAAAGCTCCAGAGACTCCGTTGCCCAGGGGGCTGTGTTAGGTCGTTGCATTTGCAAACTAACCCGCCCCAGACCTCAGAGTCGCGGGCTGCGCTTCGCAGCGCCGAGGTCTGAGCCTTGGGAGGGCCTGCAGCGCCACGTACTGGACGAGGACGCCTAGGACAGGGTTATCCGTGCGCAGGGCAGGACAGTCGAGGGTACACTGTAGACTGTCACTCACCAAAAACGACCCGCACGCGTCACCCAGCTGCAGCCAGCAGAGCCCAAGTCCCCTAATGCCCTCTTCCAAGGCGGAGCTCTGCAGCCCTTTGCCACCGTCAGGACTCAGATCGGGAGATGCTGACAAAAACGGCTTCAGACCACCCGCCCTTAACCTCCCTGAGACCCTCACGTGCAAAATGAAAATGACGATAATGCCGTGCAATTGTTATTAGGTGCAAATGTGACAAATGTGACAAAATGACCCACGGGAAGTGCTCAGGGCCTGGCAGCAAACCGTGCAGCATGCAGCAGCTGTCAATGTCGGGCCAGAATCTCCTCTGAATAATAGGAATATAATAACAGGAATAATAAATGTGGTCTCCCATCTAACAAGTAAGGAGTATGACAGCAAGTACTTGGGTTTACTATCTGCCAGGCTCTATTCTAAGAGCCTCAAGAATTTCCCTAAAGTTAATAACATCATTGTCCCTATTTCACAGATAAGGAAAAAACTCAGAGAGATTAAGTAACTCGGCCAAGGTCAGCTAGCAAGCAAGTAGTGGAACTAATTCAAGTGCCAGCAGCCTGGTCCAGAAGTCATAAAATGTTCCCTTCCTGGATAGAGATGGGCAGGTCAAGTCTCTCCCACCTCCCACCCTTCTTCCTTGGTAACCTATTAGAAAGGGGAAAGTAAGTGAATGAAATGGATTTGTTTTCCCCGAAAACCCTCTGTGATGCTTTTACTGCCTTTTAAGTTCCTCTCTGGCATGGTGGCCTTGGATATTTGTCCCCATCTTATATAGAGAAAATGGAAAATCTACATTAGGTTAATGAGTTCAAATCCCTTGCTTGTCACACCCAAAAGCCAGTCAGAGAGGGTCCAGGCTGGAACCCTGTGTCTAGGCCACAATGACCCGGGACAAGCCACAAGTGACAGAGCCAGAGGCCTACTAACAAGGCCCATGAACAATATTCCAAATTGTTGGGAGACCAATGAGAGATTAGTATTCTCTCTCTCTCTCATCACCTAAGAAACAAAAAGAGAAAACCCAACCAGGTAGGAACCCGGGGCTGGAGGAATCAGAATTCCTCATAATAATTCACATTTTCTGAGCTCCTACCTTGTGCCGGGGACTGGGCTAAGCATTCTAAAGCTGTTATCTAATTTAAGTCTCATACTGAACTAAGGTGTTTACTCTTACTGTCCCCATTGCAAAGATGAAGACTGCCTGTGAAGTGTAGAGAGGTGATGTGACTTGCCAAGGTGCCACAATTAGTAAGTAGCCTAGTCAGAATCAAATCCAGGTCTGTCTGTCTCCATGGCCGATGTTCTTAAAGGCACGACTCTTCCCCAAAGTAACAGAGAAAAGCAGATAACGATCTAAAATCAGTCAAGTTCAAAAGGGACAGAGCCAGGAGGTGGGCCAAGAGGGGAAAGGGGTCGCTCTGAAGTGGGTGGCGGCAGATGCCACGGGTGACATTTTCCACACCAGCCTAAATGGTGAGGGAGTCAGTCCTGTGTCCTGGAAATGGAAGATTTCAAGGGTTCCTTTTGTGTTTGCCTTCTCAAAGACCAGGGCCCTGACCTGTATTTCTTATCCTCCTTTGTGCCTAGTTCAGCATCAAGCAAAACAGGGCTGCTGGGTGAATAGCTGCTGAACAAATGAGCTAATGCACATGTCAACTTTTAAAAGAAAGAGACTATAGCTGTTGCTCTCACAGTTCTCAGCTCAGAGGTGGTCTGCAGGGGTCTGCATTATGCCCCACAAGGCCATTTGTGCCAGAGACAGAGGGAAGCCCATGGGACCCTGATAGCACGCCTGTCGTTCACACATGGGATTGCTTTTCATACTTTCAGGAAACCATAGGGACACATACCGTTATTTGTATATTATGGAAAAAGAAAGCTAAAGTTCAAGGAGGCTACATAACCTTCCTGGGTCTGCACCGCTAATTGTCACAATTTCTATAACTGAACTCTGACCTGCTTGCCTCCAAAGACGCTGCCTCACAAAGGGAGAAGAATCAGAAAGTGCTGTGTGATGGAAGCAAACCGCACACACATGCAGTCGATACCCAGTAAGCACGCGTTGAATGAGCCAGTAAATGAATGGATGAAACAGTTTCAACACGAGGGTTACCATCCGTATCTGTTGCTACAAGATATCACGAATGATGGGGACTGTACAATTAAGTTCAAGTTATAATAGCAAAAAAAAAGGAATCACCTACATATCCATTGTAATCTATATTAATTGCGGTTGCACGAATTCCAAGGCTATCGAAAAAGGCGCGCGCCTGCAGCCCCGCCCACTGCGCCCTGGGTTCCCGCTCCGGCCCCGCCCACCGCGCGCGCGGCTCCGGCTTCGGAGGGGCGGAGACGGTGGGTGGAGCCAAGCGGAGTGCGCGCGCCCCCAGCCCCACCCATTCCGAGCGGGGCTTCCGCTCTAGCCCCGCCCCCCGCGCGCGCGGCCTGGGCCCCGGGGGCGGGGTCGGTGGGCGGGACCCAGGAGGGCGCGCGGTTCCGGCTCCGCCCACGCCGCTGTGGGCTCGGGTTCCCGCGGGGCGCCCCCCAACCTCACTCGCTCTCTGGTAGGCTGCGCGAGCCGCGGCCCCTCGCTGCGTACTATGGCCCGGCTGCTGGCGCTGCTGGGCCCGGCGGGCAGGATGGGCGCCCGGGTGCAGCCTCGCGCCACTTGGCTTCTGAGCGCCACCGCCCCCTGCGCCCCGCCGCCCTCGTTCCTGCCTCTGCTCCGGCCGGGGCCAGACATCAAGCTGCTGTGCACGGCCCGCGGTGGCCGCCAGGTAAGCCTCTCCCCCTCCATGTCCCCTCCCCGGGCGCCCCGATCCTGGGTCCCCGGGCTCCCGGGTTCCCGGTTCACCTCCGCCGAAGGGGAGCTTTGCACGCTCAGCTGCCCGAGACCTAGCACCTTCAGGGTCCGCAGACCCTAACTCTCTACAACCGAGGAAGCGATCCTCCCAATTGACAGCCGGATAAACAAGCTTGGCGAGATGAGGTGATCCGCCCAGGGTCACAGCCTCCAGGGGAGGGAGCCCCGGGTTCCCAAAGCGCCCGCTGCCACCGAGGGCGTTGTAGATGGGGCCTGCACTTGGTATTAACGTCCTCGCTGGGCCGTCAGAGTTGTTCCCGTTTGAAGTCACTTCGGAGCCTCCTCGCGGGGCCGGGGAGAAAGGCTGCGGAGGGGGCTGCTGTCTCTGACGGCCCCCAGCACTTGCTGCTGCTCCCTTTTACCCCACCCAAAGAGCAGGCCTCGCTCCCAGACTTCAGGTGAGACTCGTGCAAAGAACGCAGTGTCATTTCCTATGCTAAGTGAAAACAGAGTTCCAGTCAGAATGGTCATACCGGCTTTTCTTTAAAAAAAAAAATCCATTACAGTTGTTTTTCCTTGAAGTGCGTCCCCTTTAAGAAGAACAGTGTAAGTAATGGAGTCTGGAGATACAGGACCAAAAAGTTGGGACACACAGAACCCGGCCTCCTGTCCTGCCAGTGCGTCAAGCTTTGTGCCCTGCAGTCCCTTTGCCTGGGTCCCATCCGGCCCCTCCACATCCCAGCAGTGTAACCGCACCCCAAGCACTGAAGGCCTCTGAGCCTCTCTGCTGACCTTTCGGAGGGTTAAAAATAGCACCTTCCCAACAAGAGTTTGGGGGACATTTCCATGAGCTGGTGCAGGCCTGAGCACAGTGCCAACCGTGCCAGCCCATCAGACAGACAGTAGATCTTGTCTTTAAATCCTGAGCCCAGGCTGGGGATGCTCAGGGATCCCGCACCCCACACACACACCCGGCTGCCTCTTGTGATTCTTCATGGTTCAGCCCAGCTGTCCCTTCCTCCAAGAAGCCTTCCGGGACCACCACTGATGCCTCGGATGCCTCCACTCTCCCCTCAACCCCATGGGTGCATATCTCTGTATTCATCATCTAGAATAATCTTACTTGCTTGTCCTTCTCAGCAGCCATATCAGCCTTGTCCCCAGTCCAGGCCCTGGCAAATGTGTGTGTGTGTGTGTGATATGTGTATACAATGGTATGAGTGTGGTCTCAGATCCTTGTATTCTTTACTAATTCTGTGGTCTTAATCAAAGTCCCTTACTTCTCTGTCTCAGTTTCCTCATGTTTGTGAAGAAATGAATGTCTGAAAAGTTTCCTTGCAAGTCACCGCCTCATTAATTATTTTAGCTTTAGTCTTCTCTAGGGTCAGGAAGAAAAGTGCACGGCTCACAATGCTTAAAGATATTTCCTTATACCAAGGTAAAAGGAAGAAAATTGTCCAAGTAAGATTCTAACTCTAGAAAGTCCAAAACTAACCATGACGCTGGCTAACAGGAAATTGTCCATTGTGTCTGAACTTTGTCTCTTCCATTGTCTTGCAATAGATGCTGGTTATTCTGTAGCTGGAAATCTGCCTGCCTTTTTATTTATCATTTTTTTTTTGGCCAAAAGGCCTTTTGCCAAAACAGAGGTTGTAAAGAAAAGGGCCCTCCATAGCTCCGCTCAGTACTGGTGAATGGAGAGAGGGCCAGGTGTCAAGGGTGGGAAATGAAAGGGGCTTTTACCGTCACGAGCCCCCCTCAGAATGTTGTTTGGCACTTGGAACTGCAGACGGTAGATTGGTGGTCCTATCAGGCCCTGCAGTCTGGCAGTTCTCCCATCTGCAGCCATCCGGGGCTGCCAAAAGGTGGGTGGGGCTTGTTTATCAGATGAGCAGCCTTTCTGGCCAGTGAGCGGCAGGGACCAGCAAAGGCTTAGAGTGAGCAGAGGTCACGTGTGCTGGGCTAACCGAAAGGAGATTGAGTATTGTTTTCCTACTCCCCTCCAGAGCCCTGAAGTTCTGGAAATACCTTCCTTTAGGAGTGTTCAACTCTTACAGAACCTGAACGGGGGTCTGCTGGTGACTTTAGAAGCCATGTGGCCTAGTGGTGACAAGCGCAGCAACCAGTCCAGGTGCTGCCACTTCCACTCATCACTTCCACTCAAACCTGTCTGTCTCCTGTCCGTCAGAGAGGGGGCGACAGGGTAGCCGCGTCACAGGATTGTGACGATGCCTGTAAAGCGCCAGGCTCAGTAGAAGGGGCCTGTCCTGAGAAGACTGGTGTCTTCCTAAAACCTTTCAAAAGCTCTCATGCTTTATGCCTGTTGGCATTCAATCGCTGGGGCCCCATAACGCCATACTGGATTTCACCAGCCCTCACCATTTTTTAAAGTGTTTATTTCCATAAGTCTGGAAGTGCTCAAAAGCTAAAGGCAATACTATTTGTCCCCACCCCTGTCACCTTAGCACGTAATCCCCAGGCCTGTGAGCAGCCTTGAATGAAACTGAGGCTTAATTCCAAGGCCGCAGCTACTGCGCATTTTTTTTTTTTTTTCACTTCCAACTACAGTTTGGGAATAAAAGAGATGCTCTTTGAATTGGGAGGATCAAGACCTTTAACTAACAAATTTCAGTTTTGTACAGACTTCTTGGAGAGGAGGGGCAAATGAGTAGCTGTTGTGTGTGATTAAAAGTCAAAGATGATTCTGGGCAAACAGCCCAGCAGCATCTGAGCCACCTGGGCCTCCCCAGGACGTGTGTGCTCAGCTGTCTCAACCTCCTGGAGCAGGTTGGGGCAGGGTTGGGAGGTCCCCTCCAGCCCCAGGTGCACCTCGTGGAGTTTGGAGGCCGCTGCTGTGTGCAGCCCCACTCTGGGCTCTGCATTCTTTCATTTTCGTTCTGGGGGTCCTGCCCCTGCCTACTGGGGATTCTGGGCTGTCATTCTCCTCCCTCTGGCCTCTGAAGTGTGGCTGGTGGCAGCAAGCTCTGAAAACACAAAGGTGAAGCCTTCCCGGGCCTCTGCAAAAGCCAGAACTAGAGCTGACCCAGATACCACCTCCGAGAAGAGCGCTGAGACCTGCCCTTAAATCTTTTGATAAAAACAGCACTCTCCATATTGAGGAGTTTGGGGTTTTGTTGTTGTTTTTTAATCCAGTGTTGGTGGGTTTTTGTTTCTAACATTCCAGACCCTGTAGTGCTCGGTAAATGTTAACACACCACATGCAATTAACTGATTCTGTATAAACTCCAGTGGCCTGGAAATCGGCCTCCCTCTATCTGCTTGGATCCCGGGGTAAATCTCAATTCTGGAAGGAAATGCACCGCAGCTTCCGCTCTGCTTTATTTCGCACCCATGGCGCTTGTTTTGAAGCATCTGGCATGGTTGCCCTGTGCTCAGGCTGTGGACTCAGATGACCTGGCTTCTAGTCTTATGACTTTGGGTCAGTTCCTCAGCCCCTCTAAGCCTGTGCTGCCCCCCGATAAAGTGGAAAGAACAGAGAACCTACTCTAGGTTTTATAAGACTGAAAGCAGATGGCAGATGGAGAGACACATCTGAACACTGCCTGGCTCAGAGAAAGTGCTCAACAAAGTGTCATCGTTGTCCCCAGGTGTGGGAGCCCTGGGTGCTAGTTTCCCCTGTCGCTGTCACAGAGCACCACAAACCTGATGGCTTCAAACCACACATACTATTACAGTTCTGGAAGTCAGAATCCTAGAGTGGGTCTCACAGGGTCAAAGGCAAGGTATAGGCAGGCCTGGCTCCTAGAGGCCCTGGGGGACAACCCATTTCCTGTCTTTTCCAGCTTCTAGAGGCACCAGCATTCCTTGGCTCCTGGCTTAGCAACTTTCGTGCCCTTGACTGTGCCCTTGACTGTGCTTCTGTCCCCACATCTGCTTCTCTGACCCTCTGGCCTCCCTCTCTTCACTTATAAGGACCCTGTGATTACATGGGACCCACTCAGAAGTCCAGGATGATCTGCCCATCTCAAGATCCTTAATCACACCTGCAAAATCCTTTTGCCACATAAGGTGACATAGTCGCAGGTTCTGGGGACTAAGACCTGGACATCCTTGGGGCCAGCATTCTGGCGATCACACCCAGTACCCAGCCTTTCACTGCACTTAGTGGCTAAGTGGGCTTTAGCCTCAGCTCTCTCAGAAAACAGGTAACTGAGCTCCCATGGGCGGGGAACAGAGGGCAGGACCTGCGTGGGTATGAAAGCTGGTGGTGACCCCCGCCGTCTCGCACCTGCCCTAGCGTCTCCCTTCTTTGGTGTGTGCACAGGACCCCAGCAAATTCCCTGTGGCGACAGGCGGCGACATCAGAAGTCCAGAGGAGAAAAAGCAAAGCAAGTCACAGCAGCTGAAAAAGATCTTTCAAGAATATGGAGCCGTGGGCGTGGCACTGCACATCGGAATCTCATTGGTCTCCCTGGGCGTCTTCTACGTGGTTGTTTCAAGGTACGCTTGTTGCCAGGAACAAGTATTTGGGTTATGCCGTCATGTAAAGGTCTTTGTGAATAAGAACTTTCTGTCCTGAGACTTTTTATTCATCTACTGCCGGCATCACATTTTAAAAAATACTGTAAATTTCAGAACCAAGTCCCTTGCTGTCATAATTGTTTTTTTTTTTGTTGTTTTTTTTTTTTTTTTGCCTCTTTCCTCTCCAGTGGCTTGGACGTGTCTGCCATCCTGCTTAAGCTTGGACTTAAGGAGTCGCTGGTGCAGTCAAAAGTGGCCGCGGGCACAAGCACGTTTGTGGTGGCCTACGCCATCCACAAGCTGTTCGCACCAGTAAGAATCAGCATCACCTTACTTTCCGTGCCCTTGATTGTCAGATATTTTCGGAGGGTGGGTTTTTTTAAACCTCCAGCTGCAAAGCCTTGACCAACTCTTCAATTGTGGACCGGAAAACCTATTTGTCTTACATTATACATTATGGATTGGTTTTAGAGTTGTAAGTAGGAGTTTGGGGGTTTTTTTTGGGGGGGGTGGAGGGCAAAGTGCAGGGGCTAATTGCTATGTTCTCATCAATAAGTTTTAATTGCCAGCAAAATTCAGGTTTTTGAATCATTGTAATTTTTTAAAATTTTGTTAGTGCTATTCATTATAGGGCGTGTATACATAATCTAAAATGTCAGTAAAACGTCACAAATGAGCCATCATCTCAAAAGTGTTAGCTTATGAAACGTTTGTTCTGGAAGATCACTGGTGAGGGTCTTCCTGCAAAAACCCCAGGGGTTAATCTTTGCTCAAATTCTTAAAGGGCGACGATTTATTAAGCTAATTTAAAATTCCCTTTCCTCCAATATTCGTTGTCAGGCTGCCTGTGGTTTAATATGCAATATTCTACAAAACAGCTGCCAGTGTTACAATTAACGAAGCCAGAATTTAAGACTTAACAATATGTAACCAGGATCTAAATTAGAATCAACACCTTCACATTCATTACACTTGTTTGGGGGAAAGCAAAACAAGTATTTCTGCTGTTTCATTGGTCCCCAAACCCCTTCAAATCTGGACAGCATGGGGCTGATGACCTCAGGTGGGTTTTCTCAAACCTCCTGAGAGTAGGTCAGGGTCATCTGTCTGTTTAGGTAAAATAGAGACTTGTCCAATAGTAATGGCATCACTAGGCTCTTGATGCCTGTGTCCTCAGAGGAATGTGGATGCCGCTTGCATGAAAAGCTGAGAGTCTTGGCCTCTGTATCTCAAACGTCAGACATTCCAGAACTACCATCGCAATGTTGACATTCTGTTACTACTTCTATTTTCCAACTGAGTTAAAATTATGTGCAGTAAAACAAGATTCTGAATCACTCTCTAAAAAGGAAAATTAGTGACACTTGCTAGAAACGGAAGACAACTGAGATGCAGCACAGGCTGAGGGCGGGAACTCCGTCTCCGCTGCTGGGTGCTGGAGGAGGTCCTGTGAGCCTGGCATCTTGCCCCCAGGCTGTTGTCAGGCCCAGCACCGGCTCCAGTTCCGGGAACCCCAGCCTAACCAGTTCTGCCCTCCCGCCCTGCTCAAGGGTCTGAGTCGCATCTGTCTTACTGGCTCCCAGTTTGTTTTGTTTGCTTGTTTGATTACATTTGGGACAATCAGAAAACTAAAGGAACTATAAAGTGACAGTCCTGGTTTTACAGGCTGGCTGTTGACAGTTCCCTAGATAGCTCTTAGTAACCCATGTCAATCACTTAAGTTTTTATAAAAATCTTTGTGGGACGAGTCCTCCACTTGCCACATCGCTATAGGGGATCCGTATCTCTTTTTTCCTTTTAAAGCAATTAGCCCATTGCTGAAAGGTTCTACCACTTTAAAGTTAGAACTGCCTTTCTGGGACCTAAGTCCAAGGACATCCACACAGCTGAGCGAGGTGCCCGATGCTAGTGCGAGGTCATCCCTCACATGGACCAAACCAGCATTTTTATCTCGTCTCTTCCTTATTTAAACCATTGGCCTCAGACTCCAAACCCCCTTCCGTACCAGTCTCCCTACTGAGCAGATCCCAAGGACCGCCTATGCAAAACAAGCCGACAGTGACTCCTACAGGTTTAAGGGCTTAAATCTTAAAACTTTGATTGTGTCGGGAGTAATGGGAGTGGACGAAAGGACAAGCAATAAAACTAGTTATCACACCAAATAGCCATAGCATTCCCTTCTAAGCCCCAACTCCACTCCTTTGGCCAGTGGTCAGAACAGAATAACCGAGAGGATGAGGAAATCACAGGATCAGGGAACGAGAGCAGTATCGGTTCACCAGCAAGACATACAAATTGCTTGTATTTACACTGTTTTTATGGAACAAGGGGAATAAAACGGATGCTGTTTTAAAAATGCAAGCCATTGTTCACCTCGAATTTTTTATCTGATAAAATGAGCAGCTTGAATTCTGTGAAACAAATATCACCTTTGGAGAGTTTATGAAACTTTTTATTCGTCTTCTGGTTATAAAGCAGCACTGTGACTGGTTTGATGACGTGCCAGCACAGTGGGCTGTTTGCTTTGCTTTGAGGGACTGTTTGGGGAAATGACAGTTTGGTTGGCATCACCGGTGTGGTGACGTCACGTTAAGTATGGCTGGGGTGGATGGAACTACTTTGGGAAGGTGAGAGTTGGGTCCACGCAAGACTGGGAACCAAAAAGCAGCTCCTCTGTGCCCAGTGGACTAAAACAGGACACTGCAGTTTTTACTCGTGGCGTTTCGAAGTTTCCATGACAACTTCAGCTCTGATGTGGAAGTTGGTGCTGGCCACTTCTTTACATTCAGGACATTCCCGACATTCAGCCTCTTGCCCTGGAAGCCGCCCATGAAAGCGTATTTCTCCACCAGTTCTCAGTTCCACACGTGCACTGTTTCTCTTGTCCCTGTCATGTTCGCCATCTTTGGCTGAGGACATTGGCAGCTACAGACAAACATGTAACTTCACACGTCAGGAGCACAGGGGATGTGAGACCAAAATTGGGGCACACCTGCTCCTCACAGCACCTGCTCGTTTCCCGGCCAACAGTGAACACGTGGTGAAGTCACCCGTGTAGGACAGACGGACGTGCCAGTGTACTCACACATCTGCCGTAACGCCAAGGCAATAAAAAGAAGGCCTCCAGGTGTCCCGTGGAGCCAGGTGACCAGGGAGCGGCCGCGTTGAGGGGCCCCCACTTTCGGAAGCTGCAGTGAGCACAGGTTCGGGCAGGAGGGCGGGCTTGTGGTGAAGCAACATTCCTTCCCCAGAGAATCGAGACAAAGGCCACACTTGGAATGTCAGTTTGCAGAGAACTAGGGCACCCCACTGTGGAGCCCTTTGCCATCCTGCTGAGACCGCGGTCAGAGCCCAGAGGTGGGCAGGTGGGATGCGGACGGCCGACCACTGCTCCCGTGTCCCGAGCCCCGGCAGCTCTGGTGAACGCCCAGCTCGGCCCCCTGCTGTCCCAGGGGCCCGACTTCTGTGACCTGACTCACTCGTCAAGTCCCAAGGATGAGGACCCGCTGGGAGCAGCTCTGTGGACGGGGCCGCCGTTGGCCACTGCCCCGTCCCTTGCCTAGAAGAGGGACTCGCACTTCGTGGGCACATGGGACGGTCTGCAGGATGGAGGGCGCTCCCGGTGCACCCTCCACCCTCCACAGCTCCCCACTTTTCTGCCATGCTTCCTGCTGTCCCCTCCCCCAGGCTGCAGGGACTTCCTGTGGCACCAGCCTCCACCCTTTAAATCCTCCCTTGTCCTTCAAGCCTCAGCTGCCATTCGTCTGGACACCTCTCCCGACCCCTAACGACCCCATTACAATTTGCCCCCACCCCACGACCGGTGGGCGTCCTACCCCGCGGTATCCCCGGCCATCGCACAGGCCAGGCCGGCTCCGGGGCCTCAGCCCCGACCTTGCTGCCTCCCGGCCGAGCCCCAGGCTGAGCCCAGCACTTCTAACAGGGACAACCGTGAACTCCCGGGAAATGCGCTACAGCTTCAAGGTCACACGTGGGAACTTTAAAGAGTCATCATCTTGTATGTCTTGATGTATTTATAAAAACAATATATAAACCATCAAAACCGGTTTTCAAAAGCCCTTAACGTTTAGAAGCGGCTGAGACCCACACCTCACGCGTCCCGAGAGTCCCACGATGCAGGTAGAGCATGCGTCCCTGCTTCACAGAAGTCCAGGCAGGAGAGGAGAGGTGGAGGACGATGAGCTGACGAGGCTTAACAGGGGGGATGGACAGATGCAGCATTCCTGAAGGGACGCCGTGGAAGTCAAGTCTATACCACATGCCTTTATTTTAACATTTAAAAGAAGCACATTCGCATTCTGACAGCTTTACCAGGCTCAGCCACCCAATAAGTTACACACGCACTCGGGCACTTGGAAGGTTATTGCACAGCTCCTGATCTGGTCAGGTCAGGGCAAAGGGGCCACTCGGCCCGGTCGGCTCCAAGGTCACCTTCCGCCAGGACACCTTACCCCAAACAGGCTGCAGAGTGGCTGCACTTGAACCCTGCCTCCAGTTACAAACCAGAGAAGTTAACACGATTCTCATGGCTACTTTCACTTCAGAGTGTCCTGTTTATTGAGGTGGAGCTTTCTGAACGAGGAGGTACTGCCCGCTCGGTAAAAAAAAACCAAACACACGTTTTCCGCAGCGCTCTGGAGGGCAGGCAGGCGGCTGCTGGCAGGAGCCTGATTCTGACCGATGACCCAGGAGCCCTGGCTCACGGTTCTCCCCTGCGGAAGTCTTAACACTGCTTGCCGGCTGACTCTTTGTTCTGTTGGCTACCGGACGGCTTTGAGGAATTCGCGGTGATCCAGGGGTGTTCGAGCACTTCCTTCAGGGGCGGCCTCTGGCTGGGGTTATGCTTCAACAGTCTCGAAATGAGGTCCCTGGCTCCCTCTGGTACAAAGTCAGGGAACGTGAACTCAACCTGGAGTACAATAAGGGACAAGTCGTTACAAAACAGGGTTTAGAGAGAGCAGTGTAAGCCCTCAGAAGGGACCCTGACACAGTGACGGATCCCTTCTAGTCAGGCCTTACCCGTGATATTCTTTTATAGGTCTCTTGGTAGGTGCTTGCCTCAAAAGGAGGCTTCCCAACTAAAAATTCATAGCAGAGAACTCCAAGGCTCCAGAGATCCACCTTCTCGTCGTGCATCCGGCCTTCGATCATCTCAGGGGGCAAGTAGTCCAGGGTACCGCAGAGGGTGGTTCTCCTAGAGACAGGGGGGCCCAGGTTGACACACTTCTGTTTCTATTATCGCAACAGCTGCTAAGAGTCATTAACCATTACACCGGCACTGACTGAGTTCTCCTGGGCCAGATCCTACACTACGAAGTAGGTGCTGTTATAAATCCCCATTTTTAGACAGGAAACTGAGGAAGACGTGCAAGATCACACAGCTAGCAACCAAGCTGCACCCCAAATCTGTCCAACTCCCGAAACTCCTTAAATGATCTAAAAGTAAGAAATTTAAAGTATTGCTACAATATAAAAGCAGCCATGCTATGTTCTCTGTAAATACAATTTAATGGTCTATATGTATTTACATTACAGATATGCTAAGAAGCTTAAGAGCCAGGTGACATTAATGACAAGAAACAAAAACTCTCACTGTGAAAGGACTAGGTTTGGGGTTATAGATACATGTTGCCTTCTGACACACCACTGGTACAAGAGAGACAGAAATTTGGGGGGTGGCCTATGACATATTCTTGCCAAAAATATTCTTCAAGCCCTTAGGCCCAATTCCCAGCTTTCAGGAAAAAAACAGAGGATGAAGAAGCAAGTGATACCCAATCAGAAAAATCCATTTTAAACTGTGGGGCAACAGGTCTAAATTTAGACCAACATATAAAAATGGACCTCAGATTCTGATTGAAAAGAATCGCTATACTTGGTGGACAACTAGGGAAATGTGAACATAAACTAACCATTAGCTGCTACCAAGGCTGTTAACTTTCTTAAGAGTGATAATGGTTGGGATTAGATAGGACAATGCCCTTATTTTTAGGAGATGCACAGCAAAGCACTCAAGGACAAAGCATCATGATGTCTGCAACTTATTTTTGAAGGCTCACCAAAAAAGCAGACCAGCCCATAAGGCAAAATGTTAACTGTTGAATGTTGGCACTGGACGGCCAGGTGAGCGATCAGCGACCAACTCAGCATTTCTGTATGTCTGAGTGAGTTTTTACAACAAAGGTAGGAAATAAGCGGGGGGATGGGGGGTGGCACACGAACCAGGAGCGAGACCACGTAGGTTTCTGTTGCTTTACGGCCGTCAGCCTTTGCCACCGGAGCTTGTGCTGGGTCGACGCTGGTGCTGCGTTCACCACGCCTGGTGCCGCGAGCACACGCGTGTTCACTCAACTAAATGGTGAGCTGGCATTAAGGAGCCACCTCCCCAGACATCTAAGCCCCTGCATCACCCCTGAGAGGGCAGAGACGGCAGAGTCGGGGCGTTCTCCAGCAACGGCACACGACGACCTGGAAGCTCGTATGGTTCCAATGTTTAGTGGCGGGGTGAGTGACCCAACATTTACAAAAATGTCCTTTTCCGAAAAGGGGAAATGATCTTTCACGATGACACCACCTGGACAGTTAACGTACAGGTTAGCCTGTGATGTCACAAAGCCGACAATTCTTCATGCTGTTAGCCCCACCAGGTGCCAACAGCGCCCGCTAGTGACAGATGACCAGATTTTTAAAAATAAGACTGCAAAGCAGATTCCATGCTTTGCTAGAAACAATTAGAAGTGGGTCTGTAACAAAACAAAGCTCCTCCCTGCCCCACCCCATGACAGCTATTTTAGGCTATACAATTTTTTTAACTGGCTTTATTTTTTAAAATAACCTGGCTATAATCTTTAAGTCCTACCCCAAAGTTGACAAACTTCTCAGTAAATGTATGCTTTTAAACGCCCTAGGTTTCAAATGCTTATTTAACCCCAAATTAAATTTGAAAGAGTAAATAATATCTGAGCTCTTGTTTGCAAAGTTCACGTAATTTTAAACTGTTTCATTAGGTTGATCTCTCTGCTTTAGCTTTAAAAGGAGACAAGAAAGGACCATTCTGTTGACAATCGCAGACCAAAGAGCATCTTTAACTACCAGCCTGAGAGTTCCATTCAAAGCCATCCGGTTTTTCAAGCTCCCCGCAGAACTGTGCTCTCAGCCCGGCTCTCCTTGGCTGCCTCCTGGACCAGCTGCCTCCTGGTCTCCGCCCGCCACCACGTCAGGTGGACCCCTCCCCTTCCCCACAGGCTGCACTGCACCTCTGTCAAACACTTGTCATATCTGCTCACTTACCTGTCCCATTCATTAGTCTCTACAGACATTAAGCATCTTTAACCCCAGGCCTAAGGCACAATAAAAATGCCCTTGAAAGACGCTAGTTTCGCTAGCAGGCCTAAATTACTGCGAAGCACAGTGTCAGCCCAGTGCCAGCCACTCGTCTCAAATCAGGACAGCTAACGCGGACACTGACACACCTGGCTTGAGTAGCCCCTGAGGACTCTGCTAAATCAAACAAGTTCTACCTCTGAAGTCACATACCTGGAGGAAGGGGCATGTACGGACCACCCAAAATCCGCGATCTTCAGCTCTCCCGCCGATCCCAGAAGCAGATTCTCTGGCTTAATGTCTCTATGAATAACTCTCTTTGAGTGACAGTAAGACAGGGCATTTGCCAATTCTGTGATATACTATTAAAAAAAAAAAAAGTATTGAAAGTCTATGCTTTAGACTTTATATAACAAGTTAATTTTAGACATCTGTTCTGAAAGGAAACCCAACATAGATTTTTATATTATGTAGGTTTAAAGCAAAAGAGAATAATTTATGACTAAAAAAAAAAAAAAATCAATTGAACCAAATGTGTTCAGCATGAAGTACAGGTTATTCAGTGCTAGTTACTTATTTGCTAATACGGCAGAAAAACAAGAAAAACACTGATGGGCTATAACTACATCCCCATATGACAACTTACGGCCCAGCAGCACTGAATTAAGACAATACTGAACAACCAGTACAAATTAGAGAGTCAAACAAACAATTTTAAAGAAGCACAGTTTTTTAAAAAAAAAAATCTTTCAAGTACAGTCAATTCCCATTTTTAAAACCAACATCAATTTACAACAAAAGGATTTGTTTGAAGCTAAACATTTACACTATCAGGGGAAAAAACAATCCTGAACCATGAACAGAAAATAGAAGCAGGTATACCGGCACGCTAGACAGCATGTTTTTCTGGGGCATTCTGACTCACCGCCAGCTTGAAGGATCACAAGCCAGCCAGCCCTTGTGTCATTTCTGTTTCTCTCAGAGAGCTAGCAAGTCCAGAATTTGCTTTAACTTATAGATGAGACTCCTTATTACTATCCTGAAAGGATGTATTTAGCTCTAAAGTTTGAGAAGCTTTGTTTTCCAAAGTAATTGCTAGACAGGACTGAACAGTACACCAAAAAGGTTTACTAAACAAATGCATAGAGACCAAATGTTAGTGTCAAAAAGGACATTTTTCACTTTTTCAACCCAAAGTCAGAGACCAAAATTTAGACCATAATACATGGAAAGTGAAGACAGGAAGCTCTTCCATGACACCAAACTGAACTGACGCTTTAAGAGCACGAATTGGAATCCTAGAAGGCAACAATGGGCTTTCCCTGCTCAGATCGACAAGCAGCTTAGTGAGCCGGCACCCTCTGACACGATCCTCCACACCTCCATGTTGGAGTGTGGGTATGTGCAAAGGTCCTTAACATTTCTCTACAATTAGTTTTACTTGAATTCATCAGAAAAGGAAAACAGCTGTGTGTATATATTCATATATATTATTCATCCTAACTACCACAGAATCTTAGCAAGAACCAATCTTTTACTTTCTTTCAAATAGGTATCTGCTTATGCCAAAATGAACTCCATCTGGCTTGAAGAAAACTGACAAGTAGTATAAATATTAATTGCCAATTAAATAAGAAACTAATTTGGTTAGCTAATATTTAAGAAGCAAATAAAGTAGATTTCTACTCATTCAACAGGCAAATGTTTAAGATTATTTCAAATAGTTATGTCCTCATTGAAGAGACAAGACCAGGTCATTCACCAATAATACTGTGATTTCAGATAGTAAAACACCTGAATTCAATGCCACTTAAATCAATGCCAAAAAGAAAGAAAATTAGGGTACACAGTACCCAGAGATCTCCAAGAAACAGAACAAATCAAACTAATCACCATTTGACAGGCCCATCATCTGCTGCTGATTCAATAAAAAAGAGCCCAAATTAAGACTCTCTACCTTTTTCAAATAAGTCATTTCATTAAAAAAAAAAAAGAAAAAAAAAAAACAAGACACTACCCCAAAACAGAAACCTGATATGCTGAACTTCTGCCCTGTGAAAGACACAGACTGGGAGAAAACATGTGTAAAACACATGTGATAAAGGACTCATATCCAAAATATATAAGAATGCTTAAAACTCAACAATAACATGACCAAAAAACCATTTAAAAACGGGCAAAATAAATAATAAAAATAGGCAAAAGATCTGAACAGACACCTCACAGATGTTACAGATGGCAAATAAGCACATGAAATAACGGTCAACATCATGTGTCACTGGAGAATTGCAAATGAAAGCAGTGAGATGCCACTATACTCCTATTATGATGACTAAAACCCCAAAAAGCTGACAGCACCAATTGCTGGAGAGGGTGAGGAACAAAAGAACTCTCATCCATTGGTGGGGAAGCAGAGACGGCACATCCACTTGGGAAGACAACTCAACAGTTTCTTACAAAGCTGGACATAATCTCACCGTACGAGCCAACAATTGTACCCTTAGGTATTCCCTCGACAGATCTGAAAACTTATGCCCCACAAAAACTTATGCAAATGTTGTTAGCTTTATCCATAATCACCAAAAACTGGAAGCAACCAAGATACCCTTCAGTAGGTGGAGATAAGCTGAGGTATATCCATACAATGAAATATTATTCAGCAAAAAAAAGAAGTGAGCTCTATTAACCCCTGAAACAATGCGGATGAATCTGAAATGCATGCACTAGCCATTTCCCATGGAGTAACTGCTCAACAGTGCCAATGCCACTAGCCACGTATGAGCACTGAATGACACACGGGTGAGGGTGGTGGAGTCCAGGTTTCTCGGTGTTGGGGTGAAAGGTCACAGGAGAGCAAGGGGAGGAGAGAGGATTCATGTGGTAATGGGCTCATGCTTTAACACAGATACAGGGGAACAAACACAGAATGTTGGTACGTGTATATACACAGATCAGTATGCACACATATTTCCTTGCTCTGTCAGCTGAGAGCCTGCCAGTAATGACAATCCAGTAGCAGTGAGCACATCTAGTGCCCAGATCTTGGTTTCTAATGACATTTTCCAATAAGAGGAACCAGGGTTCCTTGGAGAAATGGCTGATTCTAGGACTGGGATAGGAAATCTGCAAGATAAGGTTGGAATGTCTTATAGTTTCAGAAAGCAGGGTAGCACTTAAAAACAAAGCCACCGCCACACCCCCACAAAGACGGGGTGTGTCAAAAATCCACAGGAACAACATAGAAGAGCTCCCAGGGGACAAAGCAAGACAAATAAAGTAGTACTGGACTATCACTCAAACTATCAAACACCGACGAGTCCCTGTTAATAAGTGACAGAGTAAACACGCAGGGGAACAGCCAGATCTCCAGTGCAGAGGTCCCAGGGGAAGCGGATGCCCCGCCCTGTGGAGCTGGACACGACCCCACGGCTCACGCGGGGGTGGGCGCAGCGACTCCTTCCTAGAGCACGGCACGGAGGGGGAGAGGGAGCAACTCTACAGGGGGGAATCGCGGCCTTGGCTGGTGGTCACAGCCAGGACCCACGGCTAAGTCAGTGTGCACCCCCCACGTGGGACGAGAATGTGTCTGACCCCTGTGAGCTTCCTCTCAAAATCCCACTGACCCTGGTCTAATCATGAGAAAAACTAAGGAAATCTGAATAAAGTACAGGCTTTGGTTGCGTATCAATAGTTGTTCACTAGTTATGACAAATGTACCATACTAATGTAACAGATTGACAGGACAAGTTAAGTGTGTATTAATAGCAGAAAATAGATCTTCACGATTACTCTGTAAATCTAAAACTAGTCTAAAGTAATTATTTTTTCTTAAAAAAGAGGGCAACTACTTCTACACATGTCCACAGAAAAAGAGCTGTGAAAACAAACCAGCCGCAATACCCCGCCTGGTACCTGGCTTTATCCATGCACATGGCACAACACAGCTGTGTCGATTTTCCCACTTTGAATCTTATACCCTATTAAACTATCTCTGCATAAAACAAAACCCATTCTATGTCATGAAAGGGACACCGCCAGGTAAGACAGGTACAGAGGAAACGGAATTAGTCTCACAGTAAACGAAAACTCACAGTGGCCGTTCTCTGCTCGTCGAACCGGGACAGTTTCTGAAGTTCCCTATAGACAGCTCCCAGGGGTGCGTATTCTAGAATTAGGTAAACACGAGTGGCATCATGGAAATAACCATACAGCCTGAGAATATTTGGATGCCTGCAACAGAGAATAAACACTCTACCACCTGGTTTTAAAGCGAATACAAGAATATGTTGCAAATACCGAACAAGCCCCTTGTGTGAACCCAGTGGTAAACTGGTTCTGCTCACAGGCCCCGCCCTCCCACGTAAGGATCTGAAACTACAGACCCACTCCAAGCAAAATGCACATATCCGCATATCAGTTTATAAACATTTCAAGGTATTCATAGACCTCGGGTTTAGTTAAGACTATTTTTTCCATCTTCTAGACCAACTTTATTCTTTGGGGAAAAAATTCAGCTAAACGTTAATTCCTTGCAAATTAGAGAGACATGGCGTTCCCACAGTAGCCTGATTCCCCAACGCTGGAGACAGAACTTGAAAGCAGCATTCCAGAATGGTGGTGGATGTCTGCTGCCAGGCACGGACTTCAGCAGCTGAGGGCACAGCCCACCTGAGCCACCAGCCCTTCTCGCCTCTCGCCAGTTGTTGCTAAGTAAGGGGACAGGCACAAGACAGATGGATTTTTAAGTATTAGCAACTGATTCAAGTTTGAAAAAACACTGAAAGTGGAAGGAAAGAAGGAAAGAAGGAAAGAAGGAAAGAAGGAAGGAAGGAAGGAAGGAAGGAAGGAAGGAAGGAAGGAAGGAAGGAAGGAAGGACGGACAAGAAAGACCCACTGGCCAAAGTCACCTGCAGGCTGCCCACAACCTCCGCTCAAAACCCAGAACAGGAGGTATCAGTCCCCTTAAAAAAATGTGCTCAAAAAAATCCAATTTTTGCTCACGTAAATTACTCCATTAACATAAACCTTAAAGTGATTTTTCAGGCCCGCAGCACCTAAGTCTAGATAAATCTTTGAAAAATGACAAATTTATTCACTCTTTGCAGGACTCTGAAGCAGGTTTTCTCATGCAGCATGCTTCTGAGCATCAGCCCAAAGACTCACCTAAGATGAGACTGGATCTCCACTTCCCTTCGCAGCTGATGCTCGACTCCTGCCTTCTCCAGCTGGGCTTTGAACAAGACCTTCAGAGCCAGGATGAACTTGCTTTGCTTTTCTCTCGCCAAGTAAACGTTACCGAACTTCCCTTTACCCAGCGGGCGACCAATTTCAAAATCTTCCAGAGCCCACTGCCTTCTAGAAAGGAATTGGATCATTTTACAATGAAAACAAATCTCTTCTAACAATTGAGTAGCAGACACACTCTCCATGTAATTTTACGTTTGTCGCATTTGGTATGTACCCTCTGCAAGAATCAAGCCAATAACCGCACTGAATCGCCACGGACATTAAACCTCCCACCGCCCCACCTGCCTGCCAGGCTGTGGGTCAGTGACAAGGGTCATTTTGGACTTTCAGAGCTGAAACACTCATTGGAGTGTGTGCCAAGACAGTGCAATGCTTGGGGGTACAGAACTATTAACACTCGAGATCATAGAATTAGGAAGTAAATGGAAGAGGAAGAAAGCTCCAGAACCACCATGGGCCTCTGCACACTGACCAAGCCTCCCCTCCTCCAACCCCGCGCTGCCAGCGCTCTGGGCGGGAGGACCACGCTGGCAGAGCGGACGGACGGATCCTGCCAGGAGCAGGGCCGAGAAGCACTGGGTTTAGATGCTCAGCAAGTCTGCACTAGGCAGTGAAAGCAAAAGCCTGTGGGCTCATTCCTGGCTCCTCCTAGCACGTTCTAGAATCCAGACAGTTCAGAGATTGATGGCAAGCTCTTAGGACATATCCAGGGAAGATGTAATAGCCCAGCTGCATTATAAAGAATACAGCAATTCTACACACACTGTCAAAATACTGTCACACATGTGCATATAGTTCTGTGACATGGCTGCATTTTCTGACAAACCTGCATTTTTATGTAAGAAAAAGTATAGAAACGCACAAACCACATGTAGCGGTTACTTTCGGGGGTAGAGAAAAACTTATTTTACACATTTCTGTAACACGGTCACACAAGCTTTTTCTGAAGTTGAAAAGCAATAAAATAAATAAATAAGTAAATAAATAAATAACTTGAGTCCCTAAGTAAACATCCATCATTAAAATTCCTTTTTTGAATAAAGATTAGAAATTTGGAAACACTTGTATTTTCAAAGACCTTTTTTTTTTTTTTAAGAGTTCCCAAAATTAAATTTGCAATGAAACGGTACATTCTAATCGAATGACAGTATAGAATTTGGTAAATAAAATAAAGCTTACTTTTTTGATTCTTCATTTTTCTGTTTTGATGCCAGTTCCTTTTCAGAATGATTTCCTACATAGAATAAAAACCAGTTTTAGAATAACTATACTTATTTTAGAATAACTATACAGAATAAGTTAAAAACCTGTGAATAGAAATGAATCACAGAATGGTCGCCCAAATATCAATGGGATTCTCAGTGCTGTAGATCTGGGCCGTTTCAGTTTTCTTTATAGAAGCCCGCAGCCTACCCTGACTGCAGCCTGTGACGCCCACAGATTTCTAGAGTGAAGATGAGCAGATACCCAGACGCTTAGGCCTTCCGATGACGTGAAGACTCGAGACCGTGCAGGTTCTCCCTAAAGCCCATTTCCGAGCGAAGAGCTTCTACGGCAGAACCACCAGTCCTCCCGCCCACCACGACCTCCCACCTCGTCACTTTTTCCCCACGGGCGGGCCAGCCAACTGTCCATACGCCAAATGCAAATATCATCAACAATATGCAACGAAACCTAAGCCAGCCACCTTCCTTCCACTACACTCATGGTCAAGGGTAAAGAGAAGCCACCAATTCAGCAAAATGTACAGCGAATCAATCGTACACCAGGGTGCTAAAGTCACCACTTCATTAGCCGGATTCCATACGGGATCTCTCCTTCTGTCCTTCTCTGGCACTTCAAGCTCCAACTGCAGCCCGGCATGGTGCCCTCAGATGGCTGAATGCAGGGCCAAACTGCGTTTCCTCCTGTGGGTCACTCCCTCGGTTACTGCCATCGACACACCGCCATCCCCATGTCCAGTTTATTGGCCAGTTCCACCCAGTGTGCGCCTACGTCAGCACTCAGTTTGTCTGCTGCTTTCTATCCTGGCTGGCTGTGGATGAGTAAATGCCTCCGAGTCTCGGCTTCCTCCCTGTAATAACTACCTCCACCGAGCGGTTACAAGGATCGGATGAGACCGCGCCACCTGAAAGCCTACTGTGTGAGCACCCCACAAATGCGAAGTAGTGACCATTAACATCCACTCCGCCCACCCGGTCCAGGCCACCGCCGTCTCTGACCTAAACCACAGTGGCCTGTCTGGTACCCCTGGGCCCAGCTCTGCTCCTCTCCTACTCATCCCTCACATCCAGATGGGTAAGCTTTCTAAAAGGCAGGTCAGCCGCTCTGCTCAAAAGCCTCTGGCAACTTCCCACCACACAGGGGATGAGGCCCGCTCCCCGCACGGCCGGCAGCGCCCACCGTGGCCTCAGCCCCACCGCCTCGGTCCACCCACTTTCCCCGATTTTCCTCCACGCTGCAGAACCTCGGAACTTTTTGGGTCTTCAAACGTGCCATGAGGGTAAGAATCAGGTCTGTCTGTATTCTCAGCACCAGCCTGGCCCACAAGACAGATCGTTGCTTCAACCTGACATCAGATTTTTCTCTCCATCCTTGGCAGAAATGATGTAAAAGCAAGGGCCCCAAACGACACTAAACACGAGCCTGTACCCTTGGTATTTTTGTTTTTTTTTTGGCAACTAGGAAGAATGATGACTGTCTGATGAGTCTCAAAAAGCTGATTTACCAGGGGCTGGTGGCTGCGGCTGGTCACTCTTTTGAGCATTATTCGGTGGCCTGCAGACAGGACGAGGGACACTGGTTGTCTGCGACTGCTTCTGCTTCAGAGTCTGAACCGGTTTGTGGCCGGAGACGAACTTTTGCGCTTGCGCAGGACCTCGCTGGGCGGGATTTGAAGGACACAAGACCCGCTGAGCCTGGCCGCTCTTTGCAGATAAGGGATGCTGAGCCATCGGAACACGCTTTGGGCCATCTCCAGGTGGGACCGAAGTCTAGGTCGGGAGAGAGACAAAAAAAAAAAAAACTTCATGGTCTTCATGAACATAAGCTGAATATTCTGGGAATTTCACAAAGTTTATGTCCTAGTACAACAAAATAATGACTGTCACTGAGAACAGATGAAATGGGAAACCCACTTCAATCGGCACTTCCGGGGGATATGCTTCTCACCTGGCAGAAAGAACACCTGACTGGCACTTCCTAAGCCCTCCCCAACGCCCCACCCTAAACCCGGCTTCCCATGAACAAATGATCATTAACCAAGCTTCCACTTAAATGAGGCAAACGCTAAGAATTCACAATGACTTGGGAATTATCACTTAGCAAAAAGCTTCGATATAGAAACTGGATACCAAAATCCCAATTACACTGAAATTTCTTTGATAATACATGTTTGAAAAAAAGCATGAAAGAAATAAAATGTTCGACAGTGGTTATCTTCGAGACAAAACTTTTGAAAGACAGTCTGAAATTTTGTATTTGCCAGATTTTCCACAAAAAGCACCTATTTACTGTTTCATGTACTAGTGACAAAATTAATCTGAGCCAAAACAACTTGGCAAAAAAAGGAAACAAACTAGGTTCTTCAAAGAGTTATCACCAAAATATATGATTTACATGCCTGTAAGTAGGATATCATAACTTGAAAAGTTAATTTGTCTACGGCCGTGCCACCCCGAACACACCCCATCCTGTCTGATCTCGGAAGCTAAGCAGGGTCAGGCCTGATTAGTACTTGGATGGGAGGCCACCTAGGAAGACCAGGTGCTGCAGGCATTAAAAATAAAAAAAGAGAAAAAGTTAATTTAATTCTAAGACCCTGAGTTAAACAGAAATGGCGGGGGGTGGATGACTTTCTCCAGCTTCGATGGAGGAATCTTTCTAATAAACGATGAAGCAGTGCTGAAAGGGGAAGCACCAGGGCCGTCACCAGCCCCTGGCATGAGTGTTTTACGAGAGGCTTTCTAAGTAAAAAGCCAATTACTTCTCAAATTAGCAGCTTCCACAACATAGGCATTCAGGTGGCAAATAAAGAAGTACTTTAAATAGAGCAATGTTCTCAAATGATCTTTATCAAAGGAACTGAGAATCAAAACAGTGCCTCAGGTTAACTTTTTTCTAACTGGCCGTTTTATACCTTCAGCCAGTAAAAAAGGGTCAGTATCCATTTACTTGAAGTTACAGACTTCTAAAAACGAGTCCCGCCCCCCAAAAAAACTCAAGCAATATTATTCTTATGCTGATTTACTAGAAGGAAACCTCTGGGGATCACTTGTATTAAAGGATCTTTATAGGAGGGACTCATTCACTCAGTTGCTCCACAAATACTCATTAAACGCTAAGAGCCCCAGGGACCTTGCCTCCCAGAAGCCTTCCTGGATTCTGACCTGCCCCACCCTGAACCAAGCGCCCTCCTCAGAATTACTCAGGTCCTACAGATATATAATAAGGCGTGGTATGGGCTCCCACACCTCCCCAACAGGGTTCTAAATTCCTCAAGGTCAAAGACCATGTGCCCTTGCCACTGTCATCCCTGTATCTGGCCCAGAACCCAGTTCCAAGTAGTGTCCCAGGAGAAATTTCCTAACATGCCACCTGGCATCCCTCCATGCTTACTGCTCCCTGAATCGAGATTACAACAAACTGTGGCAAAGAAGTTAATTTCTGGCAAGGAAGTATTAGGCGCCTATTGTGTACATATTATCCTGCATACAGTGGAGGAGAATACAGGTACTCAAATAGCTAACTATAAGATAAAGCAGAACAAAAAAAGATACAGTGAGAGAATCCAAAATGTTACTGCTGGACGCAGAGAGAAGCGATGAATTCATGTCGAAGAATGTGAGGGAGGGGTCTAAAGTTACAAACCCAAAGGGAAGGTGAAAAGGATTCCAGGTAGACAAGCGACCTCCATCTGGGTGTCAGAAACGTGTGTGAGACCGCGGATTATTCAATTTACCTTAACAGGCCCTGGAATGCAGTTTTCTTTAGATTTGTCCATGATGCCTGAAAAGAAAAAAAAGAACCTTAATGTATACAAACCCACCTGCTACAAAGTAGTTATGCTAGACCAGGTAATAGCTCTTGACCAAAAAACCTCAATAAGAGACTTTCATTTTTACTATGTCCAAATGAAGCTGATACAGAGCAATGTTTTCTCATGTGATATAATGTACAGGTGTAGGGCTTAGAAAATGTTCAGGTGTGGGTGTTTTCCCCATTACCCCGCCCCCCCCCCACACACACACACACAATACACTGCATCCCCTCCCCTCCCTGGTACTCAAACTCTGCTCCTGAAATGACTCCTGCTCCATCATCTGCTAATAGATCACTTCCATGAGTACACATGCCTGTTGCCATGCCTGCAGCTCAATTTAAAAAAAACCTCTTTACCCATTAACGGACTCGAGCTATGACACCTCTGGCCTCCCCTTTCAAATAGCAAAGCTCTAGAACAGTTGTCCACACTGGTCATCTCTACTAGCTGCTACTTCTCTCACCCTCAAGCCTCCTCCCATGGGGCTTTTATCCCCAGCAAGGAGGGGTTTCGAGTGGGTGTAGTCAACCTTATGACTGACTACTACTGTCCAAATCCAAATGTCAATTCTCTGCCTCCATCTCACCTGCATTCTAGGCAGCATGAGCGGCTCGATCACTAATTTTCCACTTTCTTCATTTAGCTTAGACTTAAGCCTATGAAGTCTCAGGAGGTGGACAGTGGCCACCCTCAGACCTTATCTCCTCTTGTCTATTGCACACTGGCCATAAAGGGTTCCTTTCTTTCCTCAAAGTCCCCTGCCATAGGGCCTTTGCACTTTCTATTCTTTCTACCTGTAAGGCTTTTCCGCATAATAGAAATGCAGCTTGCTCCTTCATTTCATTCAGTCTCTGCTCAGATGTCCCCCTTTCGGACCATCTCTCCTTTACTATTTCTTCATAGCCTTTATTTAACATCTTATTATACTTCTTCACTATCTCCCCAGACTCAGATATCCAGTTATCTGCTCAATATCTACAAAATTGGCTCCATGAGACCAAGGGCTTAGTCTCATTTTGTTCACTGCCTCCCCGAGAACCCAGAACATGCCTGGCACATGGCATGGATGCCAATGTTTGGGGAATAAGTTAATCCATTAACATACGCAAATCAATCATAATAGTTTATAATACTTAGCAAGCCAATACTGTGAGCCAGGCACCAACCTGTCAAGTAAGTAGACGATAAACAAGAAAGCAGAAACCTTTCCGCATTTTTCTTACCCAGGTGCTCTCTGAATTCTACAATCCAATCAGAAAGCACTCCCTACTCCCAGGCTTTCACATCCATTTCACGCACATGCAAATCACTCCACCTTGAAAATGAGACTCTCGCTTAAGAGCCTAGAGTCCTTACATCAAACAGTGGGTTGGTAGAAACAATAAACAAAAAAAAAGGAATCAGGCTGGTGGTATGCAAACGTTAACTTCTCACACGCCCTACTGTTTTCTCCACTTTTTCTATCAATTATAAGCAACAAACTAATGAGATCACATAGGCCTAAGGACATGTAGTCAACATTCTTCCATGGAAACTACAGACATTTGCTCCAATTTAATATAATTATCCTTCTCAGGAAGATTAATAATAATAAGCAGAATGGAATAAGATTTTGATCCAGAAATTCTGGAGATCGCCCAGGAAGACTGCTTCTCAGGTGATTCTGGCTTACAGCCAGGTTCAGGAGTCACGTGACCAGATGACCTTCACAGGGTTCCTGCAGTTCAAACCAGAGATTCTGCTATTCCACATGGAAAAATGGTTAGATCTAATGGCGCTGTGGGTTTAGACTTTTTCCTCCTTCAAGGAACCTACTAATATCTGCATAAATGAGGAAGAGTAGAGAGGAAATTAAATGAGTATGTTGCTGAAAAGCATTTAATTCAAATGAGAAAAGTTGAGAAGGAGGAGACATTAAAAGTCAAGGGCAGTAGCTACATCTACATCACAAGGTAGGCTGGTAGAGACTTTCAGGCCTAATCCCAGACCTAACAAATCAGATCCTAGATGATTACTAGTTCTCAATAAAACATCAGAATCACCTGGAAAGCATGATGAAACTAGACACCGGAATCCTACAGCCAAGAGCTTCGGATTCATTTGGTGGGTCTATATGTTTAACAAGGACCCTCAAGTAATCTCGACAAGAGTGGCCTAAGGTTTAAAAAGCACTAGCCCAGGAACACCTCTGCGAGATCATCATTGATTCACCCACTCATCCATTTAGCAGGACAACGGCCTTTCCCGGCTATTCTATCCAAAGTTGCCTCCGGTAAGCCACACACATTACTGTTTTCTTTCTTTCGTAACACTCATTCCTATCGGAAGTTATCTTGCTAGTTCGTCGTCTTCTCCCCACCCCCACTAGAACGTAAATTCCAAAACAGCAAAACCTTCTGTAGTTTTCCTTCCTACCCAGGTGCTCGCTGAACACGAGAATCCCGTCAGAAAGCACCCCCGCCCCCACCCCAACAACCCCATTCATTCCAGGTGTTTAATGAACACCAAGAGGCCTTTTACAGGGAGCCTTGGTGCCCAGGAACAGATGGGAGAGCGCCTGCAAAGCCCGGGGGGGATGGAGGACGGGGAGGGGCGGGGGACAGAGGGACAGGCGTAGGACGGAGGGGGACCAAGGGAGGTCTTCTCGCCCCGACTCTTCCATCCCCGGCCTGGCAGCCCCGCCGCCCGCTAACAGGCCGTCCAGGCCGGCTGTCCCGGCCCGCCCGCTTCACAGAGGGGCCCCGTGGACCAGGCACCTGTTAGCTCCTACCTCCGACCCACGGCCGCCGAGTCCTCCCGAGAGCCCAGCCGTTAGGATTCAAAGAGTCATTTTAAATAGGAGTTAAACTCTCTGCTCCGAAAGCTGATTGGCCTGGGCTGGAGAGGCGCTGCCTTCTCATTGGCTCACGGCGAGTCGCGTTCCGGGCCGGCGCCCACGGCGCGCAGGCGCATTTGTTCCGCAGGGCCCCGGAAGTGGCGGAGCCAACGGCCCCGCAGACCCCTGGCCGTTCTGGTGCCCGCCGTGCTCTCCGGGACGCGGCATTTGCCCTGTGAGACAGAAGCCCCTCTGCGTCAGGACTGTCACGTAGGGGATAAAGTTGGAGGGAGTGAACGGACTCCTCGAAGGCGCCAGTAAGTAAGATGGCGAGACGGGGGCCGAAGAGAGTGGGCCGATCGATAGCGCGGCGCTCGGCGCGGCGTCCTGGGCGCGTGCGCAGTGGCTGTGCGCTCGGAGCGATCGATCCGGCAGGGCTTGGGCGTCCATTTTTCTGGGAGAGAGCAGGCGGCCGAGAGCCGGACTAGTAGGTACCGGGGGCCGGGGTGCGGGGAGAGTGGCCGGGGCGGTCGGCTGGGGCCCCTAGGGGGCCACGGAAAGAACTGGGGTGAGCGGGGAAGGGGCGATAGCGCGGGGCATGCGCCCGAGTTGCCGGGCTGGGCCTGCACACCCTGCTCTTCCTCAGAGGCCTCGCTCTGTCCTTAGTGCGCCTCTGTGATGTCGTGGTGGCGGAGCACATGGGGACGGCCGATCTGTGTTCTCGCCCTGGCCCCTCTCCCAGTTCGGGAAGAACCAGTCCTGGGTTGGGTCCTTCTGGACCTCGGCGTCCTCATGTGCAGATTGGGGCTGGTAATTAGGCGCTTACTAGTCAAGCCGGCGAGCTTCCTATGAGAGTTGAGAAGCGGGACTCGTCTTCCCTTTCCTTTTTTTAAAAATCTTTCTAAACCTCCTGATGCGCCTGGCGTGAGTGAATAGACAGGGTAGAAGAGCGGTCAACTTCTGGGCTCTGGTGTGGATAATCCTGGCGGCCACTTTCACGTTGGACGAGTTACTTGGCCACATTTTACTTTCAGTGGGTTTCTTAATCTCCTCGATCCAGCATCATCTGTGTTATTTCCGAGTCTTGTCTACACAAGCAGAGACTTATGTCCATATACTTCTCTATGTACTTAAATACACGATTGTTTTATGCAATGAGCTAATGCTTATAAAGTGCTTAGCATGGTGTCTGGCAAGGGCTTAATAAATGTTAGCTGTTGTTATTAACGCCCATCAGTACAGCACAGTAAGAACACAGGCTCCAGGGTCAGATAGCCTGCGTTAGGATCCAGGCTCTGCTATTTGCAGACTGATCCCGGGTGAGTTCATCTCTCTAGGCCTCAAGGTTGCCCATCTCTAAAATAGGATTAAATGAGGATTGAATGAAGTAATGCCTATTAGTTTCTTATGTGATGTGTTAGTACTGTACTGAGTGTCCAGTAAATTTTAGCTAGTTTATCATTAAGTTATTAAAGAGCACTAGAGAAAGTGTTTAAGAACAACAGCCCCTATAACGCAAGCCGCCTCAGTACTTCTCCAGAGGGAGTTGTGTAGTTAGAAAACATGGTTTCCCACCCCTTTCCTATAACAAACCTTGTAAAGTAAAGCAATACCAGGAAGTTCTGGTGTTCCTGCGCACTCACTCCCCTTCTTTCTCTTATTCACCTCTTTCCCATGCTCTCCTTCCAGTTTCTTCTCTACCATAACTATCTTTCTGCGTGTAATGTAACAACCTCAGTTGCTTTAAAACGTTTTAAGAATGAACATGACTGACATTACTAAACATACAGCTCGGCCGGTAGAAACAGTAGTAGTGTCTAAACATCCAACAAGAGCAGCTATCTGTTGCAAACACCGGTCAACATTTTATTAAGAGGCAGTGGAAAATTCTGGGATAGCAAGAAAGAATAAAAATTGCTGGTGTGTAGTTTGGCAGAGAAAAAAAGCTCTACTGTAAATATCAGTTAACATGATTTGAATAATTTTTGTGTGCCACTCTGCTCGGTGCTTTACATGCACTGTCTCGTTTAACCTTCACTAAGTTACTTAACAGCCGAGGAACCCGATTTCAGAAACAAGGTCACTCATCAAAGATGATGCAGGTAGCAGAGCTGGGATTTAAGTCCTACAAGTCTGATCCAGTTTCTTTGTTGCTTCTGTGATTCACCAGTGCACCTCCCCTTTACCATCCACCCGTTTTCTCTTGCAGCTGGTGAGAAGCTGTGTTCCACTTCTCCAAGATGTACAGGACCAAAGTGGGCTTGAAGGACCGCCAGCAGCTCTACAAGCTGATCATTAGCCAGCTGCTCTACGACGGCTACATCAGCATTGCTAACGGCCTCATCAATGAGATCAAGCCTCAGTCTGTCTGTGCGCCCTCAGAGCAGCTCCTGCATCTCATCAAACTAGGTAGCTTGGGAATGCAGATGCGTTGATCTCATGACAAGGTTTCAGATGTTTTTACGCATCAGAGTCTTTCAAGATGTTTCCATTTAGTTTTAATGCCTAATATGTGTCAAGTACAGTGCTAGAGACTGAAGAAGTAAGCATAGTCCAGATTATGAAGACTTCGAGCTGGTCCTAGCCTCAAGATCTTTATACGAATTATCTGGAGCATTCTGTCATTGTATTATTGACTTTCTTCAAGTCTTGGCTCAAATTGTCATATCAGAGTCCTCTTTACCTCTTCTAAAATAACCCCACTATCTTTCCAGTTACTCTAAAACAAGCAGCCCATTTCCTTCATAATAGTCACTGTCTCCAAGTTTCTTTATTCTGTATTGTTTCCCACGTAATCCTCACCTCCCCCAAAAAAACTACAACCTTAGTAAAGATCAGGACCTTGTCTTGTTTGACAGTATTTGCTGGTATTTGCCCGGGTCATGGAAGACACTCAATAAAACATAGAATTGCCAGACGTGCTTATACTCTTTGACTTGGCAATGCCGACTGTGAGAATTTGTCCTGAGGAAATAAAACGAATATAACTGAAATGCACAAAAATGTGTCATTAGTCATAAATGTTCTTATATTCATAAAATTGGATCCAACAACATGACGTAAATGAATACTTACTACACTGACCAGATGTTTATTCTGTGTGAATAAATGAACAAGTAAATCACAATAGTGTGGTTCTATTTTGTTTTAAGACATCAAACAACTTCATGCACAGAGAAAGACCCAGAAGAATTCATACCGCCATGTTAACTAATATCCAGGTGATGTATGGTCATTTTTATTGTTCATCTGGATTTCTAATTTTTCTATGATAAACATACTGTTTATATGATATGTGAAGTTAGTCTTAGTCTTGATAGGCTTCACTTTATTTAAATATCAACATTCCTTCAGATATGATTCACTAGTGTTAACGCTAACAATGTATCTGACTTAATGAGCTTCAGATCTGCTGCTAACATCTCAGTGCTGAAAATATTAGAACCCAGAATAAGAAATAAATGGGCGATTTAACTACAAAACTATATTTTGAGTTTCTGTAGTTGTATTTAAAGCAGAGAATTTCAGAAGCAAAAATCATGGGGAGGTGACTTTCCCTATTGGAGCTTGGCCTTCCACAGTGTCACTGGGTATGTACCCTGGTCAGTATTCCTGGTTCTGTAAAGTATTAGGTGTCACATACCTCCAAGAAATAGTAAGGTGACATTGGCAAACCTCTGATTTGGACTCAGAACTTCGTCTTAGCCTTTTAAAAAACCATTTTTCATGCCCTTAATTTTTATGCCTTTCAGGAATGGAAAATGATGACACTGCAGTTCAGTATGCAATTGGCCGTTCAGATACGGTTGCCCCAGGCACAGGAATTGACCTGGAATTTGATGCAGATGTCCAGACTATGTCCCCAGAGGCTTCAGAGTATGAAACCTGCTATGTCACATCCCATAAAGGACCATGCCGTGTAGCCACCTACAGTAGAGATGGACAATTAATAGCTACTGGATCTGCTGATGCTTCCATAAAGATACTTGATACAGAAAGAATGTTAGCCAAAAGTGCCATGCCAATAGAGGTAAAAATTGATGCACCATGCTTAGCTTCTGCCTTTTGTTCATTCATGGGACAATGAAAGAATCGTTCAAACCAGCTTTAACTTAGCATAGTTGTAGATTGCGTACTTTGAGTCAGATTTTACACTTTGCACATTTCTTGTTGGTCTAGGTCATGATGAATGAGACTGCACAGCAGAATATGGAAAACCACCCAGTGATTCGGACCCTCTATGACCATGTGGATGAGGTCACATGTCTCGCTTTCCACCCCACAGAACAGATCCTTGCCTCTGGTTCGAGGGATTATACTCTCAAATTATTCGATTATTCCAAACCATCTGCAAAAAGAGCCTTCAAATACATTCAGGTCAGGAATTTTTGGAAAGCAGCTTTATATTTTCTCTACAGTGAGTTAGTGGATGACTGTTCTCTTTAGTCTCAGTGATCAGCCTATAAAACGAGTCCAGCAATAAGGATGTGTGCCACATGGGTCAGATTTCATTGGTATATAGTTTACATGCTGTCATGCGCCTACTTCTGGCCAATCAGGACTGCTGCTGGTCACAGTTCATGCAACCAAGAGTTCAGAATCCTTATCACTCTTTAAAGATTGCAGATCCTTGTTTAAAAATGGAACGCAACCAGCTTCACCAGATTGCAGTATGGGAATAAAATAGTACTCAATATTTGAAACTATCAGGTGTTTGGTGGAAAAGTGACGTTTGGTACCTTGTTTTGAATATGCAGTTCAGAAAATTGTTTCAATAGTGGCTTCCACCTTTTAATAACTTAATTTTTTACTCAATATTTGGAGCCCTGGGACAAATTAACGAAGCTATCCTTACATACAAGTTATGTTTATCTTCATTAATCGTATGTGAATATATCGTAGATTGATGTCATTCCATTCTGAGCACTCAGCGCTCATTTGCAAATAAACTCATCCTATGGTTTTTGGCATAATCTCACCAGTATGTAGTTTTGGAAATCTGTTCAAATGATACATTCATGTATTCCAGAAAGAACTTTGTCCCTTCTCATATCTGTGTAACATCTGACCATTGTTTTATGGATTCTTGGCATCAGCCCAATATTTTCCTCGTTCCTCTAGATATAATTGTTCACCGGTTGGTCATTTAATGTTAACGTTTCTGCCCTAACAGGAAGCCGAAATGTTACGTTCCATCTCCTTTCACCCTTCTGGAGACTTTATACTTGTTGGGACGCAGCATCCTACGCTTCGGCTCTATGATATCAACACGTTTCAGTGTTTCGTCTCTTGCAATCCTCAAGATCAGCACACCGACGCCATATGTTCCGTTAATTACAATCCTAGTGCCAACATGTATGTGACTGGTAGCAAGGACGGCTGCATCAAGTTATGGGATGGTGTTTCGAATCGGTGCATCACGACTTTTGAGAAAGCACATGACGGTGCTGAAGTTTGTTCTGCCATTTTTTCCAAAAATTCCAAATACATTCTTTCAAGTGGAAAAGACTCTGTAGCTAAACTTTGGGAAATATCAACAGGACGAACGCTGGTCAGATACACGGGTATGTGAGAAATCGATACTACTTAACATTTCTATGGCCTTTTACAGTTTCCAGAACTCTTAGGAGGAGAACAAGCCTGAGGTTAAATATTTTAGCCAAGGCCACAGTTACTAAGAGGCAGAACTGGAAATAGAGCCACAGATTTTTACCTTTGATCTTCTCACTGCATTATAGCTTAAACTAGATCTGATTCCTTAGAAGTAACATTTGAGAACCTGGTGGTCCATTTGTAGACTGATGGCCTCCCCTTTTCCCATAAAAACACGAAACCAGTCCAGAGAAAAGCAGTGGTGAGTGTACACATTAGGGAGAGAAGGGCTGGGAGGGAAAACGTGGACCCATTCCTAAGCGAGCAGAGGTGGTCCCCAGATAAGACCACAGGTCTTACAAATCTAGGCATCAAGGGGGTCCTTCAGACAGGACAGCAAAATGAAGTTCATCTGGTTCTCATTCATTTACGTAGGTCTTTAATTGGTAACAATTGTGCCTGTGAGCTCTTTATGATGAGATTTGAATTTATCCTATCACTACTAGTCTGTTCAAGTCTAGTTAGTTCTGGTGAATGTTAAAATATCATGTCTCCTGTTCTTGGTAGAAACAAAGGGTGTTATGTTGCAGGAAACTTCAGCTAGTTTCCTCTGTGTTAGGTGTTTGTGTCATGATAAAATCGCCATGATTATAACTCAAATTCACAAAAAAAACTATTGAAAGGGACTCTACCATGGTGTTCTTAGCATTTGGGGGAGGAAAATGGAGGAGTTGGTGACATCCAAACCACTAGGGTGCAGCATAACCTATCTTAGGTTTAGCTTGAAACAAGTTTGCTTCCTGCTCTGAGTTCTGGTGCGGACGGTAGGTGCAACTAGCAAGTTATTTTTATCGTAATGCTTGGCGACTTCATTGAAACACACACTTTTGTATGAAGCCATGTTGGAAAATATCTGATAGTTACTATGAAAAGACTGCTTGTTGCAAAAATAAGATAAAAAGTGATCAAAGTGAAAATGGGAAAGCCTCCTCTTTAGAAGTAACAGCCTCAGTTTGAGTGTGATGTGTGCGGAGGAGAAGCCAAACCGCTAGTTATGCTTGGTTTGGTTTCATTACGAATGTTTAGGATGTTTCACGGTTGTATGTGGTTTGGTTTCGGTGGAGAATTGGGATTTTATTTAATTTATTTCTTTTATTTTTTCATATGTGAATTTGGGATTTGATTTTAAAATGAGATTACACTAAATGTATGTGCAAAATCCATTTTCTCCGATTCACAGGTTAAGACCGCCTGTGTCAGCACATTTAGATCTGTGTTTCCAGTGTTAATGTTTACTTCGAATTCCAAGGGCTCTTGAAATAATGAAGGAAAAGGAAAAACTACCAAGTAAACATTACAAATTTTGATGTTAAAAATTAATTAAAAACACTATAAACAAAATTAGAATGCTGAAGTAGGGGGAAAATACCCATAGCATAGGTAATAGACATATGTCAGATATTAATGAACACAAGGAAAGGTAAATAACCTCACTGTAAACCTAAGACATTAAAAGGGAGATATTTTGTGCTCATCAGATTTCAGGAACTCAAAAGTTTCTTATCTATTATTGATAAACGTTTCAGGAAATCAGGAGTGCCAGTTAGTAAAATATTTCTGAAGGGCAGTTTGGTGTCATATATCAAAATTTTAAATATACATATTTTTGACTGGCTATATCCATTCTTAGAAATACAATCTAAAAGGATTCTTGGCCAGCGTGCACATGGCACACAGAGAAAAGTGTCCCTCCTGGCATTATCTGGAGTAGTGGAAAATTAGACACGTAAATGTCCACCAAGAAGCAGTGAGTAGATTGTTGTTACGCATCTTTTTATGGCTTGCAGCCTTTAAAAGTATTCATAGTAACATTCGTTGAGCACTTAAACTGCAAAGCTGCATATGCGTTACATCTCATTTAACCCACAGCAATCTCGTGGGTGGGTGTCATACCAGATCTAATGCCAAGTTTATATTTTTATCCATTAAGCTATATCCTCTTTTCATAGATCTCCACTACATTCTGTTGGATAAAAACAGCATATGGTGTGTGCTCTGATTAATATAATTTACAAATGAGTGTATAACACGGAGATATTTGGAAAAGATAATCATCAAAGTAATGACTAGGTATAAAACTATTAGGCAGGATTTTTTTATGCTTTATGTAGTACTTTAAGCGTATCATTTTTTCATGGTCATAAAAGAATCGTAAAGTTTCCTTTTGGACAGTGGATGCTCATATGTCCCAGTAATTCTGTTCCTAGGAATTTAACCCTGAGGAACTAATGTGTTGTGTGCAAAAAAAATGTTATCACAACATCACTTACAATTGGATACAAACTAAACGCCTAGCAAAAGTTAAGGAGCTTCCCAACGATGAGATACTTTAAGGCTGGAAAAAAAGATGGGAACTTGAACCCAACAGAAAGTTGATTTAACTGTGATAGACAAGGCACGTATGTGGCACAACTTTTGTATTTTTTTAAGGTTTTTATGCGTAGAAGCGAGTCAGGACGTTAACTGTGTTGTCGGGGGTAGCTGGCCCAGAGGTGATTTTTTTATATATATACTTTAATTTTCGAGTTTCCAAACTTGCACGATAAACGTGTGTTACTTCCACACTTTTTAAATGCTGTCTTCCCAGCGACAGGCTTAATCGCAGAAGCGGAGCAGCGCGGGGGCCTGGGCGTGGGCCGGGGGAGCGTTTCGGGGAGCGGGCGGCGCCCGGGCTAATGACCTCTCGTCTGCGCAGGCGCGGGCCTGAGCGGCCGGCAGGTGCACCGGACGCAGGCCGTCTTCAACCACACGGAGGACTACGTGCTGCTGCCGGACGAGCGGACCATCAGCCTGTGCTGCTGGGACTCGCGGACGGCCGAGCGCCGCAACCTGCTGTCGCTGGGCCACAACAACATCGTGCGCTGCATCGTGCACTCGCCCACCAACCCCGGCTTCATGACGTGCAGCGACGACTTCAGAGCCAGGTTCTGGTACCGGAGGTCCACCACCGACTAGGCCGCGTCCCGCCGCAGGCCGCTCCCCGCGAGCCGGCCCCTCCCTCCCCGTGTCCCGTCAGCCACCAGCCTCAGCAGTAAGTCGCTGCACCATCTCTGGCAGGGGGGCTGCCACCTCTACGGCCTTCTTGGATTTGGACAAAAGAATCTTTTTTTACCTTGATGTAGAATCATGGTGGAAAAAGTGGGAAGCGCAGATCTGTGCGGTTCTGCATTCACTGATTATTACAGTGTGATTTTCATCGCTTTTGTAAATACAGGACTTGCCATTTCTCTCGAATCTCCTGATCATTTGAAGAAGGATAGAGTATTAAAGTGCTTTCTAGATCTCAAGTGGCTCTGTCGTGAGGAATCTCCACCGGGTTCTCTTGTCTCTCGTGCCTGGTCCACACCCTCTGTATATTCCCTTTTCAGAATACATTTTGGCAGATGAGTAGGCATACTGCTCTGAGAATCAAGAGTTTTGTGCCGTATTAAAACCATTTTAGAGACTCTATCAATTCTAAAGTGACATCATTCTGATGATAAAGCTCAATAAAATTAATGGCCAGTTTTCCTGAAAATGTGTAGGCGACATCATTCATCATACCTCCCACATTATCCTTTCGTTACCTTCAGTGCTTTTGTTCACTAAATGTATTTTTCATAAGGTTATTACTGTTTGATGGGAAACGTAATTTTGGAAATTACCATTAATCTAATCAAAATTAGGTGAGCCCACCACTGCTCTCAGGTGCTGCTTCTCTTCACGAATTATTAAAACGATTGACTTTGTTCTCATGTCATTTTAAATCTTATTTTCCAGCATGAACCAAAACTACTCATCGTGGATGCACACGGCAATAGTGTTCTCAGAAGATTTTTTTTTTTTTTTTTTTTTTGCAATTAACCAACTGATTCGAGTTTTCTTTTTCTTGAAACTTTTCAGAAGGTGACAATATTCCTCTGAATTCATCTCGAACTGGGTCAGAGAACCCTGAACTCCCTCCCCCACCACACACACACACACACACACACACACAGATAACTTTGGTTTATATTTACCCCCAAATACACACACCTCATGACCTGGGTAGGAGTGCCTAGAAATGTCATTTGAGATCATTTGGTAAAAATATTAACTAGATTAAAGTTAAAGTAATTGTCTTATGCTCTAGGAATTATAAAGTCTTCTGTAGTTTAGTGCATAAAAATTCTGCTTTAGTCATCCTTAAGGATCATTTTAACTCTTTGGTCTATTAAACCATTTTACACATTCTTAACATGTTAAATCACAGAGTTTGGGTTCAGATTCACAAAGAGCTACATTTTTTGGTCCATAGTGAGTATATTTTTATTTCGTATCCTGACCCCCTTGTATCTGAACTTGACCATCTGTGGGTACTGCTTTTGTAAGATTAAAGGAAAGCTACTGAACAAGAACAAAGATAACCATTTCTACCAAAAAAATTACCAAATTCCCCACTTGTTTTTCTGACTTCTCTTTTGCTTTCAACCTGTCAAAGCAAAGGAGCGACTGACCGTTTGTTTTTTCTGCTCTTGGCACACGCACTGGAGACCACGCGGCACTTCGATGAGTTCCGCTGGGTCTGTGAGCTGTGGATGAACTAAAGTGATAACACCCACTCTTTCCATTTTGGGGAGTAGTCTCAGCAACGGGTCTGTAGTTTCAGGACTTCTCTTTACAAGATCAAGATACTTTTATGTGTTTTCCAAAATGGACTTTTAACATTTTTTTTTTCCTTTTAAAAGTTACAGTAAGGTTTCGAACGGGCGTAAATGCCAGGAATGTTACATGGACTTGGTATCCGCACACCGTTAACTGCACCACGTAACACCCTGGCATTCAGACGGTGAATAATATCTGTTATTTTTTAAAGATACGTGATTTCTAAAATAAACTTTTTATATATGATGCTTTAGTGCTAGTTCATTTTTTTTTTTTGGAGCTTGCTGTGACTGTTTCCATATTTGAACATAAGTTCTCAAACGCAGTTATGACTTCGGTCTGAAAACTTTTCAGTTTCTTTAGTGCTTTGTTTCGTAGTTTAATCACCTTTGGCTGTGCAGCTTTGCCCTCTACTCTCTACAAACTTAAAGACTCGCATATCATTTCATTATTTTAGATCATTCCGGGAAAGCTACCTTCGGCTTAAGCTCTGGTTTCCTTTAGGAAGGGCGATCCTGGGGGCAGGTGGGGGGCATCAGCCCCACTCCTGACTTGTCTGTGCTGAGGCAAGGCGTCCCTCTCTGGGCTGCAGCTTCCTTTTTTGTAATAAAAAGCTTACTCAAAATCATCCCCAACATGCACTTCAGGCAATGAAGCTTTTTTTAAAACACATCTTGACAAATAGATTTGGGAGAGGGGGAGGCATTTACTTAGAGGGGAGAGACTTCTTTTCTTAAAAATATGGCAGACCAGATACTCTGGAGAACAGTCTCAGTACAAACCTGGATCGAATATGTATTTAAGCTCTAAATAGATAGCTGAGCTAGCAGGAAATCGAGGAGAGGAAATCCCTGAGGTCAAACCAGAAAGCGTGGCGGGGAGGGGGGGCTGCTAGCTGGTTACACCCCACTAGTTTCTGAAGCCCTCTTGCCCTGATCTCTGAGCTGAGTCTTTACAGGGCAGGAACTTTGATCAAGATAGCAGAAAGAGAGCCCAGAACCCAGAAACAGTCTGCCTCTGAAAGGAAGAACTTGACCTAAAGCCAGCCTCCGAGAAGGACAGGTGCCAGCCCAGCGCTTGCTCAGGTTTGCGGGCGGGGCTGGGCCGCTGGCAGGGGGAGGGTCTTCTCTGAGCATCGCATCCACAAGCTCTTTTCTCTGAGCAAGGCTGGAACGATTGACAGCACCAGGAGAAGAGCAAGCAGAGAATTTAAGGCAACTCCAGTTGGTTGTGGCCACAAGTGCCTGACAGAAGCCGGCACAGGTTCTCCGTGGAAGGACACGTCTTGACTCCAGGCCTCGATTTTCCGAGACAAAGCTCTAAGAATCATGGGTTCAAAATCGAATAGATGCGGAACAGCCACCGTGATGAGCATCAGAAACTAGAAACGAGTCAGACTTGGAAAGCCAGTTCCCACCGACAGCCTTTTCCTCTGGCTTTATGCCCCCTCCACCCCATAGCACTTCCTCTGATTCCTTTACCTTCTCAATCTCGGGGTCAAAATTCAGGGAGTCAAACTGAATTATTGCTACTAATTATGTAGAATCCAGCCCTCCCTTTATGATCCGTGCATCAGAGTATATAGATGCGTTTGTTGGCAATTTATGAAATTCCACTTTGACCAGAAGAGCTATCTTTGAGTTACCTTCACAAGGTTAAAATCTGCCTGATAAATCAGATAATTTTAAAGCAGCGCCGCCTGGAATTTCCTCCAAGCCTTTAATGCTTTGGACATTCTAAGTTAGCAGTCCCCAACCTTTCTGGCACCAGGGACCGGTGCTCCTATGAGAATCTAATGCCTGATGAGCTGAGGTGGACCTGAGGCGGTGATGCTAGCGCTGGGGAGCAGCTACAAATACAGATGATGCTTCCCTTGTTTTCTGTCGCTCACCTCCTGTGCACCCCGGTTCTAACAGGCCCCAGACCGGTACTGGTCCTCAGCCTGGGGGTTGGGGACCCCTATTCTAAGTCACGTTTAGCTGTACTTTTGTAAGTCAGGTATTGAGTACCCAGTGTTTGAATACGGCCACTCCAGGAGGTTGAGAGCTGAAAATTCACGTGTAAACAGCAAAGCACATAAAAACCAGGTCAGCACACAAAAGCTCTTCCAGCACATTTATGACAAGATATCAACGTGCAGTGATCAGACTCACTAGATTCAGAAAAAAATTAATCCAAATTACTGTTCTCAGTAGCATATTTGTCAAGAGGGGAAATAGTTACCTCAACAGAGTCTCCGTAACTTGGTTCTCTTGAATTCTTAGCTGTTTCAACCTTCGGTCAGTGAGATGTTACGAAAGCCAGCCAGTTCCCTAGAATCATCAACTCTTGCAATATCTGTGCACATAATAGACTCATTTACTTTAAGAACGTGAATGAATGACAGGAAAATGTCTAAAGGCTTTTATTCAAAAAAAAAAAAAAAATGGTAGCGGGACCAAATAATGGACTGAGAAGTCAGGCTCCTAATTCACAGAAACTAAACTACACTCATTTCTGTGTAGGAGCGAGTCTGTGTAATTCCAGGGCCAAATCATGACTTTTGTGCCTTGATTCTGTTTTGGTTTTGGTCCAGGCTGTTTTTCCTAAGAAAAGGCGTGCAAATTACAGCATTCGAATCTGTGCTGTGAGTGTTCGGGTCAGCCCTTCACGACTGCTAAGAATCACTATGCGAGCTTTGCTGATGTGATGGGAATCATCTAAACTTGAGTTGGTTGAAGTCTTGTCTTCTTTTTCTTCCAAGAGACCTGGGTTCAGATCCTGTCTCTGTCCCTTCACTATGTGACCTTGAGCAAGTTTGTGTCTCCTTTTAACCTTTTTTTCAAATGTATCCAAAAGTCAATAATACAATAAAAACAATAGTTGCCGGGGGGCAGGGCAGTGGCAGTGACTGCTAATGGATATGGGGTGTCTTTTGGGGGTGATTTTCTGAAAATGGATAGTGGCGATGGTAGCACAACTCTGTGAATATACTGAAAAAATAATGGATTATATTGTTTTAAAGGGTGAATTTTGTGGTATGTAAAATATATTTAAAGCTGTTTTTTCATTGAATGTCAACAGTACGGAGCAATGAATCTCCAAGTGCCTGTCACTCAGACTCCCCAAGTTTAAGCTCACAGCCGATCTTGCTTCACCTCTGCCTCTATCCACGTCCCCTTTCTCGAATCATTTTGAAGCGAATTTCAGATATATTTTATCTGTAACTCAATATATATCTCGGATAAGGACTTTGTAAGAACGATTCTAACATCATTATACCTTAAAATAGTGACATCAATTAATATCACATCTTCATATCTAGTTAGTTTTCAAATTTCCTTATAAACGATTGATTTTGAATTAGACTCCAAATAAGGCCGATACATTGTGACTTGATGTCTTTTAAGTCTCTTTTAATCTTTAGAGTCCACCTCTGCTTTTTTTTTTTTTCTCTTTCTCTTTGCAGTTTATTTATTGAAGAAACTAGTTTGGTTGTTCGGCCAAAATCTCTCTCTCTCCCTAAGTGTTAGGGGGTATGTGATTTTTGTTTTAGAAAGTAATGAGTTGAATTTATTATTTGGGCTGAACTCCACTCTATTTTAGATTTTTTTTACAATGGAGACATATATATATATATATATATGCGCACACACACGCATGTATGGATATATAGATATATATGGAAGCATCAAATTTAGAATCTATTTCATAGATTGTCACCCTGGAACTCCAAGAAAGGCAGCCTTATCTTGACTGATAGAGCAGTTGCATCTTCCTCATCTGTGATGTGACAGGCACAGGAACTGGTCGAGCCAAAAGAAAGGCTCCCAGAAATCGGCTGCTATTTATAGTGCCCTTTACCTTACAAATGTCACTTGCGGTAGCCTAGCCCATTCTAACAATATCTTATCGTTTAAGACTAATACGATAAAATACTTCCTAAAATACTTCTGCTAGTCCAGGCTGCCATTTATAACCTCAAGCTTTATGACTCACGGCTCTTTCATATGAGTCTTCTTGTTTTCCTTAAATGGAACTTGCTAATTCCACCTTTTTTCTCCCCTCTTCTCCCATCTCCGCCGTCTGTTCTTTGTGGGTCTCCACTTTGAACTTGTTGCGAAGTCAGTCTTGTTCATTCTGTGGGGTCACTGTTCTCTCTGTCACCTGCTCCCATGAGCAGCACATCGGTCACTTGGACCCAGAAGTTAACTTCCCACAATGATAACAGTTTAAAATCTGGATCGTCTTGGCCAGAAGTCGGTCAGCTATTTCCATCTCTAGGTCCTTCGAGGTGCTGACTTTTTGGGAACTACACATGGGATGACCAGCAGTCAAGTGATGTCATCACAGGAAGGAAGGGAGCGGCGAGAGGGACAGCTTGCTGGAGATGGAACATGAGTCAGGCTCAGAAGGCTGGGCACCAGTTGGTCTAAATGAAATAAAAATGCAAACGTGGCTGGCGAGTCTCCCCGTGGGTTCTCTCTGGATGCCAGCTCTGAATTTAGGGAAAGTAAAAAAGACAGCCAAGCAACGCTGAACATCGCATGACCTAGCGCTGTGGTTTCCAGTGCGGATGGCGGGTTGGCAAGGTTTAAGAGATAACATAATGGTATTGATACGTGCTCAGCCAAGCCCTGGTGCAGTATCAGCACTCAGCAAATGCTCACCCTTAAGTGCTGTGAGCAATGCCCCAGAGGTGGGCATGGAGGGCAGAGCAGGGGGGCCTGCAGCCCTGAGCAGGAGAGGCTTGGTGGGACAGGGTCCTTTAAGGCAGTCAGTCCCTTTGACCAGTTTTCCCCCGGCTGTCGCAGGGCCAGTGTTGGGGAGGGCAGGAAAGACGGAACCCTGACCACCCTCAGAAATTCAGTCTGGTGACCGCTGCGAGGAAAATGAGCAGGTCTGGGGGTGGGAGTTGCTCGGGGCGGGAAACTTGCATGATCACAGCTCAGCTCTCAGAGTAGGAACTGAAGCTTGAAAGCAGAAGAGTGGGGTTTTTTTTTTGTTTCTCTTCTTTTGTGGTTTCACACAGCAAATGTGTATCAGTCTCTGCTTCTCAGGGAACGGAGCCGCCGGTCATGCATTAAGTAAGTGTGTCCTGGATTCCTGGTGTCCCTTCCTTGAGTCCTTTCATTTTACTCTTATCCTGCTTTCCGGAAAGTTGGCCAGCTGGGAGGATCTTCTTGACAATCTCCCATGTTGTCCATAGAATTCGGTTTCTGAGAACCGGCCAGACGCATGCAGTGACATTGCATAACCTGCCTAAGAAGCCAGAAATATCAGCCGTGCAGCGTTGTGGGGCTCATTCTTCCCAACATGAGAGGGTCCAGTGCCATGGACAGGGCGTCCAAGGTAAGTGGCGGGGCTTCTGAATGGGCAGGGGGGGCCAAACACCTGTTAGGGTTAACGACAGTGACGGATTTTCATTCCGAGTTTCTAAATGAAGTCAAAGGGTGAATACTAGTAAGATTCAGGTTTGAAATGGGAAGGTTTAATGTAAGCGTGGAAAAGGCGTGTGCTGTAAACCAGTTTGATTCAGAGGTGCGTGGAAATTCCTTTCTAGCTTCTGGGGCTGCTAACACAATCTCTCACTTGGCGTTCGTTCACCTTCTCACTTAAGCAAGACCTCAGCCCACCCTGACCTCCCCTTTCCCTGGACCCCGAGGATCCTTGGTGTCACTCCCAAGTGTCCTGATGGGAGCTGTGCTCCTTCTCCAGAGCACAGCCCGGTCGTGAGCTTCAGCCTCCCAGGCTGAGTCCACAGTAGGCATCCCCACTGCCATCTTCCCGTTAACTCTTATACTGACAAGTGTGAGTGGAGCTCAAGTCTGTGACGTGAATCATACAAGATTCACTATTTAGAAAATCGAGATGGCTATGAAAAATATTGCTCAGACACAAGGAAAGCGAAGCTCAAAGATGATCTTGCTATACCTTTTAAAAATGTAAATAGGACAGGAAAAAAAGAAATGAAGCAATTACTAAATGGCGAGCCTACTTATCTGAATTCAATATGTGGTTTATTTTTACAATAATAATACAGGTTTTATTAGTGGAATTTGTAGCTGAGTAACTCATGACATCCTCTTTTATATAGATTGTATGTAAATATCTTAGTTAGAATATCGTACCCAACTATTTTCTTTGAAATTTTTTTAACCATTGGGAAAATGGAAAAAAATAATTCAGTAAATCCCTACATATATATCCTCTATCAAGATACACTAGCTCTTGACACTTTGTCACATTTGTCTGCATTTATTTGTATATATTTAGAAACAGACACATAGTCTGTGGTTATCATTCTCGTTGTCAAACCGTTTGAAAACAAATTGCAGATACAATGACACGTCTTCTAAAAACAAGGACATCGTCCTACAGAACTCCAATGTCATTGTCACACCCAAGAAAAATTACCAATGAATTGATAATACCATTCTAATATTCAGCTCACATCCTCATTTTCCAAAAAGATCCTGTCTGGCTTTTTCTGGCTGTAGTTCTTGGTTTGTGTTTGTTTGTTTACTTTCCAGCCCAGGATTCATTCCAAGATGTTGCACTGTCTGTCAGTTCTCTGGCATCCTTAAGCTGGAAAAATCTACTGCTACTGATTTTTTTTTCATAACATTGGCATTTTTTCTGAATTTCCCAGATTTTTTATGATTTAGACTTCTTTTTATTTACTTGCCACTCTTTCTGCCTCGCTAATTTCCATAGCACTTTACCATTGGCAATTAACATGTATATGTGCATATAACTTCTAGTTGGCGTTTCCAGCATCCCCATGAAGTCCTATTATCAATAAATATCATACAGATAGCAGTAGCTGACACTGACTGTCCGTCTGCCAGGCCCGAGGCTGAGTGCTCTGCTTGCATTTTCCATCACATCCTCACATCTTCATGAGGTCAAAGTGCTATTCTCATCCGCATGTTACAGATGAGAAAAGTGAGGATCATTGACTTGCCAATCGCATGCCAAAGAGCCAGCAAACTATTTTCCTGCAGACCCAGATAGCATTTTATGCTTCGAGGGCCACCTACGATCTCTGTTGCATATTATTCTCTGGTTTTTTTTTTGACTCTTTAATCATACAAAATCATTCTTGGCTCTTGGATGGGTCATCTGGATTTGGTCCACTAGTCATGGAGCGGGCCATCCCATGTCCTAATGTCTTAGAAGGGCACCTCAGCTCGTTCATGTCACTTCCTGACAGGAATGGCACACCAGGGCAAGAAGCCCAGTCTTCAACTCTGGGCCCGGAGGCTCCTGTAGGGTAACCCTGCAGAACTGTAAGAGCACGTAGAAGATGATGTACTCTCCAAAGGCTTTACATGGACAGGACCCGTCACTGAGCCGCGGTTAAGCGTCTTGCCCGTTATGGTGAAAAGTACCTATTACAGTTCCGCTCATTTTGGGGCCATCTTATGTTTAAAGCCTGCCTTGTCGTTTGGTCGCTTTTTAAATGGTCATGCCATGCTTTAGAGAGGTCATACCGTGTACACGGGTTGCCTCTGACTTTAAAGCAACCCCCACTTTCTTCGGGCACCCCAGGTCACCTCTCACACTCTGCAGCTGGCCCATGACAGGGGCCAATGCACGCTGACCGCCCTTTCTGGCCATTCCCCACGTTGCTGTTTGCCAGCCACGTTTCCTGATTCTGTGTAATTGTCTGACTTTCACTTGGTTCTTCCCTAACGGTTTTATAAAACAAGGTGAAACTGAGAAATAAACATCACGGTGTTAGCGAAAGGAAACGCTAGCCTCAAATAGTAGGATTGTGACAAAGGACGAATCGTGACGCATGGCAAAGTGGTAAATCTGACACCTCTTCTGTGGGCTTATTGCACTGGAGCTGACTAACTCCATGTTCTGCGCCGTCCAAAACATGCCACAAAATTAGATCTAAAGGATAAAGTGACTACGTGATTTTCTTATACATAAGTCCTTGGTTGGGATTTTTGGTAGTTTGAAAAGTGCCTTATTTATGAAGATAGAGTCTGCGTAGACTTCAGTGATGCAGTCCCATTTGTGGCAAGTTGAGTTTACTTTTGAGTAAGTGTGTGTGTGTGTGTGTGTGTGTGTGTGTGTGTGTGTGTGTGTGTGGTGTGTCCACGCACACACACCAGTAGAGGCGATCTTAAACTTAGCATCTTTGGGCACAGCCATCTTGTCTCACTGGGGAGTGTCCAGGAGTTGGAGGAGGATTACCAGGATGTGGGGAGAAGCTTCAGGCCCTCCTTGTACCTTACGACTCTGAGCTGGCTAGCAACACGTCTTATGCTCAGCCCTGCCCGATCCTACCCCTGCCAGCTCCCGTCCTCCATTCCTTCCCCTTCTGTCCTGCTGTGTCCACCCTTGGAGTGCTCCTCTCTCACTGAGGCTGGTCACCGGGGTCCTCCACGCAAGCATCTCCCCAACCCAGAGGCTCCTCCGAACCCCCCGTCTCCATTGCCTGCCCGTCACTCTTGTCGTCTGGCTCGTCTTCATTTATCGAGATCTGAAACTCTCTCTCCTTTGTCTCCCCATCTGGAAAGTCAGCTCCGTGAAGGGCAGACCTGGGCTTTCCTGTTCAGTGCTGCATCGCTATGCCTAGAGCAGTGCCTGCACATAGTAGGTGCTCAATAAATGCTCCGTGTTGGTATGTGAATGAATAGGAGGTCGTGAGGAGTGCAGGAGGAACCCTTGCGACACAGCCCTGCCTCGAGGACAGGAGCAGCACTTCCTGGTTGTCAGGGTCTGGAGGCAGAGGTGCTCACCGCCTCTCACGTCTCTAAACGGTGACCTGACCCCGACCTGACACTCGTAGGTTCCTGAGTCTTGGCCATTCCTTCCCCGGAGCCAGATGCTGCCCCAGATCTGTGCCTTTGCAGTTGAAGTCAAGGTCACAGGGACCCATGGCCTCCCTCTGACCTGACCCGGAAGCTTCATCCCTTCACCCACCTCATAAGGCAAAACAGCCCGGACACACCACCCAGCTTGAAAACACAACTCATTGTTCTCCATTTCACCCTTCGCCCAACTCACAGGTTCTGGGCTCTGGGGGTTCAGAAAGTCAGTGAACGAGTAAATGGACACAGTGACTTCAGGTGATGAGAGCTGCCATAAAGAAAATAAAACAGGGTGATCAGAGAGGGGATGGACAGAAAAGGCCTCTCTGGAGACCTGAGTGATGGGAAGAGCATGGCAGGCAGAGGGAACAGCAGATGCAAAGGCCCTGCAGCAGGAGCGAATGTCGCAGGTATCTACAAACAGGCCGGTGTCCATGGAGCAGGGCAAGCAAGGGAGAGAGTGGCCAGAAATGAGATGTCAGGGGTCAGCGGGGCCAGCCCCGTGAGAACTCAGAAGGGCACTCAGTTTGCGAAGGAAGCCACCGGCGGCCCGTTTAAAGCAGGAGGTGACATGATCCGATGTAGAAGGTCTCTCCAACGACTATGCAACAAACGGACTGCGGGTAGGAAAGGACAGAGGCAGGGGACGATGGGAAGCAGGTGCAGCTGGCCTCGTTCTCCATTTTGGACGGTACCGTACTATTCTCAGTGGGCACGAAGAAGAATCGTTTGATTCTTCAAAAGTTGAAAAAAATACAACTTTTGGTGTTTGAGACCGTTGGGGGATGTGAGCAGAAAGAAGAGTAAAGGAAGGTGAGAATAGCTTGTAATTTACTGCATGTGCTTATACGTATACCTTTTTATTTTTATTTTTTTAGGAACTGGTTTTTGGGGGTTTTTTTTGCCAAACTTCCATTTTCTGTTGACAAAAAAAAAAAAACAAAAACCTTTCACTCATTGAACAAATACTGAGTGCCTACTATGTGTCAGGCACTGTTCTTAATGCTACAAAGAACAAAAATATCTAGTCTTTTTTTTCTCAATATTTACTAAATTGTCATTATAGTTATTTTTAAAAATCCGTTACATTTTATTATTCCTTACCCTGCTTAATAACTTTTAGTCTTTTAACAGGCATGTGCTCTAGAGCTCACTTAAAAAAAAAAAAAGCTAAACAGAACACTACCACCACCCAAGAATTTACAAAGTCTGTTACAAGACTATTCAGAGGAAACTGGCCTATGTGATAATGGAATGGGGGAGTGACCATAGAAATGTAAGGTGACCATTTGGGGACTGTGATGACTAAGAAAGGAAATGACAAGTGCCTGGAGAGGAAATAACTTCAAAGAGGGAGAGTTGGAGGCTAGTAAAAAAAAAAGATACCACTATGATTGCTATTCAAATATGCCAACATGAGTTGCAAAAAGGGGAAATTAATTATTATGCTAAGTGAAATAAGTCAGACAGAGAAAGAGAAGTGCCATATGATTCCACTTACATGCGGAATCTAAGAAACAAAAAGACCAAACCAATCAA
>CM053504.1:2560444-2591927 GCA_028627145.1 Eidolon dupreanum | reverse complement strand
TGTGCCCTAGCTCTGCATTCTCTGTCCGCCACCGTTTGCGGCCCCAGCAAGGTCAGGCCCGTTGCCTTCCATAAGTGCCCCCGGCGCGTCCGCACGTCTCGGCTGGACTCGTCACAGGGCGCTGTGAATTGTTCGCCATCCCTTTTCCCTCCCCGAGACTGCCCGCTCCTCACAAGCGGCATCTTCAGACTGGACTTCGGACGCGTGGGGAGAGTCGGCTCGGACAGCGGGCGGGGAGCAGGAATCGCTCCACAGGAGCCAGGTTCCAGCTTTTCCACTCCGTAGGTATTTTCCCCCAAACCCATGTGCCTGAGAAGTCTGCAGTGAACCAGTTCTCCTCCAGACTTTCACAGAAGAGGAACACAGCGCTCCCCCTCCCCAAATCATGCTTTTGTCTGCTGCCCTGGTAACCAAAACCTCTGGGACACCAGACAGAGGGGCCGAAGCATTCACAGTGCCTCAGGTGACTGCCGTGGGCAAAGCAAAGAGACTCTCCTTCAGCAAGACCTTCTTAACTGTGGGCGGGGGCATCTGCCTTATCTGAGTACTTAACATTAAGGTTTCCTTGCGAGAAGGTTTCTGCAGGGATGCATATTAAAACATTTATTTGAATCTAAAAACGAAGTCCGGCTTTTTCAGAGAGAAATTCAATCTTTGGCTTGATGAGCTTGGCCGTGGAGTGCCTCTGCCTATTAGATCATGTGACAGAGGTGGCCCATAAATCGAGCTAAATTAAACCTGTAGCTGTAAGACACTGATGGAAAATGATTTAGAACACATACAATTTATAGTAGGTTGGAAAATACAGCTGCGCAACATTTAAACCTATAATGGATTTTTGTCTAGTCTCTTTTTAAGGAACGTGCGTGCAAAACAGTTATGAAGCCTGTCACTCTAGAACAGCATAGAAACTTCCAGTAAAGGGCCAGAGGGAATGTTTCCGGCTGTGGTTTGTTGTCATAAGCAGTACAGTAAGTCAGTGGGCATGGCTGTGGCCAGCAGAACTTTGTTCATGAACGCGGGTGGTAGCGAGCCAAGCACCCTCTGGAGCGTGTGCCTGTGCTATTCGGTTTCCTGTTTTCATGGAGACACAGGGCTCATTTTTAATCGATGGGTGAGTTTGAATTCTAGGAACAGGTGGGAAAAGCTCGATCACTTGTCTATTTTTATCTTAAGACTAAAAGTTGCAGCCCGGTCACGTGTTCACTTTGAACATTTATCAGTCTGAACACTTATGATTTGTGCACTTTTCTGTTAACAAAGTTGTTGACACCATGCCTTGGATCACCACTGATCCAAGAGCACTCTGAGTGTGATTGCCAGCCTTACACCTGTCATCGAGACAGCAGTTATATTGTTTCTGAGACATTCGAAGACTTTTTTTGGTTTCATTTTTACCTTTACATCCATCATGAACCTTCCCCTCCTCGTTTCTCCACTTAATGGCTCGAATGTTGCCTTCCCAGCCGGCATCTGGTGTGGCACCCGGAGCATCTGTGGGTGGAGGGGAGGCAAGCACACAGAGTGGGACCCAGCTCCTCAGTTCGTTTACTGCCACTTCTTCCTCGCTGTCATTCCATTTTCTCTAGCTACGATAATTGGGACGATGGAGGCGAAGTCCAGCCTCGTTTAAAGTGCTGTCCTCTGATAAAAGGCCAGCACTTTCAGGGGCTGGTGGCCTGCCCTACATTGACAGTAGCAGTGGGGTTGACTAAGGCCTCTCCATCTTTGTAATTAGCTTTCTTTTTATATCTCTCCTTCCATCCCTAGTAACTGACTTAATGTGTACTACGTGCCCTTCATGGTCAGGTGTGGTCTCTTAGATTGTGTTTTCTCTGTAAGAATCCTCTGAGGTGATTTGAAAGGATTTCCAGTACATATGAGAGATTCCAGAAGGTCCTAACCAATTTCGGCTAGATTTGTCTGTCCTATCATCTGGACTGGTCAGCTTAGCTATTCAAGCTTCAAGCCACATTCTCTACAGGAGCTAATCAGCTTTACACAGAGACAAAATAAGACCCCTTAGAAAGGAATCTGATTGTCTTTACCTCTCAGAGGACCTGTCTCAAGTATCTCATTTGCTACAAACAAATTTCTAGTTTTAACACTTAGCATTTTTAAAGAACCGCTAGCACAAGGCCTGGCACTGGTAGGTATTCAGTAGTGTTTATTACACGAATGAAGAAATAAAGAACTTTCCAAATACTTGCACTTAGAATTTTCAAAAGGCCCAATTTGAGGAGATGCAAAACGCTTCATTCTGGAGAGGGGGCGAAAGCAGCCAGGTTGCTTTGGGAACATGGCGCTCTCTCAGCCAACTCCACACCCCTAAAATCAAAGAGTCTCCTGTACTCCCCAAGTGGAAGGTCTTGCAAAATACAGTTACTTACCAAACCAGAGAGCGTGGCTGAGGGAGGAAGGCTCTGCGTTAAGAATTAACTCCTGCATCGCCTCTGATTTGAACACCGTATTGTCGGTTCATCCTTACCTTTCAGTCGGTTCAGAGTCACCCAGTAATGTCGCTCTGGACTGTGGATGTCCTTGGACCACCGAAGCATGTCTTTTGCACGGATGTCCATCAGTACAAACTGTACAAACTTCCTCGTTAGTACGTAGTGAGCACTTCCAAAATAAATTGTTAAGTTATGAGGTGGTTTATCTTTGAATATTTTATTTGGAGAGACATAGATACTCCCTTCAGGGGTGGATTCGGGACGACTTTGACGCATCTGGGATTTAGTGTTCGGTGGTTGAATTACTCCAGGAGTAATATTTTTATCCTTCCACTTGCTTCTGATGTAGTGTATGATTTCTTTGTTGGTTTTGATTGGAAAATCCTGTCCACAAAGGTTAATGACATATTTCCATTGAAATTTGGAATGGACTAGGTCTTTCATACAATTGATATCTGCCTGTAGTCTTGTAAAGCCAGTGTTAGCCACCTTCTCTCTCTTGGATGAAATGAAAACATTTTCAAAACAGTTAACCAGGGTTTGCACAGCAGTCTTATGCTTCTTCGGGGCCTTTTCGTCAACATGAATGCAGTAAACATTTTGAGGTACATAAATCGCTCTGAGAAGCTGCACAAACGTGGCCAGCTCCTTAGGAACAGTTATAACATATGCCAGAGAGAAGTTGCCTTCCTCTGCCGACAGCGGCCTGGACATGAAGTGCAGCGCCCGGGACATCCTGGAGCAGTTTCCCGCTGTGCGGAAGTGAGCAAGTATTTCCGATCCATGCGGGGTTTTACAAAACTTTGCAATTTGGAGAGCTGCCTCTTTCCCTTCGAATAAAGCTGAACACAGTTCATCCGGATAGAAGCCACATCCCACGACTGCTGGGTGAGTGGGCTCCTCCTCCGACTCGTCTCGGGTCGGGACCCTCACGTAGAGGAAAACGGAGACGCAGATGGCCGCGCACACGAGCAGCCCCGGCTTCGTGGCACGCAGCTGGCTCATGTCGCAAGCGCCCAGCACCTTCTCGTCACCATGGCTCGGAAAGTCGTTCAGGCTTCCTGAAAGAGCAACAGACAGAATTGAGGGTGTTTTGGTGTGCACATATTTAACGTGTATGATTTGATCAGTTTTTATGTGTGCACACACCCAGGCCAGCATCACCACGGTCACGCAGCAGGCGTGTCCCTGACCCCTACACGTGTTCTCGTGCGCCTTTCACGCGTCTTCCTTCCACCGCCTCTCCGCAGGCACTGAGGTGCTCCGCCACTGTGGATTCGTGGGCTCGCTCCGCCATTTTACAGGAATGGCATCCTACCCCATGTGCTTTCTGCCTGGCTTTTTTCACTTAGGATAACGATTCTAAGATTCACCCACATCGTTTCATTTATCAGCACTTTGTTCCCTTTTACTGCTGAGTGCTGTCCGTCCTGTGGACATGCCTCAGTTCACCCTGGCACCTGTCAGTGGACGCTGAGGTCATTTCCTGTTTTCAGATGCTGCAAGATGCTGTGAGCATTTGTGCACGAGTCCTACGGACCTATGTTTTTGTTTCTCTGGGAGTAAACACCGACGACGGAAATGGCTGGCTAACTCTTAAAACACTGCCAGCCACGGTTTTCCAAAGCAGCTGTGCCATTTTATATTGAGAGTCCCCATTTATAAATGGGACTTGGTTTAGTTCAGTAAATATTCACTGATCGCCCCAAAGTGTTCTGGCAAAATTTTAAAGACATTTTTATAAATCGTAGAATGCTTTTTATAAACACAACCATCGTTACAATGAACACATTTCACATCTGGTCTCTAAAACAAAACCTTTTTTATATCATGACAGTGTTTTATAAAAGTAGAAATTCGGTAGGAAGGAAATACCTTCTTGAAATGAAATGAAGATAAAGCTTTTAACTACTTTCTTCGGAGAATTTTGGTTGAAGGTGAATCAGGTAGTTTGTCGCGGTCCCCCAGTGCTGTCGCTTCAGTGTGGGGAGGGGCGTTGGGGGTTTTTGGTTTGTCGTCTTGGTTTTGTTTTTAAGCTTGTGGCCAAAACAGAACATTGTGGTCCCGTCACAGAGATGTGAGCCCCGCTTCACTGACAGATCACACCCCCGTGTGGTCCCCAGAGCGGGGAGGTGGGGGAAGTGGGTGTTCGCAGTCGCGGATGCTAATTAAATGCAGGAAGCCTTGTGTGTGACGCCCCGTCCTTCCCCAGTGCTGGGCTGAGTGTTTTTTCCCTCCCGCAGGCCGCAGGCCGCAGGCCTCGGGCACGCCGGCGGCCTTGCACCTGTCCCTTAGTGCCATGGCCACAGCGGCCCAGGTCTTTCTCCCGGCCCAGGTTCACTTTGAGAGCTGGAATGCCATGTTACCTGGGACATGGAGCCAGCTTTATTGTCCTGGTTTGGAGAAGCTTTTCAAGGTCACAGGCCAGCCTTGTAAATGCACCCCAGAGACTGCCCTGCTGTGAAGGTAAATGCAGTTCTGCTGTCGCTTCAGCGGGATCTCTGGCAGGTCCTGAGAACTCGCCAGGAAGCAGTGCTTGGGGCCCGGCGCGTCTCCTCTTGAGTAGCCACCTGCACCGTCTCCAGTGCTGTGCGGATTTCCTCACCTCTGTGACTTGTAGCTGATTTGTTTCCGTGTTGTGCAGGCAGCTCTGTAGCCATAGTGATCGAGGAAGTGCTAAACAGGTGCCTTTTTATCACTGAGTTCATTTCCAGGGCATTTAAGCAGTATTTTCCACGTGGGGAATATGCAGCTCATAATAGAGTGCAGTCTTACTGATTTTTGACCCACTTTTTTCCTCTACAGAAAGTTATATTTAAAATATTGATTTTAAAAAATGTTTATTGATTTTTAAAGGGTTTAGAAAGAGTGGCAGTTATTCTTGTATATTATGGAGCAGGTATAAAAGTTCTTTGTCCACACCAGACCCAATTTTACCATTCCAGTGTCCTATTTCTCATGTATTACTGAAATCACAAATAGCTTCTAAAATTCGTATTTTGAAAGTGTATGAAAGAGTGTTTTAAGGCTTTTTTCATGCATTGTCATTCCATAATTTAAATTTCCTGGGCTTTACACACTTTCATGATCTTTTAGTCTTCCATTTCTACAGCTTTTGATAAACATATATAATGGACAGTAGAATTAAATGGCTTCCGAAGAATGAGTAACGTTTTGAAGATAATACATTGAGTTCACTGAAGACACAGTATCCAAGAAATACTGTAGAATATCAGTAGTAGTAATTATCAAAGTTAGTAGTTAAGGATGTTTAATTTTTTTCCTTTTTGTAGTGTTAGAATCTCTACCATAACAGAAGTGATTCTCAGTTATAGCGCCCAGAGAGGAATTGCGTCATATTATATGTTTTTGTCCAAGCATGAAATACTTCCAGGGATTGTTTCAAAACATGTTAGTATCCTCATTATTAGAGCCACTGAGTATGTTTTCCTTCTTCTTTGTCTTTCTACAGTACCCCTCTCCTTGCTCCCCACCCCAACCCCCTTCCCCCAACAAGCCCTAACAGACAGAAACGAAAGTCAGCAGTGGGCTGGGTATTGTGTATTACCACCAGAACACTTCATTTAAGGGCAGTCATTTAAAATGTGTTGTGATGGGGTTTAATTTGCTATAAAGACTCTTCAGGGGGAGTTGACAAGATCCCATATAAACGAAGTCATTTGCTGAATCTTTTATACTTTTTTTTAAGGTAATTCCAATGAGTAAATAGGTAATGAATGGACATCTTTAAGGATGAACGGAAAATACTTTGCTGTATATTCTAGGATGTTACTATTTTAGAGCTTAACCAGATTAAACAATTCATTCTCCATTTTCTGGACTGCAGATGGGGCACACGATAGATAGTGTCTGCCTCATAGGCACAAGGGGACAGGGTAGATGTGCGCCTCCCGCTGAGCCTGGCCTGGGGAGGTTCTCAGTGCTTGCGTGGGATTGGGGTGCTTAGTGCTCACCAGCCCCCCAAAATAGTGTGACCCCCCCAGACCATAAATGCCGGATGCTCTCTCCATTTACTGTATGTTTGTCCTAAGAAACATCACTATAGTCACAGCAGTGAATATTTGGGTGTGTTATTTTTGTTGGGCTCTGGGCTCAGAATGATGTTCAAAGCACCTTACAAGTTAACACAGGTTTTTCTTGAACTGTATGATCTTATAATACTAGAATTATTTTGAATTCAGAGACTGTCCAACTGTCCAGTAAGAGATGTCTTAATCATAACATGCTTATTTCTAAAAAACGTATACATTTTTTCAGCTACTTTGATAGGAGGAGGAAAACTTTTAGGATATCCACTCAAATCAACCACAACAAAAATAACATTTTCGTTATCAGCACAAAATGCAAGCTGAGGATTTGGACACGGCCTCAAAGCCGGCTGAATTATTGTCCCCCCTGTGAGGAACGAACAGTGGTGGCATTAAAACTGTAAACTCTTATTGCTCCCATACTTGGAAACATTCCACTTTTGTTTTCTTTGGCTTAAATGAAAAATTACGGGTAAAGATGCCTCTTACACCTGCATTTTACAGTGTTACTGATGTTTCAGTATTTCTGTTTTAAAACCGTCAAGGAAGCAAAAGAAAACATTTTATTTCCATGGTAGTCGCTGCTCGGCCTGTGGCATTTGCGACCTGTGCACGGGCAGCGGAGCACTTACCGGCGGGTGCCCGTCCGGCTCCGCAGGGTGGGCGCCCGGCCGCGCCCCCGCCTCACGGCCTCCTCTCCCACCCTCGCTCCTCCTGCAGCGGCCGCCGTGCGAATCACTGCACGCTCGCTCGGCAGGTTCCGTTACCCTCTCGTCCCCAGAGGGCTGTCGTCTTGTTGATCCTGGCCTGTAGTTCGAAAAATCGTCGCTGCTTTTGCTTCTCTGAGTGCGCCTTCAGGACTGGCCCAGTCCTGACAAAACAAAGCCGACGGCGGAACACACCTGGGCGGGGGAGGGGCTGCGCAGTGGCTCTGGGGTTCTGGGTGAAGTCCCGGCCGGTGGGTCAGAGACTTGGAATGCTTTTCAGAGTCGGAGGGAGGCGGGGTGTGGTGATCTGACCCTCTTTCAGTAGAGATCCATAAAAGTCATTTTACGATCTTAAAACCTCGCCTCCTAAGCATCGCTCGCAACAGTCCAGTGCGTGAGCAGGGCCGGATTTCAGGGCTGCGGTAAGCCCCGCCCCGCCCGTATCCTCTGGAGCCCCCACCAAGGGTGCATCCGGCCAGAGCACCTGCCGTGGCGTCTGTCACCGAGAGCGGGCCCGCCCCTTCGTTAGTCTGCACCGCTGGGGCCCCGGGGACCTGTGCTCCGGGCACACCCCCCGGCTGGCTGCTCACGTTCTCACTTGCTGGCACTGTCCGCAGGCCTCCCACAGACCCTTCTAGTAGAAGAGTGAGGCCAAGAAACGTGCCTCGCACACATGACAGGCGTTTTCTATGTTTTCTATGTTGTCAGAAACTAAAATAACTATATGCTTTTCCTTCTTAAAAATGTATTATCTAACCATTTCCCCCAGTTTTTGGACATGTAAGTTAAAAGTGATAAAAGGAAGCAAGATTTAAAATAAATGTTTCATTTCAACTGTGTAGTAACAGTACACAAGGAGAAGTACATCTGCAGGAAAACGTGGGTGTTTTTAATTTGTCTCGTGTTACTTTTATAAGCAGAGAGAGAGAGAGTCAGTCCCTTTGGGCCAGCTGTGCCTTTGCACATCCCTGCCATCCCTTTCTGAAGTGACCCTCTGCCATTTGGGCCACAGAGAAGGGCCCCAGCCAGGCAGCGGGCACTGTGACAGAAGCCCGTTCCCTGCCCCGGCTTCACTTGCCCTCCAGGGATGGGCCACTGCGCCCAAGCTCTGGGGTCAGGCGAAGGCTGGCAAGGTCAGGCACAGGTGGCAGGGCCTGCAGCCAGCGGGAGGGCCCTGTGCCCGGCGTGCCCCTGCTCAGTCCAGGCATTTGAGGGCCCGAGGGTGTGGGTCTGGTATTAATGGATCTTTTGGATTTGGGAGAGAAAGAGCAGGCTGTCTCAAGTTTTAATGTGAGGTTCCCATCTTTTAATCATTAGTGGCTCATTCAACTTTAAAAATACAGCTCAGTACAACTGCGGGTCGAACAGGGTCCACAGTCACATCTGGACCCCCAAACTGTCACGTCCGAGAGAGAAGGCTGCTGACCGCGGACACACTAGGAACGGGGCAGCAGGGAGTGGTGGGAAGAAGCGCAGGAGCCCGGAGTGGGGAAGGAGGCACAGAGTGGGACCGACGGGAACAAACGCGTGACCCCCTGCCTCGCGCTGTGTGCTCAGGGGGCTGCTTGCGCCGTGGCCCCAGCCCCCAGCCCCGCGGGGCCTCTCTGCCACCTGACTCTGTCCCTGCAGGTTCTTTCTCATCCCCTCCCCAGGGGGAGGCTCCACCTGTCTCCCAGTGTGGGGCGTCCCAGGGGACCTCCTCCTGCAGAGCAGGCTGTCCCCCCCCCCCGTGGGCCCCCCTGCGGGGAGGGCCGACCAGCTCCTCGGAGGCAGCCCTGGCGGGATGCTGTACCCTCCATCCTGTCGTGACTCACGTAACATCTCTGTGCATCAGGGAAGATCTCTTCAGTCGTGACAGTGAACCAGACGCACCCTAGAAAGGGAGCTGATTTTGACCCGAAGCAGTGACTTTTGGGGACAGAACCACAGTAAATAACCAGCTAAGGCAGCGGGCTCTGAAGCTGGCTAAGCCAAGAGGGGATTTCCCAAGAGCCCGAGGGGCCGTGCTTGGACTGGCGCGGGTCTGTGGGGTGGCCGCCCGGCGCACGGTGATGGGATCTGTCCTTGTTTTGCTCTCTCCAGTGTGGGGCTGCCTTCCAGGAGGACGACGTCGTCGTGCTCAACGGCAGCAAGGAGGACGTGCAGGTGCTGAAGAGCAGGATGGAGGAGAGGCGGCTGCGAGCGAAGCTGGGGAAGGTAACGGGCCCTGGGCGCCCCCTGCCCGCCGGCTCCCTGGGCACAAGCCTTCAGGTTCTGCCGGCCGCCGCCGGGCGCTGCCTCGGGTCTGCAGTGGCCGACGTGGCTGTGAGAGCCTGCGGGGGCCTGGGCTCTCGAAAGAGTCCAGCCGCGGCCCGGCCGCACCCTCGCTGCGTTGGGCGCGGCGCCTCCCTCTTCCCGCTCAGCCTCTTCAGTGAGGCGGGGACGGCGCCCGTCTGGAGCGGGCGTCGTCAGGAGGGTGACAAGGACCGTGCCTGCAAAGCTCTGCACAGAGTGCGGCCTGCTGAGCCGGGGGGGGGGGACGGCAGCCACGACTGCTGCGCGTCCCCCGCGCGTCCGTCACCCGCGCGTCCCCAGCCCTCCGCGTCCCCAGCCCTCCGCGTCCGCGGCGTCGGTGGAGTCTGCCAGCCGCACGTGGAAGCTGTTCGGGGTGAAAAATCCCAGAGAGTTTCGGAAAGCAGAAATTGAATTTGCCGCACACCGAGCACTGGGCTGCGCCCGCACAGCAGTGCCCCGCAGACGTGCCCCGCCCGGTCCGCGTGCCGTGCCGTCCTCGGGGGTCTGGAACCAGTCCCCCCGCCGACGGACGACTGCGCCTGCCGGTGTTCGTGACGTGTAGAAGAAAGGAAACCTGGGGAGCCACCACCCCAGCACTGATGCGGTGCCCCAGGTCACGTGCAGATCTGGGCGGCCTGGGAGCCCGCGTTCCCCTCCCACTCCTGCGGCCGCGGCCCCCGCCACAGCACCATGCGCAGCGCGAGCCAAGCAGCCGCCCCACGCCGGGCAGCGGCAGCCCCGGAGGGGAGTCTGGTCACCAGGGCCGCGTCGGCTGTCCTGGAGGGAGGCCAGTGGTACTCGCCGGTCAGCTGGCTGGTGACCAGAGCTCTGGGTGGAGTGCAGGTGTGAAGGCCTGGCTCTGTGTCCCTCCGTTTGGAACTCCTTTCCATAAACAGGGGAATCATTGCTTAATGATCTCGCTCAAAACAGTTCATCAGCGAAGAAATCATTCCATGTGCCCCCGACTCTGGATCCAGCAGTAAATGCATTAAGTATTTGCAGATGATAGCTGCAGCCTTTGTGAGCAGCAAACTTCATTCTTTAGAAATAAAGATCACTTCGTGTGATCAGAATTAAGGCAAAAAATGCTTGAAGTATTAGCAGAATATTAGTTTTAATATCCTGAAGACATAAAATTGTGGGGGAAAAATAGCCTGCCTCTGTGTGGCTCGCATTTACCAGTGATGATAGTGATGAAAGACTTGTCAGAGTTTCTTTTGTTTCATCACAGTAGAGGAAAGAGCAGGCCCTATCAACTGGGAATAATATGTAATCCATAGTCGTGAGGCTTGAGGCTGACGCTGAAGAATGGGATAGCAGTATTGTTACTATGTGGCAATCCAGAATTCTCGGTGCCACATCTTATTTGCATTTCCTTTTTATCATTTTACTTACGTAGAAAATAAACAATGCATGTAAATGGTTCTGTAGTACAAGGAACGGTGCCCAGACTTTGTCATCGAGTTTAACAGAAGGACTGTGAGAAGCAGTTTCATAAGATGCTACTGCAGCGTTCACGAGATATAGTTAGAGGGCTAAGCGCAGACTTGAAAGCGAAACGGTATGAGTGCGTTCGTTCTACATTGGTTTTCTAGTTTGCTATGAGTGCACGTCACATGAGCGAAAGAGAAAGAGAAAAGCTTGATGCTTTTGACAAAGGACAGTTCCCGGAGGGATCTCCTCTTCCATCACTACCGTTGTGGAACTCAGCCTTTAAAAAGCATAAGGGGAAAAATGGTTTTCTCAAGGGCGCTCCTGGGGACATTCGCGTGGTGGTTCCGCATCTACCTGGGTGGGTCTCCCCTGTCCCTGGCTTGCGGGCCCCGGGGGACTAACGTGCCCCTCACCAGAGCTTCGGGGAATGCCTCTTAGATACTGCTGCCGGGATACCAAATATTTCCCAAATATACGCGCAGCTGGAAACAGGACGTAGCGTTTCCTCTCTCACTCCTTATCACTTGGCGCTTGTCATATAACCTCAGCCGAGAGTGGAGGGCTTGGAAGTTAACAGTTGTCTCTGTTTTTGAAGAACGAGGTGTTACCTCTGAGTTTGAACGCTTGCCTTGCATGTGTGAAGTGAAAGGCAGGTCTTTATGTTTTAGACAATGTTACAAATCACATTGCATGTGTATATTACAAGTTCAAGGCTGCTGCCCGAGAACTTGTCTTTTTTCCATGTGTTCTAGGGATGGGAGCCTTCAGAAATAATTAGGCTGTGTGTCTGTAGCACCATCTTTTGGCTACTTCAGAAAATGGCACTTTTAATGTAAAGTCTGAATGAACATGGTCCTGTTTGTCCTTTCCGTGACTGAACCAATTCTCACCCAGCTGTGTGGTTCTAAAGTGGTTAGTTTCCGTTTTTACATGTTTGCTGACCAATTGAACATTCTGAGAGACAGAATTCTAGTGCCTAAAAATCTACCAGAAGTGCCCCAGAGTGTAGGAGAAGTGGCTAGAATGTCCTTCAGTCTAAGCCTCGAGTCCTTACAGTGAGACAAACACCGGAGCCCTGCGGCAGCTTTGGGAAGGACCACCGGGGACGGGGACGGTCCCGTATGTTCGCCCTGGTCGACATCGCACGCCCACGTGTGCTCGTGTATGTGCAGGGTCACGGTTAGCACGGACTCCTGCCCCTGAAATTTGTCATCTTCATTAAACGTTTTTGAGAATGTGATGTTTGGAATACGAAACTGAGCAGATGTGTACAGACGCGTCCCGTGAGGCCCAGCGCGTGCTGGAAACGTGTGCAGAGGGTCCAGGCTTAGCGTGAGCGGCCAAGGCCGGCTGCAGAGCGACCCCCGTGGGTGCGAAGTGCGTCGCCTGCTAGCAGGCTCCTGGGGGCGTGGGCGGCCCTGGAGGGCATCCAAGCACACCTCCCGTGTCCTCTTTCTCTTTCTAGAAAGCGAAGAAACCCAAGGCAGCAGAGTCTGTCTCAAAACCGGACGTCGGGGAAGGTAAGACGCAAGGCGGCCGCCCTTCAGCAGCGCAGGGCTGTGGCTGTGTCCGGAGTCGGCTCGCGCTCCCATTCTGATTTTGTCTTGCCTGCTTTGTCCTTGTCACAGAACCCGCAGGGCCATCAAACACGAAGCCCGGGAGGCCCGAAGAAGCCAGCCTTGACACCAGAGAGAAGAGAGCCAGCCCGGCTCCCCGAGGCGCAGGTGGGCGGCCGCGGCCACCGCGAGCTGCGTGGGGACCTGGTCCTGTCACAGCTCAGGGCCTGGATTCGGAAACTGCCTCCCAGCAGTTCGTGGGGCCCCCTCGGGGGACTAACAAGAACTAGTTAATACACCCCGAGCCGGAGCCCGGCGGGTGGCAGGGGCCTGGGCACGGGTGCCGAGCATCCGGCGTCCCTGTCACGCCTGCGCTCGGTGCCGGGCCGACGAGGCTGCTTGGCCTGCTAGTGGGCCGGGGTCACGGGACGAGTGTCCCTGAGCCCTGCGGGCCGGGGTTTAGCGTGTTCCACGTGCACGCTCAGAGCCAGCTTCCCGCCACCCGCCTGTCGGCCGGGTCGTCAGAGCCACGTGGCGGTGGCCCAGATCTCGGCGCATCCCCCGAAACGCGCCACCTGTCACTCAGAAAAATAGCATTTACGCCGCAAGCAGAAAGACACGGGCATTAGAGCACGTGTGCGCGTGCGGTGAGGAGTGAGGAGCCCGCCGGGGGCCCCCGGGTCCCGGCCCCGCCCCGCGCGCGGTGCCCGGTGCGTCCGTGTCACCAGGAGCAGGCGCCGGCCACGAGGGCTCGGTGCTCGGTGCGTGGGGCTGGGACTGGCCTGCGAGCACGTCGCAGGGCCGTGTTGTTCGAAGGGGTCACGGGTCGCAGCCTCGTCTGCTCTCAGGACTTGACAGTTGGGGGAGCGGTCCCCAGGGAGCAGGAAAGTTCCGGGGGCAGCGGACCCCCTCCCTGGTGCGAACGGGTGTGCAGACGCCCTTTCGGCCCAGCCTGAAGGCCGTGCCCTGCCCTTCCCTCCCTGCAGCGGGCGCGGGCACCTCGGGCCGCGCCGGGAGGCCGCCCGGCGCCGCCACGAAGAGGTCGATCGCCGCCAGCGAGGAGTCGGAGGCGTACAAGTCCCTGTTCACCAGCCACAGCTCCGCCAAGCGCTCCAGGGAGGAGTCGGCCCACTGGGTCACCCACACGTCCTACTGCTTCTGAGGCCCGGCCACTCGTCCCCGCCACGTCGCCCTCTGCACGCCCGATAAAGTGTCCTCCAAACCCGAGCCGTGTGGTCACTCTCTCTGTGAGGCGCCTGGGTTCTGGGAGAGGGTGTGGGGGGTGACTCCAGGGTGACCGTGCTGGGCCCCGCTCGCCCCCACCCCAGGCTCACGCCCCTCTTCTCACGGCCAGCACGCACCGTGGCTGCACCTTCTACGCATGAACGGTGAGACTCCGATTCCTCCTGGGGGCGCGGTGGGCTCCTCTTCACTAAACCCTGGTGGCAGTGCTGCCCCGGGTAGCCAGCCCCGTGAAGGCGCTGGGGCAGGCTCGGTCCCGGGCCCCGGGCCCGCGGCTCCGTGTGCGGGAGCATCTCTCCTTCCAGCCGAGGGGGCGGGGACGGCGTGGGGGGCGGGGGGTCCCTTCGTTTATCATCTTGAAGACAGAAGAGCTTGAGTCGGGAACCCGATGATCTGATACAGAAATAAAGTGTGTCCGCCTTTTCCCCGGTCTGTCCGTACGTCGTTCTTCTGTCTTCGCGCATGTGTGGGTAGGAAAATCGCAGCCATTCCACGGATGGCGAGAGGAGGAACTCCACGATGTCACGTGAGCGCCACCCTCTCTCGGTAGAAGATAGGAGGGACTCGCGCATGAAGCCGGGGTGTGCGTTCGCCCGTGCGGTGCGCTGACGGCTCCAGGGCTGGCCTCGCCGGGGCTGGCCTGCCCACTGCACCGCCGTCAGGCCGGGAGTGCCGGGCCTGCTCCGCCTCGCGGGCAGCCGTGTGGTCGGGGACAGCCGCTCTGGCCCCGCCCAGGGCGCCGGTTTCCACTGGAAAGCAGGAAACGGGGCTGAGGGAGGATGGGGCTGGGGGAGGACGGTCAGAGGGTGAGGGGAGCAGGGGGTCACGTCGGAGGCTTGGGGTCGGGGCGGGGGCACAGGGCCGGCTCGAACCCAGCTTGCTGTGTCCCACGTTCTCTGCCCGGGCGTGATGGGACGTTCAACCTCAAGGATGTTTTGACATTATGAACACAGAACCGTATGAATCAGAATCACGTTAACGTCAGTGAATTTTTTGGTTGTGGACTTTTCCAGAACAAACCCGAACTGGCCATTTTCTTTTCCCTGATCAATTTTCTATATAGCCCAGTTAACCCATTTTCTAACTGTTGCTTTTTTCCCTTTTTTATTTTATCACAGTATTTTCATAATCAGAACCATTTTTATTTGGTTAAAATTGATCACAATGAGTTTACTGTTTTAATTTTACCAAGAAATCTTTATTCATTAATCATTTTAATCAAACATTACAGATTGCAGCTTCAGGCATCGTGAGGCATTTATTATTTTAATGGTCATTGTTCCTACCAACTTTAGTTTTCTTCATTTTAAGCCTTAATCGGTTTTATTTTGCATTATTTTGACTGGCTAGTTTTTCCTGTGACCCAGTCACGGCACCCTCAACATCAAAACTTAGGCATCTCAACCCACCCCGCCCCCCCCCCAAGGTCACGTTCAGAATCTTGCCCCATGCCCCCACCCTCTTCCTCCTTTTCCACTGGTCCAGTCGAAAGTGTTTTAGACTTTTGAATACAATATAAACCAAGAAAGTGTGATCCCTACCATTAAATATACATAAACGTTTCCAAATGGCAAAATTTCCCGAGCATCTCGTTTGGGATCATCTATTTTAATCGAGTCTGTTCCTTACTGCTCACACCCTGACCACTAAACTTTAGAGCACCATTTGGGGTACTTAACACGCAGGGCACTTGCAGACCTGGAGCCACCTCAAAATACTCCGCAGTCACCGCTCAGAGCACCAGGAGTGACTTCCCCCAGGAGCCACGTGAGAAGAGAATGGGGACAGGGTTGTGATTTCAAGGACGAGCCCCTGCAAGTCACGGGAGCCCTCGAGCCTGCAGTGAAAGCACCTAGGGGGCCCTTGGTTAGACTCAGCGGAGCGTCTTATTCCCGGGGAGTAAGTTGAGTCGGGTGGCCCGGGGGGACACATACAAGCCTTGTGTTCCATTAACGAGTTTCTCATTTCGTGTCATTTTTAGAAGCCGATGGTTTGAAATACACTGGCCAGGGAGCCCCAGGTATCTTTCCTGGCATCGTCCCCAGTTGTCATACAGGCTGTGTCCTCACCATGGGGTCTTCACACTTCTCTGGGTGTCAACTAACTCCCTCCCCAGTTTACTCAGCCAGCTCCCGGTCATGCCTCAAACTGCTCCCAAATGCGTTTTTCAGGAAGACCTTCCTGCACAGCCTACCCCAGATCACCCCGTGCTATGCTCTTACAGCTCTGTTCTCGTCTCAGTTTTAATAAAACGCTCTTCATCAGCCCGGGGTTTACACACTCGGGTAGGGTCTGAGTGCAAGCGTGAGGCGATAGGGACTGGTGGTGACTGGGGAGAAGATGGCCACCCAGCAGGTGGGTTCCTATTCGGTTCCAAGCAGAGTGGCTCAGTATTGGAAGAGCTTCCCTATTTTCAAAAGGAGCCAGAGAGCTAGGTGTCTAAAATGAAGTTCGCCCAACATTTTAATAATGCAAATAATTATTTTTAGAAACGAAGTAAGCCGAACAAAACACATCGGCGGCTCCTAATTTATAGCCTCTGGCTTCATATCTTTCGCACTCGGCCCTCAATTCCACGGGAACGTGCCACATCTGCTCTGCTCACCAAGCCTGGGTTCGGCAAACAAACAGTGAAGGCTTGTGCCAGGGAGCAGAGTCAGAGGGACAAGCGAAGAGACGGCACTGTGTCATCCCGTCCTCTGGACTCTCATTGCCTGCTGGAATTGCTCCCTCTCCCTGTAAGTCCCACCCCTGGACGACCGCTGTGGACCTCTTCCTCCTCTGCCCTGATGTCATCACAATGGCCAGAGCGTGTTGGCCCGGGGCCTCTGTGACATCACCAATGGCCCAGCCCTAACTACCCAGTCTCCTGGTGCAACGCAAACAGACCCACCATGAGCAACTTCCTCCCCCGTCTCTGCTCACCATGCGGACGCTGAAATGGTTCTTGTTTTTGCCCCTGTGTCTCTCCTGTGGCTATGCCTTTATGTTTTCTTCTCTGAGAGACCCGGTCAAAGAACCCCAGGGGAAGGTGCCTTGCGGAGGGCACTTTCGGATTAGGCACAGTCTACCAGAGCACGCCCAAGGCTGGCTTGGAAGCAAATGGCTCTGGCTCTTTTTTGTGGTCTTGCTGTATGCAATATTGAAGTTTCGAGGTGAAAGCGAGAAGAGAAAGGTAAGGATGGCTCCGTTTTTTCACACCACATTCGGTCCTATCTTAGAAATTTCAGACTTGGAGAAACAGACATCGCAGTCGGTGTAGGCAGGTGTAAGTGTGAGTGTAAAGAATCAGGATACACAGTAGCTACTTCATGGGCCCGGGAGGCACTGGCCAATCCCTTTCTTGACTCATCCTTAGGGAAGATGACGTCCCCGAACCCGCAGAGGTGGGGCCTAGCAGTTCAAGACCACCTTCTGCTTCCTGGGTGAATAAAACCCTGGCTTCCTACATCTATCCTGTTATTTAAATGAGTTTCTTCCAACTTGAGGAGAGATTCAAGAACTTGGCGTGTTTCAGGTCAAAACGATTCACGAAGCCAGATTTCCTGCCCCCGATTTTTAGTCTCCCTGGCGTTTGACTTATTCCAAGTTGCTGAACTGAATGACGATCGTATCATTATCCCAAGTAAAGGAAAAGACCTGTCATAAAGGGATAGAGGGGTGAGGGTTCTTCCCTAAAGTAGCCAAACGTCATCCAGAAAGGTAAGGGGTGAGAAGTGTGGCAGCATGTCCTCTGCTAGCAGACCACAGCTCACGATGCTGTGACCAAACTACTAGATCGGGTTGTCGAGCCTTTTCCGTAGAGGGTAGACGTTTTCATCCTCACAGCCCATACAGTCTCTGTTGCAACAACTCAGCTCCACCATTCCAGCATGAAAGCAGCCCTGGACAGTACGCGAATAAATCGAGCATGGCTGTGTTCCAATAAAACTTTATTTACAAAGACAGATGGCGGGCCAGGTTTGGCCTTACTTTGCCAACCCCTGGACTAGAGCAATACTAGAACCGTCTTCTCTTAGGTGAGCCCAGCTCTGAGAACCGCGTCAGACCCTGCAAAGTGGACGGGGCCGTTCACCCTGCATATCTTTCTTGACAGGAGAGGGGTCCTCCTGGCCTTCGAGGCTGTTCGCTTCGCCCGACAGCGAAGAAAAATCAGAACGCTTCCCCCCACAGAGACTACGCACTCAACACCTTAACCCAGCTCGAGGTGGACCTTGTGAAATTTGTGTCCAAGGTGCGGAATCTGAAAGTCACCATGGCAACCGGCAGTAGCAGCCTCAAGTTGCAGAACTTAGACATGCCTGGAGACCCACACAATAATGTCACAATATATGAAATATGGGGCGAAGAAAACTATGAATGAATGGATTCGTGTGTCGAAGTAGGAGAGAAAAAGTTGGGTGTCGATGAACTGTATGCAAACTAATAAAATTATTGTGAAGAAAAAGAAATGTGGAATTTGAGATCTTTTTTTTCCCCTCTTTTGTTAAACCTGAAAAAAATAAATGTGAGACTAGTAGCCATAGCAGTCATCATTTTTTGTTTTTGCCTTTCTCACTTCCTCTGGAGTTGTGGGGGGTGAGAAATACAATGACAGTGACATGGGTGACATTCTTGGCCATGGTGCCATGGCCCCTGTAGGGACAAGGTTTAGGAAATTTGGGATGAGGTGTTGATATCATTTTCATAATCACTCTCTTTATAGTAGCTATTTGTGCAAAAGATGGAACTGATTTTTATCTTGACTTATTAGAAAAGAAAACCTTATAGGTTTAAATGATAAAATGATGGAATTAGGAAGGGTGTGTGTGTTTGTGGGGGTGAATTCTAGAATCATCTCATTTTCTTATCACCAGAAAAGTCTTATTCATTCCATTTCATGCATTCCACGTATTGACTTTTTCTTCTATCAAACTAGCATTTACGTGTGCCTAATTGGATTAAGAAAAATGGAGAATCAATTCATATTTCCAATGTAATTTGAATATTGATGAGCTAACCAGGGATTCCCCAGTTAATTGACATGAATGTTCTTTATCATATTTATTAAAAATATATAGCTATTTTAGCATGCTAATATAGCTAGTGAAATTATATTTACTCAAGGCTGTTAAATGAGACCCCTAATCTAGGCCAGCCTGATGGTTTCAGAGCCATGCTGGTGCACGCCTGGAGAGAGAAGTTAGTGGTGGCACGCCGTGAAAATCCTCTTATGTCCACTTCAGTCCAGATTAGTGTGTGCCCCCCTGAATCCCCATCACCTTCTTTCCCAGCTACAAAAAAATAATTCCCACCATTTGAGCAGTCTTCCACATCTGTCCCCCATGTGTGTAAGAGACCTCAGATGACAGCTGTCCATCCCTTGCCCTCTTGTCATTGTTTATCTTTGAAAAGCAGCCCCTGAACACTTAACTTTTTGTCCTCAGCTTACAGAATGGGAAAAAGTGGAAGGGGCTGAGGGCTCCTTTTTGCCTTCTGTGTTCTTTCTGAGTGTTTTCAAGCAAATGGGACTGTGTGAGTAATTTTTACAGCACCCTCTGAAGAAATTCAAATAAGCAAAAAAAAATATTTTGGCTATAATCTGTGAAATCAATATGGGGCAGATTTGAGATTAGAATGGAAACCACCTCAAAGGCCAGTGGTCACCAGACTGTAAGCCAAATCCATCCCGCTGCCTGTTTTCAAATGGCACATGAGCTAATAATAGCTTTCATATTTTTAAATGGTTGAGAAGAAACATGCACGATGGATAAGATTTCACGACGTGAAAATCACATGAAATTCAAATTTGGATGTTCATAAGTATTTATTGACAGCCTCTCCCATCATTTATATATTGTCTGCGGCTCTTTGGTGCTCAGTGGTACACTTGAATTATTGTACGGAAACCGTGAGGCCCATAAAGCTAAAAATATTTACTAACTGGCCCTTTACAGGAAAAATTTGCCCAACCCTGTTCACGCTCATCTCATTTTTTGTATTAACAACCAAGAAAAGCGTTCAGCTATCATCATCACAAACATCCCATATTTGTCCGATAGGAGGCGAAAATGTAATTTCGTAAATCATATTTTTTTGTCATTCTCTGCACTTCACTTAGCAGGTCTTCATAGCAAGCTGACCAAAGAAGCAAGTTAGAACAAACTCTGCAGCTCCCATTAAATAGTGTCCCTGAGTCTCTGCCTAGCCTAAGACAGAGCCTTGTGGACCACGGTTTTGTCTCAAAAAAATTGTTTTCTCAAACCAGTCAATTTCATGCAGTATTTTCATGCAAAAACACATGAGATATAGTTTTAGGAGCCAGGGCTCAACAAAACTCATTTTCTGCTATTATAGCACAAGCTCCAATTCTCACGTCGCCACGCTGTGGTTTAAAAACAGCGGCTGGCAGGCAGATGGTGAGTGCATCACCGCAGTCGTCTACACCCGAGGTCGTCACCGAGGAGGGTCGCTCGGGTGGCCGGCAGGACTCTCCTCCTTGCAGCTGGAAGCCATGGCAGTTTTGCTTCTTCGAAGCCAGCGAGGAGGTGAAGACCGTGGAGCAAGTCCGCTCGCAGCCTTACCTGACGTGAGTCACGGGAGGGGCAGCCCGTCGCCTCCACCGTGTTCGACTGGTTAGACACGGTCACGGTCACGCGGAGCAGGGCGTGAAGGCGGCCGAAGCCCCAGGCAGACTCGGCTTCAAAGCGGGGAAGCCGCCCCAGCAGGAGGGGATGGGGGACTTCGCGGGGTCGCTCGCGAAGAACCGGGGAGGACAGCTGACGCACACCTGGGTGCCGGTGGTAGGCGACATTCCGAGGTGACCCCCGGTGGTGCACACCTTGGACAATCTCTCCCCCGGGTGTGGGCGGGAGTGTGACTGATGGACTCGTCAGCTCCTGTGATTACGCTGTGTCAGATGAGGCTGCATCACAGCCGAGAGACCCTCCTGGGGACGCGGAAGAAACCAGCTGCCGTACCGCGGGATCGGGTCACGCGGCAAGGACAGGCAGCAGCCTCCAGGACCGAGATGGCCCAAGTGGACACCTAGGAAGAAAGCCAGCGTCCAGTCATACGATATCGAGGAGACAGAACCCATCAGAACCAGTGGCCTGGAAGAGGCCCCAGTCAGAGGGGACCCCGGCCCCAGGGGATACCTGAGCAGAGCAGCCCCTACCTGTGCACATCCTCCTGACCCACTCCTGGCACCAGCGAGATAATAAATGGATGTTGTTCTAAGCGGCTAATGTCGTGGTGATTTATTACACAGCATGCACACGCACAAACACAAAATCTTTCCACTGCCGTTTCTGATGCCTGGGATGACACATCCACCTTCCCTCCGACCTAGTCACCTGGCCCCTGGACCAGAGAAATGGGACCAGAGGAATATCGGCAGAGGACCAAGAGTGGGAATGTTTTGTTTCTGGAAGCCGTAAGCAACGCACTGTTGGCTCAGGGACCAAACCGCCCCCATCACGTCTGCTTGGCCCACAGCCGTTTCTTTATTTTTATTTCGAAATCATCAGAGTCACGAGAAGTTGCAAAGGTAAGTACAATGATCCCCTCTTATCACAGTGTTGCTTCCCATGGTTTCAATTACCCGGTCAACGGTAGTCTAAAAAAATATTACATGGAAAATTCCAGAAACAAATGATCCATACGTTTAAGTTGTGTGCTGTTCTGAGGAGTGTGATGAAGCCTCGCAATGTCCCGCTGGGGAGTGAATCACCCCTCTGTCCCACGTCATCATGCCCTTGATGCTCCCAGTGTGTTAGTCTCCAGCAGCCATCGTGGTTATCGGGGGGACCGTGGGGTTTCGAGGTGCCTGTGTTCAAGACACCCTCATTTTTCTCCAAGAATGACTCCAAAGTGCAGGTGTCGGCACTGCTGGCAGCTCAGACGTGCCGAGGAGAAGCCGTGGGGGGGCTCCCTCTGAGCGAAAAGGTGAAAATCTTAAACTTAATAAGAAAAAAAATCATATGCTAAGGTTGCTAATATCCACAGTCAGAACAAACCTCCATCCGTGAAATTGTGAAGAAAGGAAATAATTCGTTCTGGTTCTGCCATCACTCCTCAAACGGCAAACACCCCTCATCGCGTGGGCATTGTGTTACCCCACCAGGAAGAAGGGTGGGTGCAGGACGATGAGATATTTTGAGAGAGAGAGAGAGAGACCACAGTTACAGGACTTTTATTACAGTCTATTGTTGTAATTGTTCTATTTAATTAGTCGTTGTTGGTAATCTCTGTGCTCATTTAGAAACTCCACTTTATCGTAGGCGTGTTTGCAGGAAACGCAGCACACCCGGGGCTCGGTGTGATCTGCGGTTTCAGGCATCTACTAGGGGTCTCGGACTGTGTCCCCCGGACTGCACAGAGCATCCCCTCGTACCCTTCACCTCGTGGCCCCCAGCGGTCGCCTCTTACAAAGCCAGCCAGCCCAGGAAGCTGACCCTGGAGCAAGGCATTTGAAGAGTTCTGTGCCGTTTCCTCGCACGTGTGCGTTCCCGAAACCACCATGATCAAGACACGGGACCAGCCCATCGCCACTGACACCTGCGTCGTGCTGCCCCTCATCACCATGCCCACCCTGCCCCCCACGCCCCAGCCCCTGGCAACCTGACCTGCTCTGCATCTCTGTGACTGTGTTGTTCTCAGAGTGTTGGCTGGATGGCGTCACTCAGCATGTGACCTTTGAGATCACTCAGCACAGCACCCTGAGCTCCATCCAAGCAGTTTCATGCACTAACACTTGGCGCCTGTCTGTCGCCCGGTGCGTTTACTCGTCCGTCAGCTGAGGGGTGTTGGGGTCGTTGGCAGGCTTTGGCCATGACCCACAGATGCAAGGAATCACGCACAGGTCTTGGTGTGCACAAACACTTTTGTGTCTCTGGGATAAACACCCAGAAGTGCGATCGCTGGGTCGCGTGGGAAGCACATGTTTTGGCCCCTAGTGATTTTTTTTTTAATGTTTGGATTAGTGGCCAATGAGATTTCACATTATATTCTAGTGAGGGAGACACAGGAAGTCCCCGTGCTAATAAACACCACGCCAGGTGCATCTGCGCGGACTTGGGCCTCCTGTGCCTCCCCACACCTCCAGACCCAGCCCGCCTCCCCCGCCTGGGGCCTCCCATTTCCTCCCAGCTCCTCATCCTGCCTCCTCCCAGCTCCGTCACTGCAGACCCCCGTTCTGCCTCAGGGCCTTTGCATGTGACCTCTCTCCCTGGGGTAAGTTTTCCTCCGGATGCCTTGCTGACTGCATTTCTTCTTGTTGGGACTTTCCTCGGAGGCCGCCTCCCCCGAGAAGCCTTCCCTGACCTCCCACCCCCTCACTCTCACCGCACCAGCCCCACCCCCACCCCCCTCCGCCAGCTTGGGTGTATTTTCTGGGTCGCAACATCACCGTATAACATGAAGCTTTCGATTGACCCGTTTCTTGCTTCGAACCCAGATCCCACACGGAATGACGAGGTTACAGCCTTCACGACAGCTCCTTGGCCTTTAGCCTCGAGCATCCGGGCGTCCAGCCAAGGGCCGCCCTTGGGGTTCCTGGCGCCTTTTCCTTTCTCGCCCACGCCTTTAGCGTGGTCAGCGATTCCTCGGTCGCGTTGGGGCTGTTAGCGTTTCTATTCCTTTTTCTATTCCTGGTCGGTTTTCATGGTCGGTTTACTTTTTGCAAACATGAGGGTATGTGTAACATCTCGATGGTTCTGAGAGTCAAAGATGGAGAAGAGGGTACACCCGGAGAGGACTGCCGCTGTTCCCTCAGCCCGCTGCACGGGCGCCATCCCCTCCCTCCCACCCCCCATCCCCCACCTCTCTCCCACGAGGCCCTGTGGCAGGGCCACCTCTGGTTCCTGTTTCCGCCTTCTGTGTTTCTTTTGCACAAATAGATGCATGTGTGTTTTCTTACACCCCTTCTTCCTTCTGCGAAGGGTAGCATGCCATCCGTACTCTTTGTTCCACTTGGAAGATCGTCCCATATCGGCTCACACAGACCTTCCTCATTTTTTTCTGGCTGCAGAGGACCCCACGGGGTGGGTGGGCTCGCTTACTGTATGGCCGATCAGGTAGTTGCCCGTGGTTTGAAACGGCAAAAAAGGATGTGATTAAAACCTTGTGCCTAAGTGTTTTTGTGTGGCTGGAGGTATATCTTCTAGAAGCGAGGTCGCTGGGTAAATGCACATGTGCTTTTGTTAGGTATCACCAAATTCCCCCCCTCCCGAAGGAATGTGCCGAGTTGCGTTCTCACCAGGGGTGCCCAGATTTTAAAGCAACGCGTGGACCTCTCTTTCCTGAAACACCTCTTAAAATGAGTGGCGCGGCCTGCAGTTACCAGAGGTGGCCACGAGGTGGCAGCCAAAGCCCACCACAAAGAGCGAAGGGCGCACAGGGCTTTCCTGGATGCGGCAACACGTTGAAGTGATGAAGAGTCCGTGACACGTGATCTTGTTATAGTCTATCAGAGTCACGATCCCGCCCTCTGGACAGTTTGTGTTTCTCAGTGAGCGAGTGCGATGTAGAAATAGAGCCTCTGCAACGCGGCGATCCAGAAGAAAATAGATCCAGTTCCGTTTTGAAAACCCATGAAAGGAAATCTGATGAAAGGAGGGTGCAGTGGCGGGTGGGGGGACTGGGGACCCCAGGCCCGGACTCCCCCGTCCTGCAGGCCATCACAGGCACCCGGGCAGAGCCCCAGGCAGGCCACGGGGCCATGTGGAGAGCTGGGTGAGCTGGAGTGGGGTGTGGGAGGCAGCACGTTGAGAGCAAATGGGGGGGGGGCAGCTCCGCGAGGGCAGGCCCCAGTCCGGCACCCCGTGAGCCCTCTGCCACCCATCCCAGCCCTCCTTCCCCAGCCTGCCACCCAGACCCTTCTCGCTCACCCTACGGGGTGTGGGCTCTGGTGATGGGGAGGCTCCCCCACCCTGAGATCACTCCTGGTGCCTGTCGGGAGGGAGGCCGCTGGGTGCCCGCCGGGTGTGTGTGGATTCGGACGTCGGGTGGCCAGTCCCGCAGTCTTTGACTGCCCCTTGGGCTGGTGCCACCAGCAGCCACCACTTCCCTTGACTTCGTTATTCCAGAAACACCGTCTGCCCCTGATCACTCACTCTTTCTTCATCGGGGCATGTATCTGTTTGTCACTCAGCTAGCGCTCAGCGAGCGTGACTCGGTGGGAGCCAGCAGTAAGGGACCCACACGAACATCGAGACAGCACCTCACGCCCATGAGGGGCCGCTGTCCAAAGAGAGAAGGAAAGAAAGAAACAAGTGTCAGGGAGGATGCGGAGAAAGGAGAACCCCGTGCCCTGTGGCCCGTTGTCGAAAGTGTCAGACAGTGAAGCCACTGTGAAGGAGACGACGGGCCTTCCTCAGAACCCTAAAAATGGGGTTCCCATACGATCCCGCAGCTCCACCTCTGGGCCTATACCCAAAAGAATTAAAAGCAGAATCTAGAAGAGACACTTGGACGCCCATGCTCGGAGCAGCATTATTCACGACAGCCAAGAGGTAGAAGCAACCTGGAGGTCGGTGATGGGCATCTAGATCAACGAAAGGCGGTCTCTTTGTGCGAGGGAATAGTATTCAGCCTTCAAAAAGCCAAGCGCCCTGTGGGCCCGGGGAAGGCAGAGGTGAGCATTCCCTTCAGGGGGACAGACAGACAGACATCGGGGGGAGCAGACCTTGGCAAAGGCCTAACTGCACAGCAGCGTGTCAGAAGGGGGGTAAGTTATGAATAAAAACGCACCTGGAGCCCGACGGTCAGAGAAGACTGTTCAGAGGACGCTTGGAACAATGATGTGGACACGGCTACGGGGAGAGCAGGAGCAACGGCCCTGAGGCTCTCTGAGACACCCACACCTCACCTCTGAGACACCCATACCTCACCTCTGAGAGCCGACCTCGGGCCTGCATTTGTGTCGTAGTCGGATCCCTATAAAGGAGGCTAGTCTGTGCCCCCTAGAATATGCCACTCCGGCATAAGGAGTGTCTTGAGCAGAAGACCTTGTCCTCTGCTCTCCCCTGAAGCAGGACATACATTTCCCACTGAGAACAGTGCCCCGCCCCCCCAACACACACACACCAGGGAGAATGGTGACGGTCATCACAGAAGATGGGGCGGGCCCTACGCCTAGTTTGCATAAACACGCCTTACTCAAGTAGTCCCTGCCCCCCATTAGCTTCCCCCATATATTTCCTAGTCACCTCCCCACAGTTTATCCCTTGAAACCTAAAGCCCCTTTCCTTTGTTAAGATGGTCTATTAGCGCTCAAGTCTGACTGCTTCTCTCAGCTCTACTTCTTTTCTGTGAACTCCCATGCATGTGAATGTTAATAAAAACTGTGCGCCTCATCCCCTGTGAATTTGTCCTTCGCTTAATTCACAGGCCCCCATTTACCGAGCCTAAGAGGGTGGAGATAAAACTGTCTCCCCTGCAACATTTTCAATTCTCTTCGATACATTTTGACCCTTATTATTATTATAGAGCTCGGATATATCGTAATCTTACCAGCTCCCTCTGGATGCATGTCTAGCTCCCCTCCACACCCCAAAGTTTTATTACAAACACATACGGTATTTCCCAGACTGTGCAGGATTGGGTGATCTTCACATCAAGCACCATCTGCCCGTGTTTGGGTGAACTTCACAGTCAGCCAGTCAGGACACTGAAAACAAAAAGCCTGCAATGGCCGACACTGGATCATTTTAGAATTTCCGAGTACAGTTAAGTGATGACGCATCCCATTTAAATTCAAAGCTGTTTAATGGGCCATCTGGTTCATCAGAGTATGAAAGACTTTGCCCAGAAACCTGGAAAATTACCCAAGAGGAAGACAAAAGCACATTTAACCGCTGAGAGTGAGCCCAGGGAAGATCAGCTGACAGGCAGCTCCTTGAAGACAGGAATGCTGCTAAATAATTAAACTGCACGATTTCTGAACATACTTTTCTGTAAATTGCTACCTTTTCTTCTGATTACAGAAGCAATGCGACCAAAAGCACAAATAACCAAAAAGAAATACATAAATGGGACTTTATCACAATTAAAAACTTTTGTGCTTCAAAGGAAACTATAAGAAAGGGAACAGACAACTCAGAGAATGGGGGAAATATTTGTAAATCACATGTCTGCAAGGATCTCGTATCAAGGCTACATAAAGAACCTATGACTCAGCAATGACCAGACGAATAACCCAGTTGAAAATGGGCACAGGACACAACAGACGTTTCTTCAGAGCGGACGTACAAATGGCCAAGAAGCACGTGAAAAGATGCTGGACGTCACTGGACGTCAGGGAAGCGCCGATCAAAACCCACCTAGGCTCACGAGGGTGGCTGTAATCACGAGCCGTAAGGAGAGGCGTGGCAAGTGTGGGTGAGGACGCAAAGAGGCCGGAGCCCACACACGTCACTGGCAGAAATACAAAATTTCGCAGTTACTTTTGAGAAAGGCCTGGCACTTGCTCAAAATGTTAAACACACAGTCACCATATGGCCCAGCGATTCCATTCCTCGGTGTTTACCCAAGAAAATGAAATGTGTCCACGCAAAAACTTGTCCGTGAATATTCATTGTGCTTATTTGTAATAAGTGGACACAACTCAAATGTCCATTGACTGATAAACAGGTGCATGAAAGTGGTGTGTCTGTGCATCGGAATATTATTCAGCCATAAAAAGGAATGAAGATGGACATACGCTGCAAAATGAATGAACCTCGAAAACGTCATGCTCCGGGAAAGAAGCCAGGCTCGGGAGACCTCGTGTGGCCTGCTCCCTGTCGTGGAGGAAACACTTCTCTGCTACCTCTTAGGTTCTGTGCACGGGGGCCTGTGAATTAAACCAACAACAAGCAGATTCACAGGAGAAAAGGTATACAATTTTTATTAGTATCTATATGCCCAGAAGTTCACAGAAAACAAGTGGTTAGACGGAGGGGTTCTATACCCTTTTAACAAAGGTGAGAGGGCTTTAAGGGATGAGGAGTCATGGGGACACGGCTTTGCATTGGTGAGGCTTGTTTATGCAGACTAGTGTCAGTGTGGACTCTCGCCCCTGGTGACCAGGTGATCTCTTTCTGGTATAGGAGGGGGACACCTTCGCAAGAGAAATCTGTGTCCCACTTTTAGGCCCTCTGGGGAATGGCCCAGAACGTGCAGACGGACCGATGGTCACTGTCGGCTGAGCCTCAGAGTCAGCTCAGCTCAGGATTCCCTCCTGCCAGCCGCATCCCTGGGGCTGTGAGGTCCCCTCAACCCACGTCTGCCTCTAAAGTGGGCCCGGGAAACAGGGGGGCAGCTTTGGAGGGTGGTCGTGCGCCCAAGGGAATGGGAATGGCCGGTCGGCTTCTGTGTGCTTATTTCATTCACCAAAAACCCTTTCATCAGAAGCTGCCGCCCCTGGTCCCACGTCGATGCACATACTGCCGTGCACCTCGGGCTTCCCGCGCTTCACGGGATTCATTTAACCCTTGCAGCTGTTGCAGCAAAGGGCTCTGGGTTCTGGATTCCGGCCGCAGTCACAGGCTCTGTCGCTTCCTGCCGTGGGAACTAGGACTCGTGACCCATTGCTCCAGTTTCCGTCTGGTGATCGGTGAAATGGAGGTGACAGCCAGGCCCCCCGAGAATCTGCCCTCCACCTCGTACCTGCCCCTTGTGTCTTCGGGCGCCTCGGATCGTCAGGGCGGGCGAGCCAAGAAGGACACGGTTTGACATGGCCACATCAACCGTGAATGTCTGGTAAAACTCCAGACACCCCAGGCGTGTAACCCAGTCCCAGAGTGACCCGTGATTGGGCCCCCACACCAGGACCAGAGAGGGTCTTCAGCTGGTGCAGGGTCACACGCCTGGGCCGTGCTGGAATGAAGCTTTGAATCAAAGGCTGATTCTGGACTCCAATAGCCTCCTCCTTGGCGGGACGAGATTTAGCAAATACAAATACGGGATGCCCGCTCGTCGGACCCTCAATAAATAATCTTTAGTATAAGTATAGCCCATGCGATGGTTGAGACCTATTTACATGAAACATTTATCCCCTGTTGATCAGAAATTCAGACTTACCTGAGCACCTCGCGTGTGTGTAATCTGGCAATGCACGCTGCCTCTGTCCAGTGCTTGGTGGACAGAGAAAAAAAAAGTCTTGGCAAAGGAGAGAGAGGAAACCTTGGAAGTCAAAGCTGCCACAGCGGTTTGACGTAAGGTCACCTCCACACGGAGGCCTTGTTGGAACCCTCCCGTAAGGCTGTCCCTCCCGATTCTGCCTTTCTTTCTGGCGACCTTACTGACACACGAGTCACATACCGCATAGTGCCCTCACTCACAGTGCTGTTTTGCACAGTCGCAGGTGTGTGCAAGCATCGCCACAGTCCTCTGTAACCATTTTCGTCCCCTCGGAGAGAAGCCCCAGCTCTGTGAACACACTCCCCTGCCCCCAGCCCCTCGCGACCGATCACCTGCCTTCTGCCTCTGTGGTGTGTCCACTCTGGACGTGCCATATAGACGGGCTCAGACGCCACGTGGCCTTTCATGCCTGTAGCATGCATCAGTCCTTCGGGCCTTCTCGTGGCCGAGTGGCGTCCCCTCGTGTGGCTGGCCACCGTTGCTGATCCACGGGAGGACGTGGGGGTCCTTTTCACCTTTCGGCCATCCTTCCCCTCATTCGTCACCACGTGACCTTGTCTCCTGCCGTCCACCTCGGACGCTGTCACCCTGTGTGTCCATGGATGCCCCATGTGCTCTGGGTCTTTCTCACTGCGCCGGACGCTGGGAGCGGGCACGGGGTCTTGCCTGAGTCACCGCTGCGTGCCTGGCCCACAGCCGATGAACGCGGGCTCGGAAGTGGACCCGCTCGCCTGACTCAGGGCCCTGGGACGTGCGGGCGCCGTGTGCCCGGGGGAGGGACGTCCTCATCCTCTCCAGGCAGGAAAACCCTCTGGTCCGGCCGCGAAAGGCCACGTTGCTGTCGGCCGGCTCTCTGCCGTGAGAGTCCACACGATCTGCCTCGTTGTCCCTGAATCCATCATGTAGGAGGGAGACGCTGGGACAGGCGGTGGAGAGGGGTGTGTTGGGGGAGCCCAGAGGATTGGGGTGGGCGGAGCCTACCTCTTGGTAACTGATTCCTGAAACTTGCTGGTCCAAGATGCAAATCTTGCTGCAGTTTTAACAGCTGTCACCTGCAGAGAGGGTCCCCCATCCATGCTGGACCCTCCTGGCCTGATGTGGGTGCCAAGAACCCCCTCTGCTCAGCTTTTTATTTCCTTTAATTTTAATTTTATTTATGTGCTCGGTTTGAGGAAATTCCCCAAGGATACCTACCCTCTTTTCTGGCCAAGGGCAAGTTTATCAGCCGATCTGAGTCAGGACTTTTAATTATATTCATTCATTCAGCTCGTAATTCCACCTCGTGTTGGATTCAAAGCACCGCAGGCTGACTGGGTGGCCCAGAGCGACAGACGTCATTGTGGCACAGTTCCGAAGGCTGGGAGCGCACACTGCAGGGGTCAGCAGGGCCAGGGGCTCTGTGAGGGCTCGAAGCGAGACCCTCCCTCCCTCCCAGCTCCTTCTGGGGGTCGCCAGGAACCCTGGGCTGGTGGGCTCATTGTTCCACTCTGCGTCTCTGTCCCCACTCGGTGCTGCCCCACTGTGTCTGTCTCCTCTTTTAAGGTAAACACCCTCCGTGTGGGGGGAAGGGCCACCTACTCCAGCGCGACCTCGCCTTAACTTGCGTCATAATCACGCCCTATGATGGAGTTTGGAGTCACAAGTACTGGTGACTAGGACTGCCACCTATCTTCTGAGGAGACGTAATTCAACTCACAACAGTGAGTTACTCCCTCGGAGGAAAAAAATCTTATTGGGATTTTAATGGGAATTGTATTCCATTTATATCATAATTTTTACCTTTTCTTACACAAGGACATGGTGTGTCTCCTCCTTTGTTGCAGTTAAGTGATGTCATTCAATAAGATTTTATTATTTTCCTCATAAAGCACCATGCCTTTCTTATTAGACTTATTTCTGAGTATTTTATTATTTCCATCTGTATCATGAGTGAACATTTTTTTATTTTTATCCCTAGAGTATAGAGAAGCTGTTATTTTGTGTATTCATCTTGAACCCAGCCACCTCACCAAAATCTCTTATTTATTCTAAGGTTTCATTTATGTTTTAAAATAACTCGTGTGTTTTCAGTTTTCTAGGGACACAATCCTATAAATAGGGAAATGATGGGATTGGAATGTTGCATCTTGAAATATTCTGCAGCAGATGGGAACCACAAAGTAGAGTTGTCAGTTGACCTTGAGCCTTTTCCACAAGGTAGTAAAAACAAGATGCAAGAATGTATGAAGGAATCTCAGTTTAAAAAAAAGACAGTAGGATATAGGTTTATATTTGATTTTGTGTTCATAGGGAAAGTACAAATTACTAGGTTGTCATCCTTGGCTACTTGTCAGGAGTTAATATGTGCAGAGAGAAGAGATGAAGGCAAAATAAGACTCTGTCAAAACATCCAAAACCATTACGCATATTTCTGTGCATTCACAGAGAAACTTAAAGTAATTTTTACTTTTTTCCAGCTTTAAGGTATCCCCACACACACACACTGCTTTAGAAATCAGCACACAGGGAGTTTTATGCAAACGCCAAGATGGAGAGGCCAAAGGGGCCTGGGACGGTGGCAGGGGGGGTGTCAGGGCAGACTCCTGGAGAAGGTGGCCGGGGTCTGGGCGTGGCCCTGGAGAAGGAGCAGCGGCAGGCCAAGCAGGCGTGTTGGGAAGAGCTTTCTG
>CM053504.1:2509528-2559944 GCA_028627145.1 Eidolon dupreanum | reverse complement strand
CCATTCTTGTGTCTGCCGCACTTGGTTATTCCCATTTTGTCAGATAATAAGAAAAATCATGTTGGAATACCTTCCCAGACCTTAATTCCATTGATTTAATTCCACCAGAAAAACCCGTTGATGGAGCGACGCCAGGTTCATTAGCCCTCCCACGGTAAAGGGCATCGGGGGGGTAGGGAAATGGTGTTTGCAGGGTTTTAGGGCCCTGGCTGGGTGACTTAAAAGGTCACGCCAGGCAAGGAACCAGTCAAGACGGGGCAGAGTTTCTGACATAGCCGCTTCGGTGGATCCAGATAGGTTTTGAAGTGAGAGCTGATGCATAATCTTATCTTCCAGAAGCAAGTATTTCCTGGAACAAACAGCAAAGTGACTTTTGCCAGATCCCAGCACTGTATTGCTTAACACAGGGATTATGCTGGTTTTAGCTCTCACGATTACAATAATGATAGTTTCCCCACCACTGCCTTCTTTATTTTTTATTTTATTTATTTATTTATTTATTTTATTTTTTTTTGAGCACCTCCTATAGGCCAGGCAAACTTGAATACATTTTGGCAATTCCAACAACGCTAAAGGCAAGTGTTTCAACCTGTTCTCTGTAGGATTGCCTCGTAATTCCCCTGTTGGATTTGGGAGTCAGAAAGTCCTGTGTAAAAATCCTGGCTCCTCCGCTTACTTCCCTGGTGAATACAGACAGGTAAAGTCTGGGGTGAGGCTCCGTTTCTTCCACTGTAAAACCAGGAGAACGCTTCCTACTCCGCGGGTGAAGGTGTGTATACGGGGGCTCCGGCTTTCACACGCCCTGGGTCCCCCTTCGTCGGAAGTAGACCCAGTCCACGCCTGCCTCCCGGTGCTAGGGTTGATGGACCCTTGGAGTGTTCTCGAATGTCCTTCTGTAGATGAGAAACTGTATGGCACAGTTCAACACGGTGAGGCGATGGTTATTATTCCTACTCTATATAGGTGAAGGAGGGGTCACAGAGGGTAGGTGACCTGCTCGGGGAGGGAGGAGTTGTCCAGGTTTGACGAGCTTGTCCTTCTGCCTGGAGCAGCTCTCCCAGCCCAGCCCCACACGGTGCCACCCTGTCTCTTTGTGTGATTTTAAGAATTAGAGCCTTTCTCCCATTAGATCCAGAGTCTCGTGGGAGCCCAAAGAGGTTGGTGTCATTCACGCCTGGACAGCGGGGCCGAGGACGAGCGAGAGAGCCCCTACTGTGTCGCTCGCTCTCGAGCACTCCGCCTGCCGCCTTGTCAGCGTTCAGGAAAGGGAGTGACCTTTGCGAGGCCACTTTTCCCTCCTGAGACCCAGCCTCCAAGGAGCGGCCACACAGTTCCGGGAGGGTCCATGCCCCAGCTGGGTTGCGGGGGGTGGCGCCCTCAGTAACCAGCAAGGCCCACTGTCACCATCATCGAGGGCCTCTGTGTGAACACACAGCCCTCACCATTGTCTCAGCACCTCCAGCCCAAACGGCCGTGACGGCCACCCACCAAACGCCACCCACGGCAGTGGGCTGACAGCTAGCTATGTGTTACCTGCTGGGCTGGGGCCTGACCCCAAATGTCCCGGGCAAACAGGATTTTTTCCTATAATTACCATACTTTGGGCTTGGCCCTCACAGCGTTATCACCATCCAATCAAGTGGGATTTCTTGGCTCTGATAAAGCAGCCTCTCCCGGTAACAGTAACAGCTCAAGGAATGCCTCCTGCCTCAGCCTCCCCAGCAGCCTCTCCCGGGCGGGAACGAGCCCCCATATGTGCGTCTCTCGAGAGGATGGTCGTACGAGGTCCTGGGGTTCAAACTTCACCCACCACAGGAGAGATTTTAACGCGGTTTAAGATCTGGGGAGAGCCCATGACTCAGCGATTGCAATTCCCGGCTGCTCATCCTCAGAAACACTCAGGACGGACAGGTGCACTGTACCCTTATCTCTCCCTGTAATAACAGGAAAAACTGGAAGGACCTCAGGGTGCATTAAGGGGGAAGGGGGCCGTGACGCAAGGTCCGGGTGTATCTTAGGAAGGAATGCCTCGCACTGCACAGTAAGAGGCAGAGTTAAAGGTGACATCAAGGACAGCGGGGAGGGAGCAGAACAAGGGTGATTTTGCTGGAACTGGGTGAAAGGTTGGAAGCCAGGGAGAGGTCTTAGGGTTCGGGGTCACCCAGCCTCAGCCCTGGGGCCAGTGGTCCTCAGCCCTGGGGGGCCGGCTGTGACCTGGAAGCTGTGTGGGAGGGAGCACGGCCCAGATTCGCCCCACGAGATGCCGGTAGCACCCCCTTCCCTTACTTGTGACAACCAAAAACGTCTCTACACATTGCAATCTGCCCCCTTGGGGGCAAAAGGACCCCCACCCCCATCTCCTGGCCTCAGGCCCCTGGACTAGGTCTCCCTGCCATCCTCCATGTTGGCCCCTAACATCGCCCCCTTTCACTCTCAAAAACGCCCTGGCTGATAAATTATATGCTCACTCTTCTCTCCAGAAAAATGCACCTCTGCCTACAGCATCGTCATGCTGACATCTGGCAGCCAGGTTGCGGGTGACGAAGGCACGACACCCTGTAATAGCTAAGACTGTGGCCCTCGGTCAGGCACACGTGTAGCTAAATTGCAAACTTTCCTGAAATGTGGCGCCCGCTGCTCTGAGTTCCATGGTCCACTTGTACTTCCCAGCTTGTCCTTAAGGCCAGAGTAAAAGCAGGACGCAGGGAGACGTGGACGAAGCATGGTGGGGTGTTCGGATGCAGTTCCCCTGCGAGGATCTTGAGCAGTTCTAGAATTTTCCCCTTGAGCACCATTGTTTTCCCCCCCGTGATCTGAGCACTGTAATTCTGGGAATAAATGTTGAGTGAGTGGACGTTTCAAGGATGGAGGTTGTTTCTGGGGAGAGAGCGGTGAGCCGGTGGTTGCCGCCGGCCGGGGGCTCTCATCCTGGGGGCGGGAGGCGGGGGAGGGGGGAGGGGGGTATTGACATCGAGCAACAGGCGATAAACAAGATAAACGAGCGAAGCACTGCGAGGTGTCGTCACTCAAACCCCCTTCGGAATGTCCTCCGTGACCACCTTGTTGAAATGACCCAGCTAGCAACTCCCCCACCCTCTCACCTGCCTTTTTAGGCCTCATTTTCTCCTTGGTCCTTGGGAGACCTTCTTCTGAGCCTGTCATTATCTGATGTTTATTAGGTCCTTTCAGTGGAAGGGGTGGATGCTTCAAGGGGGACAGGAGTTTTAGGCCGTTTTGTTCTCTGCTGTATCCTTAAAGCCCAGAATAGCTCTGGGCACACAGCACGTGCTCCATAAATTCTCATGGAACAAATAATACAGTGACAATTGGGGCAGAGACAGAGGACCACAGGGAGGAGGGACATATGGACCCGGGTGGCTGGGGGAGGCCGGTTTGAGAAGGTGACGTGTATAACCCAGCCCCGGTATGAGAGGGGCCAGTTAGTCATGGGAAAACCATGCTGATGCCACGGAAGCATGTGGACACTGAACACACCACAAGGTGACCTTTAAAGATCAGGACCTCCCACTTCCACCCATCGCCAGGGCTTCGCAGACATTGCCTTTCATTTCTCCCTCCTCTAAACCCAAGCGGGTGAGAACGTCCTTTCTGTTTTCGATGTGTGGGAACTGAGGCACAGAGAGGTTAGGTCACTTGCTGGTGAGGGATGGAGATGGGATTTGAAGCCGGGACTGTGGGACCCCACGACCGACCCCTCCCCCCACGACACACTTGGACAGCGCCAGGCATGGCGTGGGCTGACCGCCTCAGTTCAGGTCACAGTAGCATCTTATTGGCTCTGACGCTGACCAAGCCCCTGGCCTGGCAGAGTAGACTGTGTGCGGAGTACCTGTGGGATAGGTGCGGGAAGAAGGAGGCGTGGCGTTCAGATCGGCAGAAACAGCCACGTGGCAGGTCCCCGTCTCCCAATGCAAGGGTCAGGACCCACCAGAACCTCCCCAAAATTGCTGGCGCCCCAGGCTGGGCATGGCTGGTGCCAGCCTCCTGCTCCCCAGTGCTGCCGTGAGCCCTAACCCAGACCTCTGGGAAGGGGGGACAGAGAGAGCAGGGACTTGTACTCTTTGTTGTTTCAACTTTGTTTACCATACACATGCACCCTTTTTGTAATAATACTGATTCTTCCAATTTTCGATCAAAGAGTAAAATAACCTAGTAAAAGAGAAAGCAGTAGGGCTCAGGTAAGTGGCGAAATGTAGCATTTCACAACAGTGGAGCAAGAATTATTCAAAAATAATATTAATCAAGGACAGTTAAAAGATAAATACCCCAGTCATTAGTCCCAAAGAAAGAACAGATATAGCAAAGAAGAAAACGTAGGATGTGAAATCGCAGTAGGAAAATCAGAGAAAGAAAAAGCGATGACACACACAGGACTCTGAAGAAAACGGCGGATGCGTTTCGCCACGTAAGAATTCCAGACGTGAAGTATTTCAGGCATGAGGCGAGAAGGGGGAACAGTATGTACCGTGACTTCCCGTGTGCTCAGCCCCCAGCTCGCAAGAGGACACGAGAGCACACTCGGGAACCCCACGAGCGAACCCTCCAGTCCCCCCACAGGTAAAACCATCTCAGATTTAAAGTTTTCCTTCCCCTTCATGTTTTTCTTCTTTTATTTCCTGTGGAGGTCTCAGATGCAGATTTTAAACTCGATAGGAACATATACTGATGAGCCATTTGTTCAACTGAGATAAATTCACATTAACATCAAATTCACCGTTTTAACTTTTAAAATGTACGATTCGCTGGCATTTAGTACATTCAGAGTGTGATGCAATCACCAGTTCTGTCTAGTTCCAAAACACTGTCATCAGCCGTGAGAGCAAACGCCATGCCCGTGGAGCCGTCCCTGCGAGTGGCCTTTTCTGGACATTTCCTATCGATGGAATCATACAGTGCGTGCTCTTTTGTGACTGGCTTCTTTCACGGTATGGGACACGTTTGAGGTCCCTCCGTATCGCAGCAAGTACCCACACGTCCTTCCTTTCTGTGGCTGAGTGACATTCCACTGTACACACGGACATTTTTTCTATCCGTCTGTCTGTCGATGGACATTCGCATGGTTCCCACCTCTTGGCTCCCGTGCACGGTGCTGCTGTGAGCACTGGTGTGCAAGTAGTGTTGGAACGCCTATTTTCGCCTCTTTTGGGTGTGTACCCAGGAGCGGGATTCTCCGTTTAACTTCAGGGCCTGCCGGGCAGGTTTTCTGTGGCGGCTGCAACGCTTTGCATTCCCACCAGCAATACACGAAGGTCCCAGCGCCCCCTCCAATACTTGTTTTCCTCTTTTTGCCCCTTGTCATAGCCATCCTAGTGGGTGTGTGGAAAGTTCTGAAAACTTCCTAGCAATGATTTACCTTAACGATATCCATATATGTACATGTAGCTTACCACGGAAACATGGAAAGCCTTGAAGGAGTTTGGAACATTCCACTCCAAAATATGCCGCTTTGGCATATTAATTATTTTGAGCTACAGGCATTTGAGAAACAGCAGATTCAGGGAGGGCTCCCTGTCCTCCCTCTTTCTACCTAAAAACAGGACATAAAATTTCCCATGAGAAACACCTCTCCCCTGTATCAGGAGGAGAACATTCCAGAGATTCGGAGCAGAGGGTGAAATGGATCTGTATAAACAAACCCACGAAAGTCACTCGCCCGCCCCCACTGGTTCCTGACCCCGTCGATCCTCGTCGCTTCTTTACAACTGACTCACCCAAACCCCTTTGCCTTGTCATTTTTTCACTAATTTCCCGTTTCTTTGTCTAAAAGGTTTAAACGCTTCCTGCTCTGGTCTCTTCTTCAGGTCTTCACTCTCAGGAAGGCCCCCCCAGCACATGCAAACATGTAATGAAACTTGTAAGCTTTTTCTCCTGCTCATGTGTCTTCTGCCAGCTTTGTCCTCAGGGCCAGCCGGAGACCCTAAGAGGGTGAGAAGAATTTTCTCCCTCCCCCACGGCCTCGGTGGTAGCTGGTGGTGATCGCACCCTCGTCTGCCTGTGTCACACTGCCTACATAGATCATTTCACTCACTGGCTGCGCCAGCTGCGTGACACTGGCCACCTTCGTGCTCCCTATGTGGCAGATGAGGTGTCATAGGTCGATGTACCAATCTGGAGAATCCTTACGAAGCACTCATTACTAATTGTTTTTCTCCTCGGAACTGCACTAAAACGCAAGACTTGGTCTTAGTTGGCGTTTAGGCTGACCTTCCATAACTTTTTTTTTTTTTTAATTTCAGAGACTGGGGGGGACACCCATGTGGGCCTCAATCCTGTCCTCAGCATGACCTGCCCCTCAGGTAGGAGACTGGACCAACAGTGGGCACGTGACCCAGACCTGGCCGGTGACACTATGTGCCACTCTGCGCTTGTCTTTCTGTTCTTCCCTGGTGGAGTCTTCAGCTCACCCCTTCTGTGCTTCCGAAAACTGGAAGTGGAAATTACAGGCTTAATTAGATTCAGGTTACTTTTTTTTTTTTTTTGGTCAAAAATTCTTCATGGGTAGGGCTGACGGATACAGCAGATAAAAATACAGGATGCCCTAAATTCAAATTTCAGATAAACAACAAACACATTTTTTAGTCTAAGTTATGCCCCGTGCAATATTCGTATAGCCTTCCCCCCTTCTACTAACAACAGTACTGTTTATACAAACTTCCACGTTAACCGGGCATCCTGCATCTTATCTGACGACCCCCGGTTAAAACCGCAGAGCTGGGGTCCCCTCCGTGGGGCCTCTGTGCGTACGTTACTGACGGTGAGTCGGTCCTATGGGTTGTGAAGGTGACTTCCCAACAGCCGGTTTCGGAATCTGCCACGTCAGGTACTGGAAATGCAAAATCAAAAATGACCTTTGTTCCCAAGGAGCCAACCGCCTGGGGCATCTCTGGCCCCCTTCACTTCTCCTCTGTCCGCCCTGCACATACCTGGAGCTCTACCTGGGTTTTGTTGACTTTCACGGGCCCGCATGGAGGGTTAGCAGAAAGATCACCGACTCCAGGACCCACAGATCGGCTTTCTATTCTGAGCGGACGTCTCTGGGCAGGTTATTCTTGCGAAAGCTAAACCTCCCTGAGCCTTATCTGCCCACTTTACAGATGAGAAAACCAATATCTGACTCATTGGGTTGTTCGGAAGATGAAAACAGACAGTTCATTCAACAAATATGTTTAGACCCCTTGATTATATCAGTAGGTACAGAGAAGGCATTTGATAAAATTCCATACACATTCAAGTTTAAGCAAATCAACAACCTCTTTCTATAAGAGCAGCTGAAACTGATGAAGAGTATCTACCACAAACGTATAGTAAACATCTTTCTTAATGGCGAAAATGTTTTTGGACAAAAATCCAAACTATGGCTGCTTTTATTCAATACTACGCTGGAGGTCCTGGCCAGTGAGTGACCACTGGCGACTATATATTCTGTGCTCCAACACATTGATTTGTTTGGTTCGTGAGAGTGTCTTATTTTTATAATAAAAAAACGAGTCAATTAAAAATATGACCAAACACAGAAGCAAAGGCATAAAAGCCCATCAGAAATCACCTTATTAAAACCCTCAGGACTCCCCATTCCCCATCTCTAAGTCAAGCCCATCCCTGCTGAGAAAAAAGGAAAAAAGAAGGAAGAGAGAGTAAGGATTAAAAGGAAAAAACCAAAAATTTCATAATTCAATAATACGACTGACTACATCCAAAATCCAAGAGATTCAACAAAACATTACCATAAATAAAGGTGTTCGTTAAGATTATTGGGGAAAAAAGGTCAATATTTTTAAAAAAATCAATAGAGTTTCTATGATCAATAGAGTTTCTATAGGAAATAAGAACTAGATATAGAGTTAAAGATATACAATAGCGACAAAAACGATTAAGAGTAAATGTAATAAAAGACATAAAAATTGAGGGGAGAAATGAATTGGTTGAAAATTTTGATAAGGGCGATTTTAGCATTTATCTGTTCTCTATGGATTTAGACTCTAGAGTCTGGATTTTAGACGTCGGGATTTTTTCATCTTTGCAAAGAATCAGGAAAAGCCAAAAACTTTTTTGCAAAGTAAAACGAAAGAGGACACACCGTAAAAGATTTCAGTACTCCCTGGAAGCCTGTGATGAGCGGAACAGCGTGGTGTCGAGCTAGTGGGTTAGGCTAGAGCACGGAGCGACTTTCATGGGTACGTGTATGTGACGGGTGAGCTGATAACTCAGCAGGAAAGAAATCAATCAGTCAACAAATGGCTCTAGAAACTGGCAATCGTAAGAAGATCAATGAGATCCCTGTTATTAGATCACTCACAAAATAAACTTCAGATGGATTAAAGAGCTAACAATGAAAACGCAGCACTGAAAATTTTTAGAACCCAGGAAGTACCAGGATATCAGCGTAGGTATTTCTGTCTTAATCCAGACAGAAACCGTAAAGGGACATGTCGATGCATTTAATTGACGTTAAAAAAAAGTTTCCTATGGCAAAAAAAAAAAAAGAAGAAGAAGAAGAAGAAGAAACAAGATATTCTAAGTGAAAATACCATCCATAGACTGGGATAAGATACCAACAATATAAAGTAGAAAAACAGAAGATATGAACAGGCAGTTCACAGAAAAGTAAACCCAAATGACCTCCAACGTAATGAAAGCACTCAGTCTCACAAACAATTCGGAGAAATAAATACAAGTTAAAGCCCGATTCTGTTTTTCACTCATCAGATTGGTACAGATTCATGAGTCCAAAAGCCTCGACTGCTGATGAGGGAGCGGGGAAGTAAACATTCTTACTGGGTGTGTAAATGGATACAAATAGATGAAGAAGACGATTTCAGATCATGGCTGTGCTGCAAGAGTGAAAACAGGGAGGCATGATGGGAAGGCTGAAGGGGCTGTTTTAGGACAGATGATTGAGAAAGGAACGTCTCTGTGAGATGACGCCCCCCAATTCTAGCATCACTGCCTGGCAGGGAACAGTGGCCCAATAATTACCGCTTGTTCAATTCACCCGATGCCCCCTCGTGCTTCTGCCCTACTCACTCAGCCCCGCGAGGAGAAGCCCTGAGACTCCTGTCATTGAGTCAGTGACGTCAGCGTTAGGTTCTGACACACTAAAGATACACGGAGAAAAAAACTGAAGCTATATGCATGGAAAGTGACAAAGAAGGGACAAGGGACCTGCTGGACTATGCAGCAGGATTGTCTGTGGACAACATCGATGGCCCAGAAATGGTGGGTTGACTCCTCATGGCCTGGGCGGGGCCAAAGGGTAGAGGGTGAGAGGGCCCGAGGGAGCCTCTGTGGTTTGGTGAGTGACTGAGGAACGCAGAGCACTGTCGATTAAAGAGGAGTGACAAGGGGACAGGAAAAGACACCAAGCCGGGTTGGTGGTGCTCCAGGTTCTAGGTTTGTTTTGACCCAAACAAAGCCCTGGAGCTTATGCCTAGACGAAGCTCCAAAGAAGGACATTTCCACTTTCTTTGTCCTTCCGTCGCTCCTGAAACGTGGCTGGTTAACAAGGCCACGTTAACCCAGGTCTGAAGACCTTCCGGCCACAGGGGCGGACGACAGAGGGGGCGACATCTGTCTCCATTTAATAAAAGACAGCTGTGCGCCCCGTAACAGCGTTTGGGGCAGAGATGGGCGAACGGCTGTGCTGCCGGTGTATGTCTTCACTATGCTGTGCTTTTCGTCACCGTCACGGTGCACGTTCTGCTCATGTAGAAAACAGCCGCTGTCACCCAGCAGGCCGTGTGTCACACCGGCCGCAGCCTCACGCCTCTCGCGTTCGCTGCGTCTTGTTTTTTTTCCCGAATGTTATTTTTATTCGACTGTGTCTCCTGATTGCGTTGCTGTCTCTAGGGCTAGATGTCCTCTCCTGCCGTTCTGCGCAGTCCATGCTGGGCAGGTCGCAGCCGGGAGCAGGGGGCAGGGGGCCAGACGGAGCAGCCTCGTGTGCGGTGGGCTGGCCCGCCGAGCTCTGTGTCCTTGCGCTCCGTGATGTGCGCACAAGATGAAATGGCCTAACGATGCCTTTCTCGAACGCATCCGTGTCATTCAGTGGCACGTGACTGTACTTGAAAAGATTTTTTTCAAGTTTTGTAAAAATGCAAAGGCGAATGGCTTAGGGGACAGAGAAGTCAACTCTTCATTTTCTGCCTTTCTCATTTGTCTTCCAGGTCACACATGGGTCTTGTTGTTGTCATTAAAAATGACTCATTTTGTTAGCACAGGCATTTGAGACCAGCAGAAATCGTGTGTCTCAGCCTCTCACGGCCCACTTGCTCCTCTTGTTCCCTACACCGCAGCTGGATTCGGTCAAGGTCAAGTTCCTGCTGCTGGAGCTGGGCTCCTAAGGGGCTTCTTTCCTTACAGGTCTCCCCAGGTGTGCAGGAGAAGGGGCCGCCTGCGAAGCCCCAGCACGTGGGGGAGGGGGTCATTTAGGAAATGTTCGTTTCAGGAACCACACACATGCCTTGTTTTATCGGTTTATCGCGTTGCCATGTATCGCCCTTCACAGGTGTTGCAGTTTTTACAAGTTGAAGTCAAGCTTCTCCGACAGCAAGAATGTTGCAGCTCCTATTACTGTGATGCTTGCTTTATCGCGGTCGTCGGGAACCGCCCTGCGACGTCTCTGAGGCACGCCTGTATCAGCAGCATCTATTGAGTACCTGCTGCTGGGTCATCTCGCGTGGATCAAGTCGTGAGAGGCCGTGGTCCTTACACTCCAGACCAAGCAGAGGTTTGCAGGCTTGACCTTGCATCCTGACCTCCCTGTGGGATTGCGGGGACTGCTAGCCACTCAGTTTCCAATTCAGGAATTCTAGGGCGGGACCCCATAATTTGCATTTCTAATGTGTTCTCTGGTGCTGCAGAGGCGGCCAGTGGGGGAACCACGCTTGCTTTGAGAACCAGGGTTCTAGAGTTTAGGCAGATGGCCGATTAGGGAAATGGGCAGGCGCCCAGCGGGAAAGGGGAAGGGCCTTCCTGGAGGCCTGGCCTGCATTCCAGCTCTTTGTTATTCCCACAGGGACATGCCTACGCCCACCTGAGGAGCCAGCGGGACTGGGGCTGGCAACGTTGTTGTCTCCCCACTTCCTGTGGGTTCTCCAGAGGCCCACTACCTAGGTCGTGGCCTCAGGGACCTGTCTGTCTGTCGGATGGGGAGTAAATTAAACTCCCAACGCGGTCGGGGTGAGATGGAAATGGAGGGTGACACTGTGGAGAATCCCGCCCAGGACTGGGCACCGAGTACTCAGTCATCGTGTTTTCCTACTGTTTTGTGTTTTCCTGGGTGGTGGATCTCAAAGACAGGCTCGAGGGGGGGACGCAGCTGGTAGGACAGAAACAGTGTGCCAGCCTTTACGCCGAGTTTCGTAGATGCACAGGGCCCATGGGTCCTGCGTGGGAAGGATGCTCTGGGGTCCGACTTCTGTTGCCCAGAGTGTCAACTTGCTCTCCTGTTTCCCGTACTGAGAAGGGGGAGCACACAGGTGGTTATGCTAGTATTCCTTCCATTTTTTTAAATATCTGAAATATCTCATATTTGCAAATTTTAGGTAGTAAATTTTGTCAACACTTTTTCTTCATGTCTTGGTGTGAAAGTCATATACCTCTTATCACTTTATACGTATGACTCACTCTTTGTTATAAGTGTACTCTTTCGGGATGAGAAGTTCCCTCCCCTCACCCCTCAAAAAAAAAAAGCTTCTTCTTAATATCACTTATTACATAATCTGTTTTTTCTTCACTGATATGAAATGACATCATTTACCACTTGCCAAGTCCCCATGTATATGTAGGTAGGGTATTCAATGCCTTCTTCAGTTTCATTAACTTCCCTGATTGCCTTTGTACCAATAACAAACGATTTAATGAAAAATGAAATAGGTATTTCTATAAAAAGAACACGTTGATGGTAAACGATGTTGGAGCGATATCGAGTGTAATCTGACACCACCAGCAAGCCCACCCCTCAGAGCCACAAGTCTGGGTTAGGGTTCGTGGCAGGGTTAGGGGCTAGAACCCAAGATTAGGGATGGGGAGACTGCATTTCAAAGGCAGCCACGCCCTACAACTAGCAGCGGGGTTCCAGTCACTTCACTGGTCCCCATTTACTCACTAACAGTGGTGCCCCTTCGGGGCTGGAAATAAGAGGAGCTGTGACTGTCATTACAGATGACAAAACTGCCCTGAGCAGTTGTCTTGTCCAGTCACATAGCTCGGTTGGTAGGTGAAATTCTTCAAGTTAGAGCTTCATGGCGGATGTGTGCTATTTCTTTCGCCTGGACTATTTTCCTTCCTTCCTCACACTTTCACAGTTTTGTAGCTCTGTATATTTCATCGAGGTCATCTCCGTCACCCCTAGCAGACCAGAAACTCCACGGGGGCAGACGGAGGTCTGTTTTGTTCGCTGTTCTACGCCCAGTGCCTGTATTCATGGGAGGTACATAGTAGGTGGTCAATGGGTATTTGTGGATTGATGGGGTAATGCTTATTCTATTGCCCGGCGCCTGGAAAAGGCTTAAGACATGCTAATCCTGACTCCGGAGAGGGCTTTTATGCACAGGGGCACAGTCTCCTAGTGACAAGCACAAACCCTTCCTAAGGACATTCAAAACTCCAGCCACATGGCTTGCATATCGGTGACAGACTAGCCTGTTTCCACTTTTGTCTGTGCAGGAGTGACAGCCCCGTTTCGAGGAATAACACTGAGGCTGTGAGCAACTGAAGAACAGAGCATTCATCATTCTGGCTGCTTTTATCTAAACTTGAACAAGCCACCTTCACAGTCAGCCGGACCCGGGGGGTGGAGAGAAATCTACAGGCACTGGGCCCTCTCAGACGCGGGCGACGAGACAACGCCGCTTTACTGCCGGGCTCCTGGCCGGGCCACCCAGAATTGTCTTTAACACCGCACTTATAGCATGTGGGTGTCTCATAGACTCACTGCCACCTGAAGAAAGTTCTAGATTCTTCTGGAATATTTCCTCAACCACTAGAATTAACAAACTCTTCAACTGTTGGTCACCCTCCAGGGCTTCTCTACCACAGCAGGAAATTATTGTTTGTCTTTATTATTTAATTTCTACAAAGTGGACTATTCCGCAGATACTAAAAAATGAAGTATAGCCATAGATCATGTTGCAGGAGAATGGCCAAGAACAGTGCTGGGTGGTAGGTTTGTGTAAAATAGCAAAGAGTAAGTTCTTCACAAAAGCTGTTGCAGAGGTGTATACTTAAATATATAGAACAAGGTCTCCAAGGATATATCAGTCTTCTGAATCAGCTGCTTCTGGGGAGAAGGGAGGTAAGTGGACATTTACATGTCCTGCAACTGTACATTTGTACATAATTCCAAAATATTTTATAACCAAAGTAGATTCATGTATTACTGGGTAATTTTAAAACTACATTAAAGCAAAAAACAAAAAAACAAAAAACCAGAAATTTATAAGACAGGAAAAATGCAAATCCCTGTCCCCCTGCATTCACCTGCCTGCCTCCCTCCCAGGTAGCCAGGTAAACAGTGGTTCTTTAGAGCTGTGATTGTTCCTTTGCAAGTAAATATTTGTGTTAAGAGACAATGTTAATAGCAGTTTTCTGCAGTAAGGTTGGATAGTTATGCATTGGGTGTGGCCACAGGAGGAGAAGGTAATTAAACCATACCTTCCACCCCTGAAAGGAGGAGGAGGAGGAGGAGGAGGAGGAGGAGGAGGAGGAGGAGGAGGAAGAGGAGAGGAAAGAAAAAAGAAAAGAAAAAAGAAAAAGGGAGAAAGGGAGAGAGAAGAGAGAGAAAGAAAGAAAGAAAGCCCACAAAATGAACACCTTTCTGAGGTCTGATCTCCTATGTATATTGCGTAGACACAGGAGTTGACCACCGGTCTTTTAAATCATAATGAAGTGAATTAGAATAACACTGGCGCTATTGTGTCCTTGGTGGGGCTTCTCCTCTAGCTTAATGGCCTCTCTCTCTCTCTTGAAAATCAGGCTCACATCTTATTTCCATTTTGTTTGTTATTGTCATTACCAAATGGTTCAAACACACCCAGAAAATAGAGGGAATTGTACAAGGACCCACCCTTCACCCTGGACCCATTCCTCTTTCAACCACCACCCCTTTCTGTCACTTCTGTTTTCCTCCATCCCTCTGCTCCACGCCCACCCCTAGTATTTTAAAACAAACCTGGGGCTTTGTATCATTTCCCACAAAAATACTTCAGTGCGTGTCTCTAATAGATAAAGACTTTTTTTGCTTGTTTGTTGTGCTGACCACTTAACCTCGACATCATTACCACTCCCAACAGAGGCTGATAAAAATTTCTTGCCATCTGATGACCAGTCCCTTTTCAATTTTGTGTTTTTTAAAATCAGTCCAGAGAAAGAGCAGAAAAGCTTTGAAAAATTGGCAGATGCCATAAGGCATTTGAGGAGTGTTGTGAGGTCAGAGGGACGGGTACCACCACGCCACCGGGAGCTCATTAGACGTTCAGAACCGCTGTCCAGACCCGCTGAAACTGAACTGCGAGTTTGACGCGAAGCCCAGGTGCTTTGCGTCTGAGGCTCCCTGGCTCCTGCATAGCATGGCATGCAGTGGTCAGTCCACTCCGGGTTAATCCACTTTCTTCTGGAGCTCTGGATCTTGCAGGTGAGAAGAGGCTTCACCCAGGCCCCTGGGGTCAGATGAGGTCTCACCGTGCTCATTCTAGTGGAAGAGACAGACAATAAACAATGTATAAGTAAATAAGATAATGACAGGTTGCAATTGCTTGCATATCAGCTGGGCACACACCCCCAAACCCTATTTAAGTTGCACCAATCCCTAAGGCTCGTCCTCCCACCCCTCCCTGCCCACTTCTTGCTCCACTTTGCCCCTGGCCCTCATCTCCAGGCCTTGGGCCTTAGGTCTTTTCCATTTATTTATTCATTTCTCTTCCCCCTGGCTAGGATGTGAGGTGTAGGACAAATTGTTGCTAAATGAAAATCTACTACAGTTTCTTTAAACAATGAAAGTACCTAATAGTGGTTAATACGTGAATCGGCTATTTTAATGGAAGGAGTGCTGATAAAAACAACTCCTGAGCTGAAAATGAATTGCATCTGACGCTTTGGTGGGCGGTGGCACAAGGTCTGGGAGACTCGTGTGGCCTCGCCCCTGCCCTGAGCTGTGTCCTCTGAAGACGCCCTGGGCGGGGCCTCAGGTGAGGCACTGAGGGCTCTGTGCCCTTGTGGGCATCCTCCAGGTCATGTGTCTGGATTTTTATTTCTTTTAACCTGGGGGGGCTCAGCATCAAGACCTGGCTTTTTATTGTCCCTTCTAGACATAAGAGTGACCTAATCTCAGCCTCCTTGGTTATAATCACTCTCAGGTGTCTCAAAATGTGTCTCTACTCAAATATATAGCAACAATTTGGGGGGGGGGGTGGAGGAGGGAATAGTGAAGGGTTAGAGGCTGGAGAAGAGCAAATAAGATTCCCATGCTCACGTCGGGGACGAAGGCAGGGAAAGAATGTGTGTGGAAACCGGGCTCAAAGCTCGCTCTCTGCAGGACAGAGCTTAGCCCAGGACTGGTGCCCACAAGGGAATCTGAGAAATGATAACGGCAACACTTCGAAGGGGAGGGATTTTAAAATAAACGCGACGGGGGGAAATTGGCTGGCTGTCTGCCCATCTGAGATCTGTAGCAGGCATCTTCCACCTCCAGCCTCAAACATGCAGATGAGCCTTCCTCAGTTCCAGGGGGGTTCGAGACCCCAAAGCTAAAAACAGATTCTGTGAGAGAATGTTCGAAAGGAGACAGGTAAAAAGGTAGTGAATGAAAACGTGGGCAAGAAGCATGAACGGGCAGTTCCTTGAGGAAGAAACACAAAGGTCGACAGATGTGGGAAAAGTACCCGATCACCACAGAATCTCCACAAAGCGACTGGGAAGATGCCAAAAAAAGAGATAGAGCTACAGATAATAACGTGGGAGAATAGCCGAGAATATTGCTACATGGTAAATTCGTGTAAAATGGTAAAGAATAACATCATCTTTATAAAAGCCATGTGCAGAAATATGCACTTAAATATATATTAAAAATAAAATAAAAACTCCAAGGACACGTCCCAGATTTCTTAATCATGGCTACTTCTGGGGAGGGCTAGGGCATGTCTACTCATTACGATGCACTAATGCCACCATCCTTTGTGGGGGACCCGGTGAGGACGTGGGCCCCTCCGCACTGTCGAGGTTTGCATTAAATGGGTTGGAGCGTTTTAGAAGCTAAATGTAGCGTTCGCTACAAACTCCCCCCTGGCAGCTTCTCTGCTCGCCTTTGCCCTGCAGTTGCTCCCGGGGGATTCTGCAGGTACCAGGGGTTCTAACTGTTGTCCATGCACTGAACCCTATAGCGCAGATTCTCCTACACCAGGCTTAAATAGCCTGTGGGTGTCTTTCCTTTAGGCCATTGGCCATATTAAAAGGTGACTCAATCAGGCAGGGTAATGGTTTCGTTTGAAGGCAAGTGGTTTCACACACACACACACACACACACGTGCTGTTGGGTTCTCACACAGGAGCTGCCTGCCTGGCCCTGAGGGGCCAGTCTCAGCCCTCTGTGCTCCTGGGGTCCCTCAGGAGTGCTATGGGGAGTCACCTCCACAGCGGGGACTTCCCGTCGCCCTTAACATGTCACAGTCTTCCCGTCCTACTTGCTACCTTTCCTTTGTATTCACACCTGTCCTGTCTTAGGTGTTAGGTTTGTGGCTGTCCGGCTGCCCCTCGCCCCCACCCCATGGAAAGCTCTGGAGCAGGGGCTTTGCTGCCTTTCTCCCCCCACCAGCTCAGCCGGACCTGGTACGTCAGAGGCACTTAGAGTGTGTTTGCCGTGTGACGCAAGGACCACCCTGTCCGCCCCCCATGCAGCTGAAGGAGCATCTTATTCAGCGAACACCCGCTACAGTGGGTCAGTGCTTTGTAGGCACCGCAGATGACAGGCTGAGGTTTGTGGCCTGGAGGACACAGCTCCTGACCCCAAGGTTTGTGGCCTGGAGGACACAGCTCCTGACCCCAGCCTGGCTTCCGGCCTGGAGCTGGGCTCCTGCTCGCTGCGCCCCAGGGCCTCTGGCTCCCTCCCCCTCCCGCTGCTTCCTCTTTAGAGCTACTCTGCCCTGAGACCCTCAGGACTTCAGTGTGACCCCCTGGGAAGCTGTCACACCCCCAGACCAGGCCAGGACGCCTCATAACCACAGCACCCGTGTTTCTTCACAGGCTCTGCAAGTGTGGGGTCAGGTGTAGAATTGTTTGCCGAGGTCTGTCCCTGACCAGTGACGGTGGATTTGGGCCACCGGGAGGTGGCACATGGCACATGCTCCATAAACCCGCGTGGAGCAAAAGACGCGGAAAAGCCGACTGGACAGAGGTGGAATCAGGGAAGGGGGACGTTGTGGACGTGGGTGGCTGGGAAGGACAGTCTGAGGAGGTGACACGGGTGATGGACACCTGGTCCGAGAGGGGACCAGGTAGTCCGGCCTTCCCAGGCGCGATGATGCAGTAGCCTGGGCGCAGAACACACGACAAAGTGACCTTTAAGGTCAGGGCCTCCCACCCCGACAGTCACCCGGGCTTTGCGACAATGCTCCATCTGTCCCTTCCCCACACCCTAGACAGTGAGAACCACCTCGCCGTGTGAGACGTGTGGGAACTGAGGCCCAGAGAGGACGCGGGTTCTTGCTAGTGAGGGATGAAGGTGGGACCCAGAGCTGCGGGACCCCGGCCCCCAACACTTGAGCAGCTGCCGACGAGTGGGCCAGCCGCCTGGGGCCGGTCGCACTCGCCTCTTGCTGGCTCTGACATGGGCCAAGTCCTCCGACCTCCCTCCTAACGTCCTTGGGCCTCAGTTCCCTCACCTGTAAGTGGGGGTGTTAACACGACCCGTCTCGCAGGCCGGGGTAAGGCTGGTCAGCACCACTCCAGCCAGGGGCCCTGCACCGCCCGCTCCGAAGGCCAGGTGGGCACGGAGGCGCTGGGGCTTCGGGCCGCCCTCACTGTGGGCTGGGATGAGCCTCGCCCCACACCCAGGCTTCCCCTCTGCGGGGGAGGCGGGATGGGGGGCGGGGCGTGCGGTGGTTACCAGCCCTGGATCCCCAGGCCGGCCTCAGCTCGCGCCCACGCGTGGCGTCCTGGATACGCGCCCGGGGCAATCTCTGAACACCAAGTCCTCCGCGCTGAAATGGGCGTGGCCGGTGTTCCCATTTCATGGGGTCCTTGGGAGGTAAAATGAGATCAGCGCACACAAATCACAAACCACCTGTGGCCTGGAACACGGTCTGCGCCCAGCCAAGGTTTGGCCCTGCCTCCCTCGCTCCCGTTGTCTGGTTTGGGACCTTCCTGTGGGATTTGGCACCAAAGCTCCCTGCTGCCACCTGCTCCATCAACTCCCAGACTTAGAAACGTGGGAAAGAATCCTCCCCTCCCCCCAACCCCCATCAACAGGGAACACTTTTGGGGTGTGGGGTGGGTGGAGACTGTCGAGGTTCTTGAAGGATGCGGGACCTGCCACTGAACCTCGGAAGCCTGGTCGGTGCCCTGGACTCTTAATGCGGGGACACTGCCACCCCCCCCAGCCAGGCACGGGAGGCCGGGCCCCACTTCCCCCTGCTGGCTCCCTGGCCCCCCAACGACCAGCCTTCTCAGAGGTGCAGACGCCTCCCCAGAAAGAACAGGTTGGGGCACCTTTCAACAGCTCCGGAACGGGGTACCTTTCCACAGTTCCTGAACCCTCCACCGCCCTTTGGTCAGACAGAAGGAGATGCTCCCATCGACAGGTGAGGGGGGGCGGGGCTGGGAGAGAAATGCCGGAGGCCTACCCGCAGCAGAGGCGAATGGCAAACAATCCAGAAGGTTTCCATTGTATTTATAACCTCAGCTTCCTTCTCCACTTTAGGGTGCTCTGCTAACTGTTACTAATGGAATCTCACAGAACGTTCTTATGGAGAACTGCCATTGTCCCATCTTCAAAGGGGGACTTGTCCAGGTCTACAGAGAAAAGGCTCTCTTCGCTCCCCCACCCCCTTCCTGGGGCTGTTTATTTAAAACAGCAGATCTTACTTATATCCTCTAATGTATCCCAAAACCTAATTCTTTTTAAAATTAATTTTTAAAAATTGAGGTGTAATTGACATGCAACATTATATTCGCTTCAGATGCACACTCTAATGATTCGATATTTGTGTATATTGTGAAATGATCACCACAGTAAGTCTAGGTAACATCCCTCACCAGAATTGTTTCTTTTCTGAGGACAGCTTTCAAGATTTACTCCCTTAGCAACTTTAGAAGCTACATGTAGCGTTAGCTGCAAACTCAACAACAGCTTCGCCGCTTGCATATGTGAATGAGATCACGTGGTACTTGTCTTTGTCTTATCTCAATATAATGCCCTCAAGGTCTATCCATGTTGTTTCAAATGGCAAGCTTTTATTCTTTTTTATGGGTGAATGGTATTTCGTTATAGCTATAGTGAGCTAGCTAGATATTGCTATACATAACATTTTCTCTAGCCATTTATCCATCAATGGACATTTAGATTGTTTTGCTATCTTGGATCTTATAAATAATGCTACGGTAACATGGGGATATATATATATCTCAAAAACATAATTCTTGATTAATTTACTTATTTATCCCTTCACGTATCCACTTAATCATGCAATAAATGAGTACCTGCGTGGTGGCCGGATACCAAGAACAGCAAAGGGCAGAGACTCTCAAAGTTTTGGTCTAAGGACCTGTTTACATTTAAAAAAAAAATCATTAAAAATCTCAAAAAGCTGTTGATTATGAGGATTATCTATAGTTACTGTATCAGAAGGTACTGAGACATTAAAAACATTATTTATTTGAAAATAACAATAACACGGCTATTACCTAGTAACCTAAAAACATATGTTATGGAAAAAATAGCTATATTTTTCCGAAACTTAAAAAAAGTTAGAACAGTGGGTTTTGTTTTTTGTTGTTTTGTTTGTTTTACTTTTCGTAACTCCCCTTAGTGTCTGCTCCACGGAAGGCAACCGGATTCTCCTGTCTGCTGCCTTCAGTCATCACACAGCATGTTGCCTCTGGAAAATTCCACAGCACAGAGTTCGAGAGGCAAGTGACATTTTATGAAATAGTTGTGACTTCATGATCCTCCGAAAGGGTCTTCTGGATTCCGCCACTAAAGGGACAAGACAGCCAAAGCCACATGGTCTCATAGAGCTTCGGTCTGGTGATGATGGGTCAGGCGCAAGGGCCACATGGGGCCGGGGGCCCGTCCTCCATCTCCCCTGACTTCTCCCCTTTGTTTTGCCCCTTGCTCCCCAATTCCTACCCAGCTTCCCCTTCCTAAGGCTCGGCGTCTCAGCCGAGCTCAGACTTTTCAGGACCTGAAGCCCGTAGCTTTGGGTTTTGTTCTATATTTTCCTTTTATCTGCATCTATTTTATGCTGAATTTACTCCCAGGCCATAAGCTTTTGTTTCTTCCATTTCCTCTGGGATACCTTTTTCTTCCGTGCATGCTCCTCTTGCGGAGTGGGGACAATCTGCATTTTCTCAGCGAGGATGGTGGCAGTGTGGCGGGGGTTAAGCGGGGTTCCTCCGCCCTGAGCTGGTGAGCTCTGTGGGGACTCCCGGGGGCTCCACGTGCTCAGCGACCAGAGTCCCCATCTAAACCCCCGAGTGGTGCTCCCCTCTGCCTTCCTGAGCACGTGCAGCAAGGGTTCAGCCCTTTTTTTGGGCCGGCGACCCTGCGTCCAGCCCCACTGTCTGTCCCGGGCACGCGTGCCAACTCCACCATCGTAACGACGGAATGGCACCATGGCCTCTGTAGAGTGCCGTCCTTCAGGTACTTGGTCGCCTTTCGGACACGTATACCCTCGGTGGCCTGCGTGGTTTCACAAATGTTCTTGGTGCAAGCACAGAGGTCCATACCTCTTGGTGTGTGTGATTTCGTGAGGTTTTCTGGGTCAAGGGAATAGCGAACCATCTTCAGAGGTCACCTCGGGCCATTTGTGGAAAGAGTAGCTGTGGCTTGTATAAGCTGTGTGGCCTTGGGCAAGTTGCGTAGCCTCTCTGAGCCACATCGACCCCCTCTTCAAGGTGAGGAAAGTAAGACCTAACTCACGGGGGCATTTTGTTGAGCCAGAAAGATTGGCACAGGGCTAGTTCCTTTCTTCATGACCTCCACGCTGGTTTCATTACTCCCTACCCAGGGGTCAGTTGTGTTACTGTTGCACTTTTTAAAACTGAGAGTAACTGGCCAGGTCTTAAAGGTACAGCTCAAGCAACATTCACAGAGTGAATACATACTTGTCGCTGATACCCAGATGAAGATCAAGAACATTCCATCGCCCTTCAAGGGGCCCCTGCCCTTTCTGGTTCATTCACCCCACCTGAATAAGTAAACACCTACTCTCGCTTATCAATCCACCAGTTGATTAGTTCACCCCACAGTATATATTTTTTTGGTCTGACTTCCTTTAACATCACGTCTGAGAGGTTCACGTATACTGTTGCATCTAGTGGTAGGTTATTTTTCTTTACCGTCATGTGGAACTCTCTGGTATATGCATGCCACCGTTCATTCATCCTCCTGTTAATAGACTTTTGGGTTGTCTTCAGTTTGGGGTCGTTACAAGCAAAGCCACTACGAGCGTTCTTGTGCGTGTACCCTTCTGGACGTGTTTCCATTTCTCTTTCACAAACACCCAGGTGTAGAATTTCTGGGTCACGGGCAGGCCTAACGACTCCAGGGTTCTAGTGGATTCGGAGACATGCGGGTAAATGCTGAGAAGGGTCCTGATCCACTTTACAGTCTGAGCTGATCTCATTAGTCACCTCTTGAAAAGTAGAGAAGGAGTGATATGGCCGGAATTGGGAAGGGCGATCGAATTAGTATGATTCATAATCGTTTGAAATTTTTAGAAGACAGATCTATTCATGTATTGAAGTGAAATGTAATTTAAAAAGTAATTAAATGGCCTGATGTAGGACATGGCACGGGCATAGGAGATGTACACACAGGAATATATGAGAAGGTAAATCCCACTTCCGGCCACAGAGAGAGGATGAGTACTGGCTTGGCCTTCCTGCTGTCAACAACTAGAAAAATGGATAAGTATATGGAACGAGCGTTTTCAGACACTGGGCCCTGGGGTCACCCAGGTTTCCTGCTGCAGGGGTGGTTTGGACAGCTGGGGATGATGCCACAGGGGCAGTTACATGGGGTCTCACGCTTAGAAGGGCCTCAGGTTTGGGTTCATACTCTGCTGTTACTATTGTGAAATTCTTAACTTTTGAATGAGAGCCTGGACCTTCATTTCTCCTCCACATCCTACACATTCTGTGGGCAGTCTTGGGAGGCAGAGGTTGGAGTTCGGGGAGACTGAGCTGGCTAGAACCTGAGGAGGGAGCATCTCAGATACAGTGCTCCCGAGATCTCGGGGATCCCCTTGAGTCTTTGCTTGGGTGTTGTGATGGTCAGTTTCACGTGTCATCTTGCTGGGGCCACCAGAATCAGGGGCAAACATGACTCTGGGTGTGTCCGGGAGGGTGTTTCTGATGGGATTAGCATCTGAATCCTCAGACTGAGTAAAGAGATGGCCCTCCCTATTAGGGTGGCTCCCAGGCCAGCAGCCGAAGACCTGGATGCAACAAAAAGACGGAGTGAGACGGGACGCCTCTGTCTGCGTGCCGAGCGGGCACACGGGTCTTCTCCCGCCCTCAGACCTGGACTGGAAACACCGGCCCTTCTTTGGTCTTGAGCCTGCTGGCTTCCGGACTGGAACTTATTACCATCGGCCCTCCTGGGTTGCAGCTTGCTGTCTGCAGAGCTTAGGACTGGGCAGCCCCCCCGTAACTGTGTGAGCCGACTCGTGTCTGGACCACCTGTATCTGTACCTGTGCCTGTACCCGTAGCTCTCTGTCCTGCTGGTTCCAGTCCTCTGGTGTCCCCTGACTAATGCAGACGTGATGCTGCCCACGAGCAGCAGGGAACTGCTTGAGGCAGGCAGAGCATGAGTCCGGGAGAGCTGTGAGCTGGCAATTTCCAGAGATCACGCACAGGGCTGGGTCGGAGGCCGTGCAGTACGGCAGAGAAAAACACCATACCGATGGGAAAGGCCAAGGCCAAGCTGTCTACGCAGACGGCCTAAGGAACCTTCTAAAAAGCCAGTAGAACTACGAAGTGAGTTTGGCAAGACCTTGGAATACAAGGTCGGCATAAAACATTTTTTTAAAAGAGCAACTGGATCTTTATATACAAGCAACAAACGAAAAATTAAAAATTAACCAACCACAACAGTAACGACATTTACAATAGCCATAACCGTTTGCAATAGCAGCCAACAACTTGCAAGACTTAGAAATAGGCTTAACAAAGTATGCGAATGGCCTGCATGTGGAAAAACACCAAATAACGCTGAGAGAAATAGAAGATACAAATAAACGGAAAGACAGGTCACGTTTGTAATGCGGTCGACCCAGATCGACTAGGAAAACAATTTTTCACAAATTGAACAATAGATGCAATGCAATCCTACTAAACCCCAGGGGTAAAAATTGATAACCTGATTCTAAAATGCATATAAAATGCAAAGGACTTAGATTAGCTAAAACAATTTTATGGATTTTTTTTTCCAAAACGATTTTAAAGAATGACCAAATTTAAAGAACACGATGTGATTTCAAGACTTATTATAAGCAAGGCCATGTGTAATTGGCATAAGGATGGGCATATAGATCAATAGAACAAAATATGGAATGCAGAAATAGGTCCACAAATGTGTGAGCAATTGGTTTTCAACAAAGGTGTCAAGGTAATTGAATGCAGGAAAGAGTCTTTTCAACAACTTGTGCTAGAACAAGCGGATATCCATATTCTAAGGAATAAATCCAAACTACATATAAAAGCGAATGCAGAAGAATCACAAGTCAAAATAAGAGCTAAAACTATAAAACATCTAGAGGAGAACAATATTCTTCATGATCTAAGGTTGGGCAAAGATTTTCAAATAGATACAAAAACCACAAACTATAAAAGAAAGTACGTTGGACTTCATCAAAATTGAAAACTTTTGCTACTCAAAAATCACTACTAAGAAAATCAAGATGTAACTGAGGACTTCTGGAATGAAGAACTCTTACAGCTCAATAAGACAAAATACCCAGTTAAGATGTAGGTCAAGATTGGAACAGATGCTTCACAAAAGAAAATAGAAGCACATTTTAAAATATACTCAACTTCATTCATCATTATCATTTATCATTAGGGAAATGCAAAGTAAAACCATGATGAGATGCCACTGTAGGCCCACTAGAATGACTAAAATGAACAGATTGACAATATCAAGTGTTGGTGAGGACATGGAGCAAAGGAACTCTCATTCATTGCTAACAAGATGGTATAGCCACATTGGAAAACTGGCAGTTTGGGGGTTTGGTTTGCTTGTTTGTTTTTATAAAGTTTAACATGCTCTTATCATATAAGCCAGCAAGACTAGTCCTAGGTATTTAAGCAAGAGGAATGAAAAAATATACCTACACAAAGACTTGTACATGAAAGAACAAAGCAGTCTTGTTTGTAAATAGCCCAACAATGGGCTGAATGTTTATGTCCCCCAGATTTTTATATTGAAACCTAATCCCCACTGTGATGGTATTTGTAGGCAGGGCCGATGGAAGATTAGATCCAAGGGTGGCACCCCTGGAATTAGCGCCCTTATGAAAGAAACCCCAGAAAGCCCCCTCACATCTTATGTCATGTCTATGAACCAGGAATCGGGACAGGAGTAGACATTGAATCTGCTTGATCTTGAACTTCCCAGCCTTTAAAATTGTGAGGAATAAATGTTTTGTTGTTCACAAGCCACCCAGTCTATGCTATTTTGGTATTTTGTTATAGTAACCAGAGCTGACTAAGACATACCCAAACTAGACGTCAGTAAACAAACAGATAAATGAATAAATGAATGGTGGTATATCCACACAATAGAATATTACTCAACATTAGCAGTGAAGGGAACATGGGCACGCCAATGACATAGGTGACCTCAAAAACATTACGCTGAGCAAAAGAAGCCAGACACAAAAGTGTGCATACCTACATGCATTTTATCTATGGCATTTGAGAACAATTTAAAATAATCTACAGTGATAGAAACAGATTGGTGCCTGCCCGGGACCGGAGATGGGGTGGGGGCATTAGATCACAAAGAGAAAGGAGGGGGCTACCTGGGGCGATGGAAATATTCTGTACCTTGATTGTGGTGGTCATGACGTGGGTGTATACATTTGGAAAACTCATCAAACTTTACACTTAATCAATACATTTTATGGCGTGTAAATTAGACCCGCACAAAGTTAATTTAAAATATGTATATATTTTAAAAAGGTAGGTGTAGAAGCTTCGTGATTCCTCCTGATGAAGGGAACCTAAGAGGAAAGGAGACTGCTTCAGACACCTTGCACCTGACCCCGAGTGCCGCTCGGCCTCACTTTGGGCCGGGAGCCGCTGGTGCTGCCTCGCCCTGCCCTATACTGCAGAAGCCTGAGAAGCTCTAGGCCAGGCTGCAGGTGAGTCACTGAGTGCTCTATGCCCTTGTGGCCATCCTCCAGGTCACTCGTCTGGACTTCAATTAACAAACCAACCTCAAAGCTGTTGACATTTTGGACCAGATAACTCTCTGTCCTGGGGGCCGTCCTGTGCACAGCACCCCTGGCCTTTACCCATGAGCTGCGACAACCAGAAATATCTCCAGATATTGTCACATGTCCCCTGGGGGACAAAATCATCCTGTTGGGAGCCTACTGCTTTAACGGAGAGCTCTGCCTCAGGCCTGGCTTCCCCCATGTCTTCTAGACATAAAAGAGTCCTAATCTCAGCCTTATTAGTAGAAAGATATCAGGTCTTTGTATCTACACATCCAGAGTAATTCAAAATTGAAGCAAGATTTGTGTATGTTTGTCAGGGGGTGGGGAGGAACATCACACATGATTCTGAGGCTTTTCTGGAGGGCTTGAATGAGGCAGCGGCGGACACAGGGTGAAAACTATGACAACCAGCGCTCAGCATGGCTCTGGCAACGGACCGTGAGAGGAAACGGGGAACAGGGCAGAAAAGCACACGCGTGTGTGGAATCAGCCCGCACGACCGAACGCGGCATTCTGGTCGGCCGGCCCACACCGCGGAGGCGATGGATGGGCTTTGCTCTCTCCAGCTGGGAAAAATTGAAATTCGGTCTGCTGCCTACCTTGGCCCACAAATACCTCCTCCTTCCCGCCTACCTCCTCCAATACCAGCTGCATCAAAAAGATCTAAATATTAACAAAATATTTATGAAAGTCATTGAAAAAAAATTGACGAAACGAGAACAATAGAAAAATGCAGGTAGCACAAACGGTTGCCAGAAGTCACACCAATGACCAATAAGTATTTGAAAAGATGCAAATCAAGTTCACCGTTTTCTTTTAGGCCACCTGATCGGCTAAAAAAAAAAAAAAAAAATCAAAGAAAGGTACAATAACCTCCCCCCACTTCACGGCTGTGGGGAGATCCTCACTTTTTCTGCTCTGCCGATGCTCCCGAGTAGTGTGCTGCTACTCTAAGCCCTGATGGCCAAATTCCACTTCTAGGCATCACACCTGGCAAAGGTAAATCTGCCCTTCTTCCAGCCCAAAACGCCTCGGGAGGCCTCATCCCGGCAGCCTCTGGGCCCTAAGCTGCCTGTGGCATGTTTTGTTAGTGCCACAGGCTATTTTAAAGGACAACCTGACTCAGTTTGCGAGGGTGTTTGTTTAGCCTTCGGTAGGTGGGTTAGCAGTAATATCCTCATGTATCCATTTCTGCCAACAGCCTGGTCCCAAAGGGCAAGTTATTAAATCGCCGAGTTCCTGGGTCCCCACAATGCAAAATGTTAATAGTAACAGCCCCCACTTTGTGGGGTTCTCATGAGGATTAAAGGAGATAATACATGCAAAGGGCTTAGAACGCTAAGGCACACATGGGAAGTGTCCACGCACGTTAGCGAGCATGTGTGTGAGAAAGGCAAATGAAAGGAGAGAAATCAGAATGTGGCACTTGTCTCAAACATTAGTTAAACCTAAAACCAGCAAAGAATGCCAACAAAGAAAAGAGGAAAGAAGGAAAAAAAGAAAGCAAGCAAGCGAGAAGCAAACCCGCTCTATAGCTAAGTGCATGCCGAAAAGCAAATTGCAGACAGTAAAGTACAGAGTGATCCCACTCTTGTTATTACGAAATCATTGTATTTAATAGATTTACTGTAACGTTTGTTATATCTTCTATGTCGTCTATTATATAGACTATGACTAGAAAAGGGGTGAAATTATATTTCTGTGTTTTAATGATGTTTATCTTGGAATGGGAGAATTGAGGACTATTTTATTTATTTTCTTTTGTGCTTGCATTTTAAACTATCCCGTGACTCAAGTCTCTGCTCCGGGCTCATCGTCTCTACCTGGCCACCTCTGAAGTACCTGTCTCCTCACCGCTCCCCAGCCAGCGCTGAAGGAAGCTGCAGTTACAAGTACGTGGTTTATCATCTGTCTCCAAAGGCCCCCGGGCTCCTAGAGTTCAGGGACTTGACCTCTCCTCCCCACTGTCGCCTGAAGAAATCCATGACCTCGTGAGATTATCAAAGAGTGGGAAGACATTGTCTTTTCTGAACATCTACTAGCAAAGGGGAACATTGTGTCGAGTGAATGAATGAGTCTCGGCTCCCATTTCCTCGGCTGATGATGCTCTCTCCAGGAGACAGGCTCCCTGGGCCCCCCACACCCAGGACCTTCCCCCGGCCTTGGTTGTATCTTAGTATCCCCTTCCATTCTGTGCCCCACAGTCTGCTCTTCGGCACACCCCGACTAGTCAGCTCCTCCCCAGCCTGTCATGAGCTTGTACAGCCCCATAGCACCCTGGCTTCTGTTCTGCCATTTTCCTCAGCATGTCTTTCTTCCTTTCTCCCTTCCCTCTCCTCCTTCTTCCCTCCCTCCCTTCTTCTTTCCTACCTCTCTTAATCCCATCCTCAGAGTTTACCTAATGCTATCTTGCCAGGCCCAGTCATCAATTTCATGAGTTTAGGGATTGTGCCAGACTAGCTCGTGTTCCGTATCCCCAGGACCCGCCGCAGAGCCCCACACATAGTAGGCCCTCCAAAACAGCGAGAGGTGGAGGGACACGTGTCTCCCTTTCTTGACTACAAGTTTGGAGAGGGCAGATCGCCTGCCTGTTGACAGCCTAGCAGAGACACTGGTAACTTGAAGGAGGAAGGAAGGAATGTCTTCAGGCCCTTCTCGCTGGCCGATTAAGCGGAGCCTGGGGCGGCGGGCGGGTGTGTGGGTAGGCTGGTCAGCCTGAGCAGCAGGTTTTGGCAGGGGACAGAGCGAGGGGCCTAGGCTCCGATGGTAAGAAGCACTAGGTGATGGGAGTCGTAACCATTACACTTTTATTACTAGGCATTGTTTTAAACGTTGTTCTTCATATGTAATCTCATGCGATCTTCAATCCTGTAAAGTAGGCGTGATTATCTCCATTTTGCAGATGCAAACGCCAAGGCCCTGGAGAATCGAAATCCTTTGCTTAAGGTATGCAGAGTCAGGATTTGGAAATCACCTGGCTCCCAAGCCTGTGGTCTTACCTGGAGTTGAGAGATGAGGGTGTGGCGAATTCCGGGAAATGAAGACACCACCAGCCTTTTTTCTAGCTTCCCGGGTGGGTGACAATGGGGCAGTTGAGCCAGGGAGCCGCCTGTCTCCCACTTTTCGGCACCGGTACCGGAGGGCGGGGGTGGGGGGGTCGGCATCGCACAGCCAGTGGTGGAGGCCAGCCGGTGCTGGAGCCCGGGGCGCAGATGCACATGCGAAATAGCCTCCTGAGCAGAAACATAACTTATGAAAGCTCCACAGTCAAAACCCACGACCCTGTGCCCAGCCCCTCCTCGCCCAGTCTGTTCGCCATCACCGATTCCCTCCAACCCCCTGGCAGGAGACACAGAAGGGCTTGGGGCTGCGAGCTGCCCAGAAATCGCCAGTCTGCTGCACACAGTGACACAGAGAAATAAACAACGGCAGCCTGTCTTCACTGAAGATCTTGATATGTTGTTCATCGAGGATTTTTGGGTGTGTTCCTTTAATTTTTCGGACAGAGTGCATTAAAATTATTGTCTCGATCACTGAGTTCTTTGGTTTCTTCTTAAATCCTGTTCCCTCCCCCTAATTCCAGCCCTGGTGGTTATCCTGCTGTTACTGACCTTGCAAGTAACTGACCTGCCCTTCTTTTGAGGGTCATCGAGAGTCACGCAGGCAAGCAGGTGGTCTGGGTGAGGGGAACTTGTGGGTCCTGGCTTTTCCTGGGGGTGGGGGTTTAAAAGAAGAAATGGGTGACTTGCAAGTTTGGATGGGATGGGCTGGGGAAGCTTTGGTTTCTGGAATCGCCTCCTTTGGGGCCTCAGCGTTTTCCTGAACATAACTGAAAACTGGGTTTATAATCCTCTGGGTGGGGGAGAGAGGAATAGACAGGAGGAATGAAATTCTTTCTTAAAAAAACATGTTTGAAGATAAACTTCTTTGCCTCCTCTTCCTCTTTCCCCCAAATGGATATGAATTAGAGAATTTTTAACAAATTGTATACATGAAGGAAAAACTGTTTCTTTAGGACAAAATGAAATCGAAGTCTCAATGAGTGGTTCTGAGTAGGGTAAATAGTTGTTTAAAAGGCCAGTGTGTGATAAGATTAAATAAAACACCCTTTGACTATAAAAAGGCTTTGTGTGACCTAGATCACAAAGAGAGAGAATCTCTTAATTCATGCTCTTAAATTACGGATTTTGAACATGCCCCTCTGATTCACCCTACACAGTTTCGGGGTCTCACACACGAGCAAGGGGAGAAATAATTCCCACTTCTTTGCATAGGGGTCAGTTATGCCGGTGGGTCTCAAATTTCAGCAATCACCAGAATCACCTGGGCAAGCACAGGTTCTGACTCCATCCACAGAGCTCCAAGTTCAGTGGGTCTGGGGCGGGGCCTCAGAATTGGGAGTCCTAACTCATTCCCTAGGTGATGCGGTGTTCCTGGCCCCACGCCTGACTTTGTAAATCACTGCTTTATGCTACGTTCGAAATTCTAATGGATAACAGCTCTCCAAATGACAAATCAATGAAATTGGACTTGGTTGTAGCAGGTCTGCCTCTGCAATCGTAGAAGCTGAAAATTTGCCAGATAGAATACACGAGGGCAGGACAGTGTTATGACTCTTCTTTGATTATGTCTAAGCATCTTACAAAAAGGAAACGTGGGCACAAGACATATCTAAGTCTTAGTATTTGAGCCTAAAGATGTCGTATAGGTGAGGACAAAAATGTATGTATATCAGTCTTTCAGATTTTTTGGTGGGTGTGCCTGTTTTGGGAAACTGATGTTTATTTTATGTTATAGAGCGGATTTAAAGAATACCTCTTCTTTGTTTTAGGTTCTGATTTTAATGTGTTGAGTGTTGCTGGCTAGGGTTTCCCACTGGATCCCTAAGTTGCCATGGTGCCATTTTGGCTTTTTTAAATGTTGTTGTTGTTTTTGGGCTGACGGCCCCACTGCAATGAGTTCTTACTTGCAGAACTCAGGAGCTTGGCACCAGGTCCAGGGCGGCCAACGCTTGTGTGCCACGTGAGGGAGATGCCAGGGGTTAGTTGAAGACACTGTGGCCTGGCTCGTAGGACTTCAAAAAGTGGGAAATGAGGAAGGACACTGAGATGGATTGCCGCGGGTCTCCCGCCTCCCTGCAGACCCCGCCAGTGGAAGCTATCTAAAGTCAAGGGACCTTGGGGAAGTCGAACCTTGCTCAAGAGCCAAAGCTTCATGGATACATATTGTGACAGTCAAAGGTGCTCTAGTTTTTGAGATCAAATAATAGATTTGGGCATTAAAAGGGATTACCACATTTTTTTTTTTTAATTATAAAAGTACGATACAATCGTGGCAGCAACAGAGACCTTTCTGGAATAAATTTTGAAATAAAATCAGGATATTGACAGTGATTAGTGTGTTCATTTAAAAAATTAGAACGAAACACTTAATGGTACCCCCCCCACACACACACACACAAACACGCACAACAAAAACAAAACCCTAACCATAAGGAAGTAAAAAGTCAGCTTTCTCTCCACATCTATCCCCCACACCCCCATCCTATTGCCCGGGTGTAACCACCTTAAAAATGCGCCTGTGTCCTTTTAGTTCTTCCTATAGCAGGACCAAAAAGCAGAGTATGTGTTGGCCTTGGAACAGAAGATTATTAATGATCAAAATCCAAGTGACGCCTTCAACTGAGCTAACTTTCCCTGTAGTTTTGTATTCTGTCTATTTCTGCCCAAAGTGGTGGTTCAGAGTGAATGTTTAATTCCCTTTACCCCAACCTGTAGCTGGGCTTTTGTCACTTTTAAGAAATGTCAAAATGTCCATTTCTCTCCATGGACGGCTCTATCACAAAAGTCTCTTGGTGCATTTTAAACACCGTGCCTTTGAAGACCGTGGACACAGGCAGCCCCTGGGAGAGTTTGCCCGTAGGTGGGGTTGAAACCTGCAGCTTTTTCAGGCCGCTTCTGTCCTCTTAGGCATAAGTCGAGGATCTTGAGTAAGTTTTCAACTCATCTCCCGCAGGGGTGGGGGTGGGGAGGTCTTTTTGGGTTGCCTGAGCAGGTTTTATGTGAAAACCGACAAGGACCCAGGTAATGAGAAACAGCTTTGGTGCAAATCTAATTTCTTCTGCTGGCCTGGGTGATCACAGCGAGTGCCATAATGTTTAAACTGATGGTTCAGTCAATAAATGGCATTGATTTCTGCGTTTACAGTCTTCCTAAGAAGTCTGTATTTTACTGGGCCCTCGGCTGTTTTCCGTTTTTGTTTTTGTTTTTTTTTGTAACCAAGGCACTTTGCCTCTTTTCTTAAGGCAGATAACTTGGATCACCAAGGCGCAAAGAAATGTCTCTGCCATGTGAGGGAGACCCCACACCCGCCCACCTCCTTCTCCCCCAGTAATTCGCCGGCCGCTGGTTCGAGTTTACCTGGAAACCTGCGAGGTGCTTGAAGTGAGATCAAAGCTAGAAATGACAGCTGAGAATTCACGGAAATGTTAATAGCTCCGGCTTTGGAGACAAAATGAAATTTAAAATATCCTTTGGCGGCCAGACGTAGACGACATTTGAAATAATTCCGTGACGGAAGGAGCCCTAGCTCGGCCTGTCACAGACGTACACACGTAAGGCGCATGACCCTCTTCAGGAGGCGAGTTTATAGTCCCCAGAGGCGGAGGGCAGGGGAGGAGTAGGAAGGCCTTTCAGGTGTGTCCTCCAATCGCGATAGCCCGCTTTGCCTGTGAATCGCCCCCCTCCCCCTTCAGTTAATTAAATAAACGCTCTGAGCCCTCTACAGCACGGGACTTGGGCCCTGGGAAGTTCTTCCTTCGGCACTCTCATTCTTCAAATCCTCAGCGCACCGAGGGTTGAAGAGCCGACGACATGAATTTCCAGTTCCTAGGGGTGAGAAATGAGAGCTGTTGGGGGCGGGGGGGAGGGCAGATGCGGGGAGGAGCGGCGTGCGGGCAGCCAGGCTGCCAAGGGCGAGGATGCCCGCTGTGTGGGCTGGGTGCCGGCGTGGGCGCAGGAGGCCGAGTCGGCGCCGCCCAGCGCCTGGCCACAGTGGGCCTCCTCGCCTGGCGGCCACCAGATAAGTGTATTAAGGCCGCCAGGCGGAGCTGGCCTGGAGGTGGATGGTGTCCTACGACGGCGAGCTGGGGAGGCCTCCGGGGACGCCGGGCTGGCGCTGTCGCCCTCCCGCGCGCCCTCGGATCGGTGAGGCGGCGCGCGATGGGCCCGCGGATGTTAGTGGAGAGGTGACAGGCGCTCTGCAGTCGAGCTTGGCCCCTGGAGGGTGGGGGTCCCCCGGGGCAGGGGAGGCGGGAGCCGCTAGGGAGGGGTCCTCGAATAGTGGGCAAGTTTGTGGCTTTGAGGTGATCGGACAACTAAAAATTCACCTTCGCCCGCTGAGAAATTGGGGCGATGGTTGTCCAGTTAGAGGCTACACTCATGGCCTTTGCCAGTGGGCGCCCAGACTGGACCTGGGACCGATGCGTCGGGCCGTCCCTGAGGCTCGGGTCCTACGTGCGCCCTCGGCTCCACGCCTCGCTTCGCCGCTGTGGAAGAAGCAGACGTTTGCCCCGAAGAGCCGGAGGCTGTGAAGCCCCTTCGGGCACCCGGTTTGGCGCGGCGCGCTTGGAAGTGAGCAGTAGATGGGGTCGCGTTGCACCTGGGCTAAGACGCGAGGCATTTCTGGGCGTGCAGCGGCGCTTTGCACACCAGCAAAACGATCTGCCGTTTTTCTGTTATTCCTGTTATTTTGGAATGGCCGCGGGCCGATGCACATGGCGCCGCAGGATGCGCGCCTTCGTTGGTTTAGACCGTCAGGGTGCTCATGGAAACAAAGCAGACACTTCGCGTGCCCCAGTGGGCGCCCAGAGGGTAAGGCGCGTGCACGGGCGCCCTCCTCGCGGATAGCTGCAGGCTTCTGCATTTTGGCCCGACCTAACCGGGCCCCGCCACTTACTGCCGGTCCTGCCCGAGGTCATGCTGTTCCGAGGGGCGGGACGTACACCTTGCACGCGGCGCGGCGTCCGCCAGGGCGCTCGGGGGCCTCCACCTGCCGCGCGGGCTACCGTCCCTGGGGAGGAAAGAGGAGTCGCGGGCCAGCCCCAACCCAGCTCCGCCCGCCCCGCCCGGGGTCCAGAACCCTGTTTCCCGCGGCGCCCGCCCGCACCTCGGAGGAGGTGGAGCGCTGTCTGGGCGCTGCTGTCCTTGCCGACGCCTCGTCGCTTCCTGTCTCGTGTTTCTTGGGCCATCCCAGCGGCTGGGGGCCTGGTCCAGGGCTGCAAGCGCTGCGTGTGAGTGCAGGCTCCCTAGGGGGCGACAGAGGGGAGCCGCTGACAACCCACCACCCCGATATCCCTGTTCATGCGCGGTTGGCCAGCCGGGGGCATCCCCACGTTCTGTTTGTACTTGTAGGCGGCCGTGAGGCCCCGGGGGTGGCGGGGTGCGGAGGGGGCACCCTTCCTCCCGCCGAGGCGGCGTGAGGGCGCGGCCACGCGGTCCCGCGTCTTCACGCGGCGAGGGGCAGAGGCCCAGGAGGGTGGTCAGCCTTGGGTGCGGGGACCCCCTGGCTCCTTGCTCGCAGCTGAGAGAATCGTAGAGCTTAGGGGCGGGCTCAGGCTTCCGGCACCCTGCCTGGGTTCCAGCCCCGAACCGAGGGTGTGCGTGTTTGGGCAGGGTCTCCCTGGCTGGGAGTTGGGCGATCTGTTCGAGCCGCTTTCCACATCCAGGGCGCGGAAGTTGCGACCTAGCTCGAATGCGTGCCCCTTGGAGAGGGAGGGGTAGCGCCGGGGCCCGGGAGCTGCCTTGCGGATGAATGGCCTTTTCCTAAACCGCTGAGCCCCTCGGGCTCCCGCAGCGGAGGCGTCAGACCCCCAAAGCCTCGGCCGTAGACGCCCCCGGGCGGGAGGAATTTCCATCGCTCTGGGTGGCAGGTGAGGGGGGGCCCTTGTCTGCCCAGCCCTGGCCTCAGCCTGCCTGGGGGTGTGAAGTTCCCGGCCCAGACTAGACTACTTGTTCAAGCGGTGGGTCTTGGAGTTAACCCCGGGGCTAGGAAGCCCGGCGTAGAGGAGCGCCCCCTCCCCGCGTCTCTGCTCTGAAAGTCTGGGCCACCAGGAGGAGGAGCCGCCGCCTCCCTGTCGGGAGTGCTCGGGACCCCAAACTTCCACACACGGCGCCCGATTCCTGCAGTGCGCAGGGACGCCCTGCCCCCAACCACGAACACCGGGAACCCTGTTTCTGCGCTTTTTTTCTTTTACTCCCAGGCCCCGATGTTTTGCAAGCGAGGTGTCGGGGGTCGTGAGTGCACTGTCCTCTGTACTTCTTAATGCAAACCCCCGAAAACAGGCTCCCAAAGTCCCCAAGTGGTTTCACATCTAAGTTTTATTCTCACATCTGGTCGGATCGATCACCCCGGACCTAAGGCTCTCTCTCTCTCGAGAAGACGTTAGGCTTGGAGGACTCCTAATTTTATTTTAGTTCTTACTTTAGGCCTTTCTGAGTCTAAAGCAGTGTTAAAACCCGAGACGGGGCGGGAAGGCGGCGGATGCAGTCATTCTGTGGATGGGGAGCAATGTCCACTCCAGGCCCCGACACAGGACTGATAGGTATTGATTACTGCGAAATCGGATTCGGAATCGAATCCTTAAAGGTCCCCCTTCTCCGATCCCCTCAGAATATTTAGCTCCTGGAGCAAGTCGGGACATCCCAAGAAAATTCGCCCTTGAGAATAACCTACCGACTTTCCTCTTGCAGTGAAAAAGGTCAATGACAATAATTTGGGCCAATGGATTTCGTTTTTAAGTTTTTCTTTTAATATTGCGCGTTGTTTTCAAGTTTGGGTGACAAATACTTATTGGGGGGTGAGGCCGAGGCTATGCGGAGGGAAGTTTCGTTTTCCGTTTTCCGCCTGCATCTGCAGAACCGGGGTGCCCTCTCCAGCGGAGGCCCCCTCTCCGGCCCTCCCCTGCTCCTCCACCTCCCCCGGTTCGTGTCGCTGGGGTCGTGTTCGTCCGCGCGCCACTTTCCTCGGGTGAATTGAGGCTTCTGAGCGTCTGGTCCATCGGAGGCAGCTGCCTCGCTGGCGCTGGGCTGCGCAGGCGAGGGCGCGCGGGGCTCCTCCGAGATGCAGCTTCGGGCGATGACGGCGAGGCTCCACTGTCCTCGACCTCGGGGCGGGTGGAGCCCGGGGGCGCTTGGGGCTGCCTCGAATCCCCTGAAGGCCTTCCTCATCTTCTTGGAGGTACGAGACGGCGCTGTGCCCACGGAAGAGGGCGGAGCGGGGAGCATCCCTAAGATGCACCTGGTTGCGACTCCAGCTCCGGAATCCCAGCCTAAACTTTCAGCCTCCGTGGAGGGAGTGGGGTGGAACGTTTTGGTAGATGAGGGGACACCGGCAGTGGAGACATCCTGAATGCGGGGTCTCTATCTCCGCGTGACAGCGTCTTTTGGAGGATGGGGGAAGGCATTTTATAGACGAAAGAGCGGTTGGGGGCGGGGGGGGTTTAGGTTTTTGGATCCGGGTCTTCAGGTCGACCAATCTCAGGCGCGTGCATGGTGGGGGTGACTGATGGACGGCGCGACGAGGGGCCTCGGCCTCGGCCTGGGGGTCTGAGGCTGTCTGTGAGGTGCCGCCCACTCCTCGCCCCCAGCGTCGTGGGTTTCCGCGTGGCGCGCAGCCGGGGTGCGGGGCGGAGCTAGGCTGGGACTGGCTGGGGGCCGCCCCGCCCGGCTCCCGGGCTCTGGCGCCGGCCCCCGGGGAGGAGTTATGATAATTTCCTTCGCATTAAGGCGCCCGGGTCCCCCGGCTATCACCGGCACACACGGCGCGGGCGCGGCTTCCCGGGTCCTTGGCAGCGGCTGTCCACCGGCGGCGGCGGCGGCGGCGGCGGCGGCATCTACGCTCGCAGAGCCGCGAATGCGCGTCCGGTGACCGGCTCGGCGAGGCCCGCGCGCGGCGGGGGCGGCGGCAGACGCCTGGCCACCGTGACCCCGATTTTGGATTTACCGCTCGGGGGGTGGGGGGAGCCTGGATTTAACTGGCGACTCTTTTGGGGGACGCAAGACGCCATGTTGTGGAAAATAACCGATAATGTCAAGTATGAAGAGGACTGCGAGGTGAGCTGGGCACAGGGGCGCGCAGCCCGGCCGCGCCCGAGTACAGCCCGGGAGGCGGGGGCCGCTCACCGCACCGAGGTCCGCGGCCGGGGCGCAGGCGCAGCCAACAGGCACCCGCCGCTGCCCCTGGATGGGACGGGGTCCGCCTTTCCGGACACCCCCTAGTCGCTTTCTCCCGGCCCCCTTCCTGAATCGGGCCTTTTCCCAAAGATCCAGCCTTGGGAACGGGGCCTGGAAAGAGAATGGCAGATCCCACCCACGAAGCTTACCGGTCGGCTTCAGGCGACGCAAAACAGCCCTTCTCCCGGTTTTCTCGGAAGAGCGCCGGGTCCGCAGCCCTTCCTTGGACGTGGCTTTCACGCACGCAGTCTCCGTCCAAAGGGGTCAGACGAGGCGACCTGCCAGCGACACCTTTGCGGAGGCTCCTCCGAGGCGGGCTTGTCACCTGCCCCGCTACCTTCTCGGGGGAAGAAGAAAACAGCATTTAGTTAGGCTTTCAGGAGAAGTGGGGGCTGGGGAGGGGGGGGCTGGGGCCAGATGGGGCCGTAAGCGCTCGGAGTGCTCCAGCCTGTCGGACAGGTTGAGCTAGAGTTTCGGAGAGTGGGAGGGAGGGAGGCGGCGAGCGGGAAGAGGAAGAAGACGCTGGCGGCGGGAGGCGTGCGCCCTGGCGCTGGGGGAGAGGAGCCCCGGCCGGCGGCCCGCGGGAGCGCACGGCGCCCCGGGGATCGCGAGGGGCTGCCCCGGCTGGTAGGCCCGTGCTCTTCCACCAGGGGGCGACGGTGCCATGTTTCTCCTGGTTCCCCACTGCCCTGTGACCCCCCCACCCCCCGCCCCCCCAGAGCACACGGAGACACATCCTTTAGGAATTAAGTCGGCAGCGGTGGGGCGAGGGGACGTGCCTAGGCCCGGTTGCCCAACCTCAGGGTCCTTAATTCTCTCTCCGTTCCCCGGTCTGTGGGGACGCTGACCGTGGCCGGGTGCTCGGAGCGGGCTCGCTTTCTGTCCCCACTCGGTCGCGACGCGCCAGCAGCCAGCGCAGCTCCGGATGCGGTGCGTTCCTTCTCTAGTTCCTCGGTGGCGCTGGGTGGCAGGCCCTGCTCGGGCGTGTCGCTCGCCGGGAGGTCTTTGTCCGGAGGGCGTGGAAGGGGGAGTCCCTGGGGCGGGGGAGACGCGCACTTCCCGCGCTGGGCGCTTTATCCGCGCGTGCCGCGTCCCCGCCGCCTTCCGCTCGGCGACGACAGCATGTGCGGGCCGGTGAGCGAGAGCGCCCTGCACCGCGCGCACCGCGGTCCAGCCTCCCCGGGCCGCGGCGTCTGGCCCCAGCCCTGGACCTCGGACCTGGCACCTCCGAGCGCCTGGGGCGTCCGAGCGCCCGGGCCTTCGCCGCCGGGCTTCGAGGGCGCGCTCCAGGTCTGTTCGTCTTTCTCCCTTTTCTCCGCAGACTTGCGGTTTACAACGAAATCCCCGGGGCGCATCGCTCCCGGGTGCCCTTCGACCCTCAGGTCGGGTCCGGGCTGGTGCGGCTGGGTTCCCGGGGAGCGCGGCTCCGCGCGGCGCCGGCGGCGGCCCGTTCGCAGTAGCGGGGTTTCGTACTAAGCGGGTGTGTGTTTCTCTCCCGCAGGATCGACACGACGCGAGCAGCAATGGCAACCCGCGCCTCCCCCACCTCTCCTCGGCGGGGCAGCATCTCTACAGCCCCGCGCCGCCCCTCTCCCACACCGGAGTCGGCGAATACCAGCCGCCACCCTACTTTCCGCCTCCCTACCAGCAGCTGGCTTACTCGCAGTCCGCAGACCCCTATTCGCATTTGGGAGAAGCGTACGCAGCGGCCATCAACCCCCTGCACCAGCCGGCGCCCACCGGCAGCCAGCCGCAGGCCTGGCCCGGCCGCCAGAGCCAGGAGGGGGCCGGCCTGCCCTCGCACCACGGGCGCCCGGCCGGCCTGCTGCCGCACCTCTCCGGGCTGGACGGCGGCGCCATGGGCGCGCGCAGAGACGGCTACCGCCGCTCGGACCTGCTGCTCCCGCACGCGCACAGCTTGGACGCCGCGGGCCTGGCGGAGAACCTGGGCCTTCACGACATGGCGCACCAGATCGAGGAGGTGCAGGTGAGCGGCGCGTCGCTCTTGCCCTCTCTCTCCCCCCGGAGCGTTTGCCTCTCGCCTACCCTCTCTCTGCCCGGGCTCCCCAGAACTTAAGGAAACTTTGTCGTTTCTCCCCCAGATTGTCGACGACCAGCACCTGCTTCTGCACGATCAGACTGTAATTCGCAAAGGTAGGTTCTGGCCACATCCGGACTGGACCGGTTCTTAACAGTTGTGAAGCTACTAACTTAATGGCAAGGTGGGGGGCATTTGGTGGCCGACTTGGGACATGTGTGGGGGAAGGGATGAGGACTCAGGGACGGCAGATTTTAGGAGAAGAGAGGGGATTATCCGATTCTTTCTGACCTAAATGATAAAGGATGCTGTTCACGTCTTTGATATGTTACTAATCCTTGTATTTGGCTGTTTTTTTCGATGTTAAGGAAAGTGTTCCAGAGTGAGTTAACACTGATTTAATTTGAGGGGGGGCACACGCCTTAGTTGAGTGATTGGTTCTGTGACACTTTTAACAGTGGAATGAGTTGACGTGATTTTTGCTTCCAATTTCAAATACACATGCCAAAGATTCTCAGTTCTGTCCTATGAGACGTTTTTCTGAAACAGTTTGGCCGACCAAATAGACAGCCTTAAAAGAACTGGATGAGGGTGGAGGCGTCATGATCTGTCAGATGGGTTTATGCAGGATAAGCCAGGAGGGGATTTGGAAAATTGGATTACTGTATTTGGGGAGAGAAATTACCTTACTGTACTGATGAGATTACCAGTCCGCCTGTTTTGGGAATTGGAATAGGCCTAAATTAAAGGTGGCTACGGTCTGTTACTTGAAGTTAGACTGCTCGAAATCAATTGGGGGAAAACGGGTTTTGTGGAAGAAAAAAAAAATCCTCAGAAAATAAACTGAATTCTGCAGTAAACTTAGAACAGAACAGGTTTGTTAGTATTTAAAAATTTACCGTGATCAGTTGCACTGAAAGGTTTTGGCAAAGGATCTGAGTGTCCTGTGATTTTGGCTGTTTGTGGAGTGAAAGAAAAATAAAATCATTTATTTAGTACTGTAAGCAGTCTTTTGCAAACAAGTATTCTAATTAAAGATTTTTAACAGTGGCTAGAAAATGGAAACCCTCCATGCTTGAGATCTTGAGTAATTAACTTTCTAAGGTGTTAACTTGCGAATTTCAGATTCGATTATCTTTGAAGAAATATGGCTTTTCAAAAATCTGCTTGCAATCTCTAGTCTGACATGCATTGTTACTTGTTTCACGAGCTCTTTCTGCTTTGGTTAAGGGGCTTTGAGAACGTCTCTCTTGCTTGCACTCGGCTCTCAAGACTGCCACTTCTGATCTTCATTCCCAGGTCCTGTTTCTATGACCAAGAACCCCCTGAATCTCCCTTGTCAGAAGGATCTGGTGGGGGCTGTGATGAACCCCAGCGAGGTCTTCTGCTCAGTGCCTGGACGCTTGTCCCTCCTGAGCTCCACGTCTAAATACAAAGTGACAGTTGCTGAAGTCCAGAGGCGATTGTCCCCGCCTGAGTGCTTAAATGCCTCATTACTGGGAGGTGTTCTCAGAAGGTACATGGGGATGCATTCTGGTGGTAGTAGGTTGGTTGGCTGGTTGAAGGTGAATATCTTAAAAGGACCAGGAGGTATTTTTAACATTTATGTAACTTTTTTACCTAACACTGAATTCTAATTGGCTCAGAGGGTTTTTAGTACATTTCTCCTCTTTTAGAAAGTGCCAGCTGTAGAAGGAAGTGCTAAAACAGCGCTAACAAATTATCATTTGGTTAGAATTTGATTCCGTGTGTGGAGTGGTGGCATCTGTATTATGGAAAGAGAAGCTCCAAGGGTTTTGTTCCCTCGGGGAGTTTTTTTTTTTGTTTGTTTTTGTTTTTTTTTGTTTTTTTTTTAGAGCTGGTGCAGTGTTTACGAATGGAAATTGATCAGCTCCAGTGCAACTTGAAATATTCTGTGATTTCAAAAAAAAAATGTTGGCAATGCTAAGGTAGATATTTGAGTTTTACAGGGATTAATTAAATGAGGACTCCCTGTACCGTTTGTTAGGATCCACGTACTTAGTAGCTATTCTTTGATGAATTTCAGTTTTGAGAGCAGCACTCCAGGAATTTGGGATTTTAAAATGTGGCGTCTTGAGAACAACCACAAGTTAACTTTCTTGTACTCAGAGCCAAATCTAAAAATGGAGGCCGGTCCTTGCGGGAGAAGCTGGACAAGATCGGGCTGAATCTGCCGGCGGGGAGACGGAAAGCGGCTCACGTCACCCTCCTGACGTCCTTGGTAGAAGGTCAGTGGTTTGTTAGTGTTCTTTGGGGGGTGGGGTTGTTTGTTGTGCCGTGTCTTTAATACTTTCCTTAAGAAAGCTTTAAAAATCCAAACGCAGGTAGAGATGAAGGCAATTTGAATTTGTTGTGAGTTCATTACAACGAATTACCGTAATCACGTCAAATAAGTTAACGTTGAACTGTCTGGCCGCTGAAGTGTATTCTTCTCTGGGTTCTCAGGTCAGTGCAGAAAAGAAATTGGTTTTCCTAACCAAGAAATCATATTAGAGGATGTTGAGACATTTCCCCTTAAATGAACCAGTTTTTGAAAGATGCAGTCTATCAGTTGATACACCTTTAGAAAGCTCGTTACTTACTGGTGGGCAGAGAAGTATGGGCTCTGGTTTTTTGTAGCTGTGGGATATTTGGATTGTGGTCAGTGAAAAGAAGCCCAGCTCGCAAGTCCTTTGTTCATTCTCCCCATCAAAAGAAAAAAGTACCGGGGGGAGGGCCCACAGATGAGCCCCTCTCCCCACTCCTAAGATATAGTAGGATGTGACATTTCAGTTTCTTGAATGGACCTGCACGCCCCCACCCCAACCTGGAGAGTAGCCAAGGGTGCAGTACAGTCTTTAAACGGCGAGAGAAAAAAAGTGAAGTAATTTTTAAAAAACAAAGCACGCACGCTAACTGTGCACAGGCTTCTCCCGCAGTCTCCAGCCACCTCTAGCACCTTGCCCAATCAGCAGAGGGCTGGGCCCTGGCTCCGGGAGCTGATGAGAGGGGTTCAAGCTTTTGAACACTTTTCTTTCCCTGGTCTAATGGCGCTACTTCGGTGCTGAAAGGCTTGGCAGAGCCCCGCTCTACCTTTTTACGAGTGTCTTTGGAGGTCAGGGCCAGGAGAAAGGAGCTGCCTGTTAGCTGCCTGTTTGGGACCAGCTGTCCCGCGTGGAGAATGGTGGGCTCTGTGTGCTGGGCGCATAAATGTGTCTCCGCTAGGTTTTCTTACGAGCCTGGCAGGGGTGCTTGAATAAGGAAGTGTGTGCCAGAACAATGCTTCTCAGGCTCTGGTTTAGTAAGTCCTGGGGTTGGGGGGTTGGGGGGGGCGGGTGGCGAGGGGGCGCCATCTGGGGCTTTGGAAAGCGCTACCAGCCTTGCGTCATGGAGTCAGGACCGGGCACCTCTGTTGGGAGGTGACTCCCGTTGGTTTTCTGTCCCTCTGCTCCCCAGAGAACTTGGACAAAGAGGGTGGGTAGTCAGTCCAAGCTTGTAGTTTGGGCTCTAAACATTTCCAATAGGAAACACACTTGCCTTCTTTTCTTAAAGAAGTAAGTCCAGAGACCTGCCCACTTCAGCCACAGGGAGCCCTGGTTTAAAGGGAAGTTCCATGTCAAAGACTTTGTCACAGTTTCATCAAGAGAAATGGCCAGCTGGCTGCTGTCAAACATGCTGGTCTCCTTAAACTCTCCTACGTCTCCACAGTGACGACTTTTTAGTATTAAGTGAAAGCGTGGGTGTGTCTCGATTTACCTGTTTAAGCTGGGCAGGAAGACTGGTTGACATCACCTTGGTAGAGCTAAACCTGTCCGGGTCTTTTTTTCATCACATTGTATGATTTCACCCTCTACCCAGGAGGATTGCTGATTTCGTTTTCGAATGCAAAACAACTGGTAGACAGGTAGAGTTAGAGAAGAGGAACCAGACCATCTGCAGGTGGTGGCCACAGCCGTTGTAAAGTCTGTTGTTCTTACCTGATGATTCTAGGTGAGGCTGTTCATTTGGCTCGGGACTTTGCGTATGTCTGTGAAGCAGAGTTTCCTAGCAAACCGGTGGCCGAATATTTAAGCAGACCTCATCTCGGAGGACGGAATGAGATGGCGACAAGGAAGAACATGCTGCTGGCCGCACAGTAAGTATCCAGACTTGAGGTGATGACGATACTCTGACCTTGAAGTTGAAGGGCCGGCTCCGTCTCTGGTGCTCAAGAAAGAAATGCTCCTTAAGTTAGGGAGGGGGAGCAAAAGCAAATGGCAAGGGGCTTCTCTCTTGTACAAAGTCAAATATGTTAACTTTTTGATGGGTTTTGGAAGAGGAATTAGAATTGAGTGTATTGCTCCAGTAATGAATGCTTTTTTGAGCTGCTTGGTTACTGAAATCAAAATAGTTCGACTCCCCTTTTATTGTCGTGTTTGCGTATCTTACGAAAATGTGTTGAAAAGAATTTGTTTTGTCACATCCAGGGAAGATTGTATGCCTTCTGCCTCCTGATAACAAGACTTTTTTGTTTCTTAAATGTAACGATTATCGGATTTGTGGGAGACAAGTGGGCAAATTAAATGTCTCAAAAACGACCACGCAGCTGCAGGCTTTCTCATAGAAACCAACAGTAAATTGGTTTAAAAATCATGGTAAATGAAGCAGAACTAGTCAAGTCAGGAAATGGAGCAAAAGGGAAAGGGAGCACAGTGAACCAGCTGGATAAAAAGAGTGAGTTTCAGGGAAATCTGTGATGCTCCGAATTGGTTTATTGAACCAACCTGTACCAAACATCCCTTGACCTCCTGGGCTGGAATCCTGACCCCACACTGCTTTTTCCAGTCCTGATGACCTTGGCCGGTGGACTGGGGTTAAGCCTGTTATCTTTTCTGATTGCAGTGAGGGTTAAAGAAGATAGCACAGCACTTAAAAGAGTCGAGAGCACATACTAGGTGCTAAGTGTGGCAGTTGGCTATTTAGTATTAGTATTTAAGCCTCCTCCTGCCTCGGCTCAGGCCAGAAGTTCTGATTGCATACCAGGTGTCATCCTCTAGGTAATTTGCCTTGTACCCTTTACCTGTCAAGAGCCAGACCGAGCTCACAGGTATGTGTGTTGACTGCCTTCTTTGCAGGCAAGTGTGTAAAGAGTTCACAGAACTTCTCAACCAAGACCGAACACCCAACGGGAACAACCGGCCCGCCCCAGTCCTGGAGGCGAACATCCAGAACTGCTTGTCTCACTTCAGCCTGATCACGCACGGGTTTGGCAGCCAAGCCATCTGTGCCGCCGTCTCTGCTGTGCAGAACTACATAAAGGAAGCCCTGACGGTCATAGACAAATCCTACATGAATCCCGCTGACCAGAGTTCAGCCGATTCTAGCAAAACCCTGGAGAAAATGGAGAAGCACAGGAAATAGAAATGGGTGCGAACAGAGGGCCGAAGAGTTTGGAAGGAAAAAGTCTCCCCAAACGTTCTCTGCCTTGCCCTCCCAGACAGGGCAGCTCCTTGCCTGGGGGGTGAGGTTGAGCTTGTTACCCACCTTTCCATTAAAAAGGCCTTTGTCGATTGATTTCCAGATCTTTCTGTGCCCTCCCAGCGTCCTTAGAATTTCTCGAGCGCTGAGGCAGCTCCTTACTCTGGACAAGTTATCGGAAGGTGACAAGTGCTGATTCTTTACTCATTAAGCTTATGTTTTATTATTATTATTTTTTGAACCCCATTCTTCCTTTCTTTGAAAGTGGTGCTACAAGTTAGAACCTTTTAAATAAATCCCCTGGGCTAACAATCCCACACACTTAGCCTTAGCCGTTGAAACGTCAGACTGATGAGATTCAGATCGACGACAACTTTCAGATCCACAAGAATGGCTGGCTTTTGTGCCCACTAAATATTTATCTAAAAGAGGTATTTCTCGAGCCTCTTCAGATATCAAATCCTACAGCCAGTAGGAGGCAGAAATTCTATCCACTTAGCAGCTAATTAGTAGGTGGCATTGGACATGCTTAAAACCCCTTGTTCAGAGGGGGCCTTGGGTTTTACAAAACTTGTAGAAACAAAGCCTGCTGATTTTGTTTTTTTGTTTTTTTTTGTCTTTAAAAAAGTTTTTAAAGTTAACTCTTCAAATGGGAGATTGTTTGAAATGACATGTTCCTTTAAGGTACTGAAGCTTTATTTGCATATTTATTTCACATCTTGGTGTTTCGAGTAAACTTGAAAGGGTAGGCATGAAGCATTTTTTTTTGTTGTTTTTGTTTTTGTTTTTGCTGCCTGTCATCCCCAAGTCCCGGAGGAGAGGCTGTTGTTACTTTGAGAAACGGTACGTTGAGTGTACAGATTTTATTTATGCATAATTTAATCGGGTCTGTAAATACGGGTGCACTTCTTATGACTTTTTGAGAAATGGGATTCCGTTGTAATAACTTTTAAAGGTGATGGGGTTATCTAAAACATATCTTTAGGTTTTATTCATATGTACACAGGGTATTAAGAATTAAGAGGGTCCTGGATTCTGTTGATGCAAAAGAGTCTGTTTGATTGAAGCTCCGTTCACAAAGCAATAACTTTGTGTCTCGTTCATTCCCGTCTGGCTGCACTCAAAGACGAGTGTGCACGGGACGAGTGTGTGTGTGGGTGATGTGGGGTTCGGAATGGAACTCCATGCCTGTAAGCGTTCCCCGAGTCATTGTTGTGTATACGATAACCTGTATAATAAAAAGTATTCTCGATAGAAGCTGTGACAGTCTGGTTATAACTTTGATTTTGTTTCAAGTCTCTCAGATGAGGGGCTCAGTGGATGGGACCGGGCGGGTTTTGTGCCGTGGGAAAACTGGAGTGTCATTTCCCTTCCCTGCAAGATGGTTCCGATGCCCCAGGTCCTGTGCTCGCCCATGGCTGTGAGCTGCTTATGGGACTGTCCCCCTCACCACAAGGGGTGTTGGGAAGTGTGTGAGGAGGGACGGTTTATTGACAACAGCGAGGAGAGCTGGGAATGTCTCTTGCATAAGGCGACCCTGTTGAGAAACAGTTACTCTATGGCCAAGTTGCCACTTCAAAATATTGAGGATGGAAATGAGATGACTGTAGGTAGGAGGTCCCCCGACAGACATTCCTTAGGAGAACTTGGCATTCAGTCAAATGCAAGCATTGCAGGTGTGGGCACTTATTGTTTTCAGTCAATCGAAGTGAGCCACCTTCAGAAACTGGATGATGCGTGCATATCCAAGGCGCACAGATCATTTTGTGTGCCAGGTAAATCAGGCTGGGTCTCCACAGTCTACCTGAGCAGCAGGAGAGTGGCGGGGCTTACCTACTTGCCGGGCATTTGAGGATCTTGGATGCACACCGCCAGTACTTGATTTCAAGTTCAAGTGGCCTGGCACATCCTCCAGGAAGTGATATGTTTATAGTTTGGCATGAGTGGCTGGGCTTCAAAGGCAAGTGGGAGCAAGAGGATTTTCCACATTGGATAAGGCTGTGGCTTCAACTCCAGTCTCCTAATTCTTCATTCATGACTCTCTGCCGAAGACTCAGCAATTCCCAACTTAATGTTGGCATTGGATGTTATTAAGTAATTTAAACTCTGCCAACCTAATACTTTGCTCTTGGCAGCTGGTCACTGAACCTTCTCGTTTAGTTGGATTTATCTGGTTGATAAAGGCAAAATCACAATCGCTGCACTTTAGAGCAGCAAAAAAGAAGTCCTAACTTGGCCATTATTTCTCAATCAAGACATGAGATGTTTCGGGCATTAAAAAGAAGTTATGGGGGCAAAGGGCCGAAAGTAAAAAGACTTATTTTGTTCCTGGCGTCTTAACTTGATTTTGGGACTACAGTTTGGCTTTTAGGAGCTGTGCCGCATTGCAAGGCAGACAATGTTCTGGAAACGCCCCAGAGCCAACCGCGGATTGAAGTGAGTCATAGGCGGGGCTCGTTCCTGCCTCCCTGTTCAGTCCTCGTTCCCACTGGAAGTTCACGGGACAGCCACTGGCGTTCCCGGGCCGGAGCACAATGCCAGGTGTATCTTCCTGACACCCCTGAGCCGATGCCATGTAAAACCAAGTCCCCTCAAGAGGTCCCCGCTTCACGCCGGCTGCCTCAGCTTTGCCATCAGGCTGTCGTTGACTCGTGGGACAAGGGTGCCTGCCCTGCCTGGGGCCAGCAGGTCGGTAGACCCTTGCATCCCACGGGCACTGTGGTTTTTGCTTCAAGCTCTGGGTTAGTGAGGTGGCACTTCTTTCTCCTTTTCCCCTTCGCCCTGGGCCGTTGTTGCTCTTTGGCTGTTTGACAAATTGGGTTTTTTATTGAGGCACGTGACACTGTTGACTGAAGTCTTTGCCCTCTGGGAGAGAAAAGGAAGATGTTTCCTTTTCTTTCCGGTCGCACTGAACGGAAACCCCTCATTGTCTGTAGGCACGCTTCTAGAATTCCATTTATGAGAGGTCCCTCAGCAGGACTGCGTGTCTGTCGGCTGGAGCCTTGCCATCCAGACACCTGGCACCTTGAAGATGCCCTCCTGCCTCAGACGGCCCGCGGAGAGGTTCCCTGGAGGGTCAGAGGGCGTTGTCACCACACCTCATGGTTGTCTCATCCTCCATATGTGCACCATTTACGTTGTGGGCTGGGAAAGGACTATTAGTCTGGTCCTTGTTTTCAACGATTCCAGAACAATGGCCATCATTCTCCTCTTCTGGTGGGGGTGGTGACTAGTGGCAGGGTAAGCTCTGAGACCTAGAGTTCCTGTGTTTGAGTGTTAAAAAACAAAACAGGATAGGGTCTTGGATGGATGAGAGACAGATTCCTCTCAAGGCGTGGCCGCTGGGGCTTCTGGAACCCACTGCCTACTTTCTCGGGGGAAACGTTGCTTACCAGCTGTCAGGAATTCCTTCAGTTTGCTGTTGCTTCCCAGGGCTTCCCAGGGTTTCTCAGTATGTCTCCAGTCTTTCGCTGTGGGGGTAGAGTGGTGTCCTAATGTGGCAGTTTAATTTTCTTCTTTTACAAGGAGGTGGTCACAAAAGGATGAACAGATAGTCTGAGGTCCCTTTAAGTGTGCTTTCCAAGTGAGGGAGCTTTCTGTTAATGTGGCATGGCAATGACCCTTAGCCAGTGTCGTCTCCAGCTGCCCAAACTGCCCGAACTCAGTGGGTGGTGAGCGTTTTCCCCATAGGCAGAGATACGGAAGGTTTGCTTTTGAAATTTCTATGCTGCAATGCATGGGTGTGCTCTTCCCAAGGGTGCTGTTGCATCCTTGATGACATGGTAATTGTTGACTTCCCTTTCTCACATCTCACTATACCTCGGATCTCTCTTCCAGTTGACAATCTTCATTTGCTTCTCTGAAATTCAAAGGCCACCATGCCAGGAGGCTTGGCGATATATGGAGCTATCAAAATCTGGCCCCTTCCTGGTTTGGCCAACCCAGGCTGGCGTCATGTCCAAGGTCCACTGATGCAAGGTGCACCACACCTTAAGAGTCTTTGTTCACTAGTGACATGGAACATAATCTTCTGCAGAAATAAAGTTGACCTCGTGATTGCAAAAACTTATTGCATTGGCATCCATAGTTTTCATGGAATGCTGTTATTTTTGGCATCATTATAAGCACTGAAATTCCCCCGGCTCTTGAATAACATCTTCATGGGAGAGCTGGACAGAAGAAAAACATGGCAACTGAGTAGATTTGAAAGGCATAATTCCAGGGACCTAGTCAAAGAATGTCTCTGTTAAGAGCATCTTCAAGGTCAGATCTCAGTGGGTTTTTTTTGTTTTCTCCGTGGCGAACGGAGTGTTCCTTGTGGTTTCTCAACATTTTCCAAGGAAAGATTTTGGTCCGAAGGAATGACAACCACAGGTTGGATAGGTGGAAAGGTTGATGAGGGAGGGTGTCTTGGCACCTCTGGCTCTTGCTGAGACTAGAAGCCTCTGGGACTTCATGGGTGCTATGGGTTGAATCGTGTACCCCAAAAAGTGTCCAATCCCTAACCCCAGTACCCTAACAGGTGACATTATTCGGAAAAAGCATTATTAGTTAAATTGAGGTCACATTGGGGTATTGGGGGGCCTTAATCCAGTATGACTTCTGTCCTTAACAAGAAGAGATGAGACAACATGGCCACATGACGGGAGAAGGCCGTGTGACGACAGGCAGAGATTAGAGAGTCTAGGAATATCGAGGATTTCTGGCCACCCCCAGAAGCTGGAAGAGGCAAGGAAGGACTCTGCTTACAGATTTTAGGGATCATGGTCCTGATGACACCTGAGTTTTGGATTCCAGCCTTCAGAACTGAGACGATAAATTTCTGTTGTTTTACAGTTGATGGTACTTGGTTATGGCCGCCCTCTGCAACTAATACAATGGAAAAGTACTTTTCCCTTTGTTAATTTTCTTCCCATTGATCTTTCTGTGGGTTCTTTTCTAAACATCGGGCGTCATCGTCACACAAAGGATGAGAAAGCCACCTCTGTGGTCTGACCAGGTCAGGTGCATGCAACACCACGGAGGTCTTCACCTTTAAATGAAACCGTTTCATGCTCGTTCCTTCTTAACTGTGTTGACACTTGGTGCTTTCCTGGCGGCTGGGGCATCAGCCAGTGATCTGATCGTCCAGCTTCTCGGGGAAGAGTCCCCCCAGCATCCCCATCCAAAGCAAACCCTAAACTCTTGGAGGTCTTTTTTCACGTCTCCTTTCTTCTTTCACTTAACTGGGTACCCTTGGATATCTCAACATTGACCCCTGAGGGGTGGTGCCTGCTCAACTGGCTGGTCATTCCCTTCTGTTGCCTTTGACCTACTGAATCGGAAGCCGGGTCTGGGATGTGGGGCTCGCAAAGGCAGTCCTTATAGTTCCATTGTCTGGCTCGAGGGCAGGCGCTGTCAGACTTGCTCTCCAGGGCCTCTCGTGCCCTAGCTAGCTCAATGCCCAGCATCGGGCGTTTGCTCAGGAAGCACCTGTGTTGGAGCATGGGCCAGGCGGGGCTAGGGTGGGGTCTCTGGGGTGTTCCCTACCAACAGCCATTCTCCCGAGCCCTTCCATGGCTCTGGCACCCAGAGCCGACCTACCAGAAGGGCGTCCATCCCCTGTTTATGCTGCACCCCATCCTGCAATGCGCAGGACGACATCCAACAATGAAGAAAAATCTGGCCCCAAATGTTCACAGTCGGAAGGCTGAGAAATGCTGCCATAAACACAGAGAAAAACTCTGGAAGCGTTACTCACGCCGTTAAGAATTTACTTCCCCGAGGTGCATCATCGGCTCGCTTTTCACCTGATACGTTTCTATATTGTGTAAAACTTTGAAACACAAATATGCGTAACTTTCATGAGTAAAAAAAGAGTCGACCTAATGTTTATGTAGATGAGTAAATGGTAAATGGATGAATAAATGTTTGAAGAAATGAAGGGGCCTATGTGGACTTGCTGCCTCCCTGTGCAATTGTTTACTGACTTAAGGTTCCGTGGAGGTTTCTCACCTGAAGCAATTTTCTGGAG
>CM053504.1:2485603-2509028 GCA_028627145.1 Eidolon dupreanum | reverse complement strand
AATCTTTGCGGATGTACTTAGTTAAGGCTCTTGAGATAAAATCATCCAGGGTTTCAGGTGGGCCCTGAATCCAATGACTGATGTCCTTATAAAAAGGAAAAGACACAGCAAGATGGTGTAAAGGTGGAGGAAGAGATGAGAGTGATGTTGACGGCAGCCCAGGGACTTGGGAGCCCCCCGAAGCTAGAAGAGGCAAAGCGAGCTTCTCCCCTAGACCCTTCAGAGGAAACATGGCCCTGTTGACACTTTCATTTCATACTTCTAATCTCCAGAACCCTAAAATTAAAAAAATTTTTTGTCATTTTAGCCACTAAGCTTTGTGGCAATTTGTTATAGCAGCCCATCAAACTAAATATACTCATGTTTGAAAATTGATCAGAGTTGGGATAGATTTTGAAGGGCAGAACCAAGAGACCTTGCTGATGTATGAGAGAATGGGAAGAGTCCACGCTGGCCCAGGTTTTGTCCTTAGTATCTGGAAGGATGGCTGGGGATTAGGAGGGCTGTGTGGGGAGCAGCTTTAGGAAAGATCACACATTCCACTTTGGATGTGTCCAATCTAAGATGCCTAGCAGGTATCTAATTGGAGGCCAGTTGGAGGCACACACACTCTCATCTGCCCTTTATTTTGATCAGTTGGTTATTTTGCTTCCAGGACATTTCTTGAAGATCTTTCCATGTCAATGCATAAAGAAATGTGTCACTTTTTTTTTTGTAGCTGATAGTATTCCACGATGTGGCTGGATTGTCTCATTTAACCAGAATTGGGCATGTTTTCTAAGGACTAAATGAATCTTTTGTACCATCGTTTGTCCTTCCATGACAAATATTTTTTGAGTGCTTACTGTGCGACTGTCCAGAGAGGAAACCCTTCACAAGGGAGGTCATTTGGTAAAGTGGGGGAGGGGCTGCAGTTTCAAATTCATCGCCCTCTGTGAAATGGGGTTGTTGTGTTATCTAAAGAGATCACACACACACACACACTCACACACCCATACAAAATATTTTGAAGCAGGCAACCAACACATGATATCGTCTGCTACCATATCTCATTCGACCATATTCTAGAAGCCAAAGCCCCCAGGAGGGGCTCATTCACCTCTGCAAATTCCACTCGGGTTTTTGTTTTTGTTTTTTTAGGACAAAGGGGCCTGGAGAGGGGGTTCTGGATCTTTTCCTGCAAAGGGATGACTCCACGGTTTAGGTGATGGGCACTTCCACCCGTGTAGAGAGGACCAGATCGAATGCCCACCCCCGAGGGGTGTCATCCCCACGCAGCCAGAGCAGTGCGGCCAGCTCCTGCACTGTGACTCTTCCGTGGAAGGACAATTACCTTAATTGAGCCTTTCAGGAAATGGTCCCTGAAGAGAGGTAAGAAGACCTTAATTATGGGCTTGCCTGCCGCTTAGAGTGAGATCCCAAGTTTAGGAAACAAGAGTGTCTCACTGGATTTGTGCTGCTCCTCACTTTTGCTCTCAGAATACGTACAAGGTAAGGTGGGTTCCAGAATTTACAGCAGAGGCTCCCCACGGTGCCTAAAATTTCTTTTGAAAGCATTTAGCTGCTCTTCCTCTAAAATTACTGACTGTGGTTCCTCTCTTCCTTTCTCCCTCATATGAAGGCATTCAGTAGGCTTCTAGGAGTGCCTACTATGTGTCAGACTCAGTATAGGCAACGGGATTCACCCTGGGGACCAGATAGGCTCTTTCTCCCTTGGTGGGGTTTTGGCCCACACCAGCCCCCGCCCTTCAACTGTCCCTTTGCAGGGTGTTATGACAGGCTTTACCCTGCCCCATGCATAGCAACGTGCTCGCAGGCTCTCTTGGCTGACCCTGGAAATTTGAAATCGTTTGGTAAGTCGCTATGGACACCACATGATCACTTCTTCCTTTGTAAGGTATTTACTGAGCACCTACTACGTGTCCACTTACTTATAGCATACAGTGATGAATCAGACATACCTGGTCTCTGACAGGGAGGAGAAGGTCTAGAGATGATGATCGTTATCAGTACCCTTTGACCTTTGCCCCTGCGGGCTCCAGCCGGTGACTCTTCGCTGAGATGGGCAGCATCTTGTTCCCATTTTGCAGATGGGATCATCATCAAAAGGTGGGTGGGCTCTGGGTCTCACCCAGCCCCACCTTGCTTCCTTTCCAATGCTGACCTACAGCAGTGGCTGAACTTCCGATTTTGGAGCCTCAGCTGCTGAGGCCGAGAGTGAATTCCGTCGGCCTCACCCTTCAGCCCCCGCCTGGAAAAGCTGGAGAATCCTCCTGCCTTTCAGGATTCAGAACTGATACGTTTGCATAAGCAAAGAAAACAGGTCTGAGCTCTGCCTCCCCCCGGCCCCGCCTGCCTGGTGACTCACAGTCCCTCCTACTGGGAGGTCCCATTGTCTAGTCTCAGGGTCACATCCCACCCCAACCCCCCATTTCTATGGACTTTATGCTCTTCAAAAGCAGAGGGCCTCAAAAGACAGAGAAATATATATATAAAAAAAAAAAAAAGAAAGAAAAAAGAAAAGAATGGAAGAAAAAAGAGAAAAGAAAATGACAGTAGCTTCTAAATGTTTATATTGAATAAATAAGACTTTTTTTTTTTTTTTAAGAGTTTATTTCAGCCAGACTAAGGATGTTCTGGGAAGCAAGATCTCAAATGTTCCTAAACTTTTCTTCTTTTAACAAACAAGAAATGCAACACAATATAGTTGTATTGTTCAAACAATAATTATGGATTGACTGAAAATAGCAGAGCTGTTAAGAGAAGGGGTCTGGAGGCAGAGACGGCCTGGGCTCAATTTCTGCTTCTGTCATGTCATAGCTGTGACTTTGGGTAAATAAATGAGCCTCAGTCAGCCTCAGTTTCCCCACTGGCCCCATGGATTCCCCAGGCAATGCATGTCCATTGCTGTGGGTGGAGTCTCTTCTCAATCAGCGTTCTGTCTATGGTTTTATTTTCAGGCAGTACAGTGGGCAGCTCCAAGTGTGCAGCTGCAGATGGCATTTCCCGTGTGTACGTGTTGGTGACAGCATGGGTGCTCGTATTTGGGGAAGTCCAGATTCAGGATTTGGTGAATGTAGAGCCTCGTGGGTGGGCTTGGCTTTGCCATCCTTGAAGAAGCCTTTGTGGACCCTTCCAGGTGCACTTGACCCCATCAGGTCTTTGCCCCAATTGAAACAGAGGCACCAGCATGACACTTTTAATTGCTTTTGATTGCATGCTTACTTTGGCAATGAGCTAGTGAGGTCCAAGGGGTCAGAGGCCACAATTAATCCATCTTTGTGCCTCTCCAGTCCACCCCAGTACCCAGCAGGCAGAGTGTTTAGAAGGCAATGCTCAAGGTCAGACTGCCTGGGTTTGAGCACTGGCTCTCCCACTTACCAGCTGCGTGTGCCTGGGCAGGTTGCTTAACCTCTCTGTGCCTTATTAGGGATAATAGCGATGGTAGTCCCCAAATGAGAGGATTCTTTTGAGGAGTAATAAAGATCATGCATGCCAAGCACCTTTTACTGTGCCTGGCACACAGTAGGTGTTCATTTTTCTCATGGATTCAATTAGCACATGCTCATCCTATGCCGTTTATGTATTAGGTCTTCTTCTAAATGACAGGGCATCAAGAGAGAAAAAAATAGACAATGATCTCTACCTTCTTGGAACTTCCATTCTGGTGGGGCAGTGAACAGTAAATAAATGAGTGAATTAGATAGCATGTTAGATAACAGTTAATGCTGAGTAGGAAAACCAAGTGGGAAAGAGGAGGCCAGGGCAGGCAGAGTTTAATAAAGAAGTGTGGTCATGATCACAATTAGATGTATAATAAGCGTTCATGCAATAATATAGAAAGGGTGAGTCTGGGCTGGCCGTACCTGTGTCTCAATGAAATGGCATAAAGTGGGTGAGTGGTGAGGTGGTGATGGGGCGGAGGGGTAAATTAAAGGAATATTTTCCCCAAATGACATAATGAAGTTATATATGACAGACATGTAGATATAGTCATATATACAGTCGAATGTATATGCAGTCATGTATATATTCGTGTATGTATGAATGATTTCCTGCTTCTGAGTCGCTGGGCCACGTGGAGGAGGGGACGATGCCAGGGGAGAAGGGGAGATGCTGACGGTCCTTTAGGCCTTGCTCTGGGCTCATCCCATGTCAGGATGGAGCTTAGGCCTTTGCACACATTGTCTGATTTGATGCCCCTCCCCTTCCGCTCTGGACCGGAAGCTGCGGAGCTGCCCCCGCCGGACCGGAAGTGCCTGAGCCCCAGGCCCCTCTGGGGCGCGTCCGTGCTCTGCCTAGGACAGAACCTGGCGTGTCGTGGGTTCCCAGCACAGATTTGGAGGCATGAATGATAATCACGCACGTTTCTACCCCCAGGTGCACAGGGCCAGGCGGTGGCGGAAGGTGAGCAGCGCGCCTGGGGCTGCTCAGACTCACCGTGGAGCGCGTTCCAGTCTTTCCTGAGCGTCAAGGGGACACGGGGCAGGCGACAAGGGAGCCAGCAGAGCGCCCACAGAGCCCCTGGTGGCAGGGGCGGAAATGCCGTTGGTGCCAGCACTCCGGGTTATCAGGGCTTACTTTTCAGCCACTGGCTTCAAATCCTTGGATGTGCAGGGACCTGGGCCCGCCGGAAGCGTGGGTGTCAAGAGGGGACCTTGGGCCCAGGGAGGGGTCATGTGTTTTGGAGAGTCGAACTCCTCGTGGAACTGCGCGCGTAAGTGAGTCTCACAGGCCCAAAGATGAACCAGAAAGTGTTTCTGCCTTTTGAGGGTTTTATTAATTGGAGATGAAGGGACACCATAGTGGGTTGTTATTTGTAATTTTTAAAATTTCTAGATTAAACAATTAGCATAGTTAAAAAAAAAATCTCCAACAGAACAAAAGAGATGTATTTGTTGAAAAATAGGTATTTTTTGTCCTCCCCGGTTCCCATCTCTTTGGGGGTTACCACTGTTCCTGTTAACACTTTCCTCCCAGGAAGTCTGTGCAAATATAAGTGTGTGGTGTAGACTCATCATACCCCTTATGCTTTTGCACTTTACACACTCCTTTGTACCTTACCTTTTTTCCCCCTTGAAATAGTAACACAGACCTAGGCATCATTTTTCATGGCTGCATGCTATTCCCCGGTGCACGTGGAGCGTAGCATATTGACTGTTTAACATTGGTGGTGTTTTGTTTCTTTTGCTAACAGTTATGCTGGAAGGAACCTACCTGAATATTCATCTTTAAAATATGTGTATGTTTTATTATATGTCTGCATGTATAGAAGTAGATTTTCGGCAGTAAAGGGTATGATATTTAAAACTATTAAAGTTATTGACCAATTATCCTCCTTAGAGATTGTATTAGTGTTTATTGTCCCAAATCTCATGATTCTTTCCTTACATCTTTATAAACACTGTGTATTATCAAACTTTTTGATATTTATAAATCTGATAAAAGTGGCATCTCATTGTTTATATTGACATTTCTTTAATTATGAGGTTGAGAATTTTTTCACATATTTCTATTTGAGCTGCTTGTTTATGTTCTTTTGCTCTTTTTTTCCTAACACATTGTCTTCGTACAAACTTTTTATATATTAAAGAGCTTCGTGCTTTGTCTGTCATGCCACTTTGGATTATGTAAGTCTGGTTCAGGGCCTTAGTATAGTGATAGAGATAAGCCTACAATTTATCTCTATGTAGGAGCAAAGGCAAAGGTCCCATGATGCTGTGTGAGCTTGGGTAAGTCAGGAGAGACTTTTGAGAGGAGGTGATACAGAACTGAGTGTTCAAGGATGAGATGAAGGAAGAGGATGTTTCCGTAGAGTGGGTTACATGAGCAGAATGTCATGGTGGGAAATTATGTATGTGTTGGTGAGAGGTTGGGGGAATTTTAAATAATTCTGCCTTCTTAAGGTAGAGTGCTAGGAGGAGGGTGGCACGGTGGCAAGAAATGACACTGGAGAAGGCCAGTTACGTTTTATCCTGTAGGCAGAAGAAAGAAGTAGAAAAAGTTTTAAGCAAATGATCAGATGATCAGATTTGTGTCTTAACACCTCTTTGGCTACTTTGTAGCATGGAGTGTAGGAGAGCAAGATTGGAGAAGGAAAAGCAGTTAGGAGGCTTAGGTAGCAATCTGGAAGAGGCCCAAGCTAGGGGGTACTGAGCATGGAATGGGGAGATGGGGACAGTCTTAAAAACCATTCGTGTTTGAGAGGTAGGTTCGGTAGATGCGATAATGGATCAGCTGTAGAAAATCGTGATTCATTGCAGTCCTCCACCTGCAAGGCGGATTTAGAAGAGGAGGATGTTGGTGCGGATGAGAAGCGGTGAGGATGGGACCGACGTGTGGGTGGAGGATAGTCTAGGGTTTTATACACAGTCAGTGGATGTTCCAAAGGTTCCTGACCCCGAATTAGACATCGTTTGGGCCATGGGCCCAGCCCACACCCCCTTCTCTGAGACCTGCCTTGTTCTCTGGTCCCACAGCTAACGGACCCTGCCTCTCATGGCCACCTGGATCAGGTGCAGACACCTGACCCAGAGGACGCCAGTCAGAGCCTCATTCCCTGGGATTTGGAATTTGAACTGGGAAAGACACTGGGTCAGTTAGCCATGGGCCAGGGCTCACCTGACGTGTCCAGTGCACTCTGGAGGGCCATGTCTGTGCCGTGTGTGACCGAAGCAGGGGAAGGAGACTCTCAGGGGTAAAATGAAGTTCCTGGACCAAGAAGCGAAGCAAGGACTCCAGCTCAACAGGCAGACAGAGCCCCCATGGTGGTCACCGCTCCCTCCCCAGAGCTCACCAACAAGGCATTCACAGGACAGGGGCAAATGGTAACTAGCTTAGTATTCCAGAGGATTCCATGAAGTTCTAAGTCTGTTAAAGAACCTCTGGGGCTCTGAAGGTGCTGTGTCTCCTTTTCTTTCGACAAAAGAGTTCTTTTGTCCCAGGAAAAAATAATTCCTCCCCAAGATATGCCTGTCCCGGTCCCTCGTCCTGCTGACCCAGGCGGCTGGGAAGAAGAGGCCTCTCCTTGTGCCAGCAGTTGACCCCGTGTCTTTGCCAAGTGACCCCGGCAGCTGCAGCTTCTCCATGCCCCCCGGGAGCCAGGGCCAGGTCCAAAAGGCTCCATCTGAGGCTGGCCTGGGTCCCGACTGTCATCTTTGCTGGCAGGGGATGGAGCCAGTTGGCTCTACTTCCGAAGGGGGAGCCAGAGCTCACCCGGGTTTGTGCCCCCTCGACGCCCTCTCTCCCTCACTTCGCCGGACCAGGTGCGTCCGCGCTCCTTTGCGCCTTCTCTCCCACGTCCAGAAACTCTGAGCGGCAGAGGCCTGGACGAACACGACTGTCTTCAAGCATCTGGACAGCAGCTGTGAGCATTGTTCGGTTCGGTTGCCCCATATTTGTGAAGTGTTTGCCTGCAGGATTTCACCCTTTTTTTGTAATTAGCATAGATTTATTTTCTAGGTTCCAGTTGCTAATATTGATAATTTCATTAATTGATCCAAAAGAATAGGGTCATTTTGGTAACACAAACATTTGAAATAGGGGTTTGACGACAGGGTGATCAACTAGTCATTGACATGTTTATGTCGTTTGTCCACGCCAGGGCCTCGTCGAGCGTGACACTGGGCTCTTTTACTAGTAACGCTGGGATAGTAAGTGTGAACCTGGCCTGTCCCCTGTAAAGTCGATATGGGTCACCCTGTTGATAGACGACTTGCTCACACTTAACAGCCCATTTATGTCTGAATTGGTTTTGGTGGCGAGAGCCAGGGAGGAAATCTGAGTCACACAGTGAGTGACAGGGTTTTTTGTTCGTTTTTAGCTCGTTTTACGAGACAGCAGTTCTCAACCTTGGCTCACCTAGAGCAGAGGCTGGCACACAAAATCCACCTGCGGCCGGTTTTTGTAAATAAAGTTTTATTGGGACACAGCCATGCCCGTATTGTGTCTGGCTGCCTCTGGGCTGCCCCGGCAGAATTGAGTAGCGGAAATAGAGACACTGTGGCCTCACACCTCAAATGTTTAGTATCTGGCCCTTTATAGAAAAAGTTTGCTGACCCCGGACCTCAGAACTTAAACCCTGATGTTCCTCTCCCAAGAGACTGATTTAATCACCCCAGGGGATAGACTGGCCACCAGGAGTCTTGAAAGTGCTTTGGAAGAACCTAGGGGACAGTCAGCACCAAGTAAGGGCAGGGGGAGCTGGGCTGAGGCCCTGGGGAGGGAATTCCGGGCAGACGGAGCAGTGCGTGTGAGGGCCTAGCTGGGACCACCCTGGGGGTCGAAGGGCACCCATGCTGCTGGGTGCCCAGAGAGCTGAGGGAGGGTTCGTCACGAACCCGGAGGGAGTAGGTAGCTGGGTTCTGTGTGGCCCCAGAGGTTTCTGTTGGACTGGCGAGTCAGGATTCCAGGGAAACAGATGGCTCTTCTGCCCAAGTCTTTGGCAGCTCTGCGTCCCAAGGCTACCCACTGTTTCTGCCAGCAGCCAGGCCGGTCCCATGCCCGGCGGTGGGGGCAGGAGCTGGCCTCTCGCTGGGTGTCGTAGGTGAGAGGTCTGGCCCAGGTGGGTCAGAGGACAGAGTTGCAGGTGGGGAAGTCCTGGTCATTGGAGCCTGTTGGCCTCGGGTTCAGGCCTCAACTCTGCACTCGTCACCTGTCTTCAGGTGAGTCCTTGGGAGGCAAACTTCAAGCAGAGGTTGTGTGCAGGAAGCGGAGCGGGATGTGTATTCAGGAGTCGCACCTGTGGGGGGTGGGCAGGCAGCCGGACTGCATAGAAGGGGACCTCAACCCGTCGCCTGTGGGGGACCTCCGAGCTGAGTGGGCTCTTCAGAGATGTCCCCAATCCAGGGAGAGACTGTATCTACCTGTCACTGGATACGAGCCGTCCCCCAGGGAGGGGGCCAGGGCTCGGATGAGGCAGCTCTCTGGGGCCAAGGGCAGTTACCCCGGGGGAGCCCCCACTCCCAGCCTTTGTCTTGGAGAGGGCGAACCCGAGACTGCAGCTGTGTGACCTCGAGCACACCATCTGACCTCTCTGAGCTTCCGCTGTACAACGTGGCATGGCCGGGCATTGGGAGGACGGAGAAACGGCAGCTAAGGCACCTGGCTGCATCCGCAGCGCTCGGACGCGCCCAGGTGTTTAGTCGAAGGGCTGGGTGAGAGAGTCGCTTTGTTGTCCGAAGGAGTCAGAGCACTCCCTTTTGGTAGGAAGATCGTGGGGTGCCGTGGTCTGTCCCCGCGCTACCCGGCGGTGTGACCACAGGCGGCTGCTCCACTGAGCTCTCTGGGCCTTAGTGTTTTTCCTTGCAGACAGGGACAGAGCACCCATGCGACCTCCTTGGAGTAGAGATCATGACCCGGGGAGAGGACAGCTCCACAGGGGGTGGGCGTGGCATCAGGCGGCTGAGCAGGCAGGGCCCCGGGTAAGCTGGGACCCTCCTCAAGCCTGAGTGCAGCCCTGCACCCACATACACACACACGTGGACACGCGTATACACACATGCACGTATTTCACACACATTCGCATATACATGCACTCCTTATTAGCCCATATAGGTACATACAAATTCACACTTTTGCACACACCCCCTCCCACAAGCATACATCCCCACGTGTTTGCGCCCACTCACACGCTCACACCGGAGCCAGACGGAGAACAGGAGTGGAGTCATCGGAGGGCCCGCGCCCCTCCCAGCCGCTGACCCCATTGGGCTGCCAAGCAGCTCATTCGGGGGCCTTGTGCATTGCGTGGAGGTCAGGCTGGCAGAGCCGTCCGTCTGCCTCTTGACGCAGGCGGCCAAGCTGGCCGAGGCCACGTGCTGGGCCGAGGAGTCCCAGCCAATCTAAATGGGCCCTTTGGGAATAGGGCTGGTCTGCAAAGTGAACGAGTGAGTGAGCAAATCCAGCTTAGCTTTCCATTTAGTGAGTCGTCACAGCGCTGATTGATCAGTGGCATCGAGGGGGATTTCTGTTGCCATCCCCTTGTTTTCCCTTGTTTTTCTATGGTCAGCTGCATTAGCTTTGAGTAACAGTCACAATCTCAAATGCGATTGGTTGAAGACATTGGTTACGATGCTCGTCCCGTGTCCCTCCTTCGCCCCCTGTGCTGCTTGTGGCTTCTGGTGGAGATGACAATTGTGGAAGCTGCGACCCAGGGCCGGTGGGTGTGTGGGCTGGGCCTGGTGAATCATAGTCCTCCTCCAAATCTATGGTGATTGTCACCTGACCCGTGCCGGGCCAGTCAGGATCCCTCCTTGTCATTTCATACACAGACCTGGGGGAGATTAGCTCTCCCTTTCCTCTGGGATGTTGGAGCTGTCTCCGCCCCTGCTCCCTCTCCCCCCACTACATGGGAGAAGCCCCCTGCAGTGGGGGAGGCTGTTACCTAGAGAAGCTGACTATAGAAATCTCTTTGATCATAACACATACAGTACATTATTTTATGTACAACTAAGAAAGAAAAAAAGCCTGCCAGTTAAACTGTGACATGCCTTTAGGTGTAAGTCACCTTCTGATTTTAGAGAGATTAATATGTGAAAAACTGAGAATCAATGAAATGTGCATGTAGGTGGATGGATAGAGAGATACAGCAAGAGGGTGTGAGCAAGTGAGTACATGTGAGACTGTATGTGTGTGTAAGGGTGGGAGAGATTCCTGAAAACATTTGGTCACCTGGATTCAGCCATTCCTGAAGTTGACATCATTGTTCTATGAGCCGATAAAGACCCATTGTTTCTTGGGCGCACATGAATCAGATGCCTGTGATTCACAGTGGAAAGAGGCTGCACTGATTCATCCGCTTCTGGGCTCATTCACTGCTCAGAGCCAAGTAACAGAAAACGTTTTCCTTTTCTCTTGTCTCCCTGTGGCCAACGACCTGCAGTCAGTTGACTTCACTTAAGGGCTCGTAGTGGCTGATGTGGACCGAGCCTGCACAGGCTCACAGCAGGCTCCTGCAAACTGAGCCAGGATCGCTGTGGAGCCTTCTTGGTTGCAAGCGAAGGAAACTTCAGTTTACCGCAGCAAACAGTGGGATTCGTTGGCCTGTGTATGTGAACAGGCCAAGAATACGCAAGTTTCAGGCACAGGTGGACCTAGGTGCTCACGTGACTTTGCAGGACGTGGTCTCCATCTTCTAGGCTCCGCTTTCTTCTCCGTTGGCTTCACTGTCAGACTGGCTGTCCTCGCGAGGCCACCCCTGGGCAGACGTAGACGTTTTAGTTAGCAGTCTCGGAGGAGAGAGATTTTCTTCCTCCAAAAAATTCTGAGTGCCTAGTGGAGGTACTGGGCAGGTGCCTTTGGGGAGCCTGTCACCTTGGTGATTCCTGGGACTGGACGGGAACATGTCGATTGGCCAAATGAAGTCATGTGACCCGGAGTGGGTGGGGTACCTACCACCAAAAGGTGATGTGGACCAAAGTGATAGAGAGGTGGCTCCCCGCATGAAAATTGGAGTTCTCTTACCGGAAGGGGAGATGGATGCCCAGTAGGTGCCCCCAACAATTCTACCCCTCTCTTCCGGGAAGACCCCCGCACGGTAGCCGCCTGGTCCACAGGCCTGACCACTCCCCAGAGAGGCTCTTCCCTGGGCTGCCATCCGGGAACCGCCCAGCGTGTGGTAGGTGCCAGGAGCCTTGCCCCCTGCAGGAATGAAGCACAGGGGTGCGGGAAGGGCGTCTCTTGGGGCAGCTGGACCCCAGCCTGCCATGAGGATCCAGGAACCCTTTTGGGGTGCCATTATGTTATTTCCTCCTCCATGCCTGCAGAAAATGTGGTCTTAATACAACGCGTCTGACAACTCTGGCGGGATGAAAGGGCGACCCTAATTGACCAAGGGGAGGGCTTCCCCCTGCTTACCCTCCGGAGTAATTCCACGTGGCAGGCATGATTATCATGCCATTCCCGTGTCATTCGTGGGGGAGAAGATATCCAAACAGTCTGTGGCTGGGAGGCATGATGCTGAACAGGCACTAGCCCCTTAGGTACCCAGGAAGGGTGAAGCAGATGTCTCCGAGCTGTGGCTCGACCAGAGGGAAGCTTGTCCCTGATCACAGCCGGCGGAAGCAGCTGCCTGTCTAAGGACGCATCCTAGGGCTCCAGAGCCCAAGTCCATCATTTTACAGCTGGCTGATCTCGGTGACACTCTCATTATTCATCTGTAGAATGGGGCTCTTATGGGATTGAGTGAGATGATGCTTGTAAAATGCTTGCCATGGTGTCTAGCACATAGTAGGTGCTGCTGCTGCTGCTGCTGCTGCTGCTGCTTCTTCTTCTTCTTCTTCTTCTTCTTCTTCTTCTTCTTCTTCTTCCTCCTCCTCCTCCTCCTCCTCCTCCTCCTCCTCTACCTCTTCTTCCTCTTTTTCCTCTTCTTCCTCCTCCTCCTTCTACTCCCTCTCCCCCCTCGCACTCCCCCCTCTTCCCGCCTTCTTCATTTTTATTTTTATTTTTATTAGACCACTCCATTTTCCACCCTGCCATCAGAGAAATTTTCAAAATGTAGTTCTGGTCACATCACCCTCTTATAACCCCTTCTGCTTATAACCCCCCAAATCCTTATTCTCTTAAAGCTGGGTTCTCAGCCTCGACACTGTTGACATTTTGGGCCTGACAGTTCCCCGTCGTGGGGGCATCCCGGCACTGCAGGATGTTTGGCGAGCTGGCCTCTACCCACTAGGTGCCACTAGCACCTTGCCTGCCCCGCCAAGTTAGGAGGACCAAAAATGTTCACAGACTTTGCCAAATGGCCCCCGGAAGTGTTGTCCCTCTTCTCAACTGAGAGCCACTGCCATAAACCAAGCCCAGAGCATGGTCACGGCCTCCCAGGCCTGCGCGGTCAGGTGGTCTGGCTCCCACAGACCCTTCTGGTTTCACCCAGCACAAGGCTTGCCCTTGTTCCCTTCACTTCAGCCACTGTGGTCTCTCTGAGACTTTGTGCCTGCTGCTCCCTCTGTGAGGGGCCTGTCCTGGCCTCTTCACCTCCGGCTCATCATTTAGACCGCAGCCCGATTGTGGCTGTCTCAAGAAATCCTCCTTATTTGCCCAAACAGGTCAAAATCCCCCCCATCTCGGCTCTCACTGCAGCAGCTCCTTTCGTAGCATACGTCATAATTGTCACCTTACGGTTTTGTGTATGATTTGTTAATTAAAATACGATCCCCTTCCCAGTGGAGTGTAAGTCCCTAAGAGTTGGGAACGAGGCTTCTGTGTCCCCAGTTAGCCCCCCGTGCGGTTCTGATGAATGTTTGTCGGGTGAAAGAATGAATGAACGAGTTGGAGCAAGGCAGCTTCATCCCGTAGGCTACTGCTGGCCATCTCCCAGCCAGAGCCCTGGACCCCGTTGCAGAGAAAGACCCCTGGGTTGGATGGAGCCCGGGGGAATGACAAACAGTGCCATTTTTGTCCTGTTTTCTTTTTACACTTTTTATTGGGGTATAACATACACAGAATAAAATGCGCTGGTCTTAAGTGTACAACTTGATGGATTTTCACAAAGATAATCCTTTGTGCAGTCAATGCCCAGATCAAGACGTAGAAAGAACATTGACAGCACCCTAGAAGCTCCTTTGTCCCTCGTACTCAAATCCCACCAGAAGGTGACCACTGATCTTCCCTTTCACTGTAGGTGAGCCATGCCGGTCGTGGGTGCTGGATTAGTCAGACTTCTCCAGAAACAGAACCAGTAAGATGTTTAAATAGATAGAGATTTATTTTAAGGAACTGGCTCACGGACTTATGAAGGCCAGTGAGTCCAGAATCTGCAGGGTGGGCTGGCGGGGTGGAGACCCAGGGAAGAGTTCATGTGTCAGGTCAAGTCTGAATGTCACCTGTGGGCAGAATTCCTTCTTGCTTTCAGAAGTCAGTCTTTAACTCTATTCAGGCCTTCAACTGATTTGATGAGGCCCACCCACTATGGAGGACAATCTGCTTTACCCAGAATCCACTGATTTAAATGTTAATCTCATCCATAAACACTGTCACAGGCACATCCAGAATAATGCCTGACTGCACATCTGGGCACCGCGGCTCAGCCCAGTTGATACATAAAATTAACCTTCGCAGACGTCACATGACTGGAGTCACACAGCACGTCTTCTTTTGTGTCTGGCTGCTTTAGCCTGACACTGTATCTGTGAGGTTCATCTATGGGGTTCAGTAGCTGTAATTCATTCTTTTCTTGGCTGTATAATACTCTGTTGTATTAGTATTCCACCATTTGTTTTTATCATTGGGGGACATTCGGGTTCTTGCCAGTTCGGGGTTATTACAGATAAAACGTCATGGATATTTTTTGGTGGACATAAATGCTTGTTTCCGGGCTGCAGGCTCTGCCTGTTTTACCTAGCAGATACTGATGGGCGTTTGCTAGTGGATGTATCAGTTTACATTCCCACCAGCGGCACGTGAGCGTCTGGTTCCTCCCCATCCTCATGGAATCTGGGTGTAGTCGGTCTTTTCGATTTCAGCCATTCAAGTAGGTGTGGATTGGTATCTCACTGTGGTTTGCATCAAGCCTTTGTTTAAAGAATCTCTCTTTTGGACAAGACCAAAAACAAACTCCCACGCATCTTGAGAAGTTTCTTTGAAGACCATCCCGTACATCTATTTTCAGAGAGAAGGAAACTGGAGTTTACCTTGCACGCCTCTCTCGCGGGCGCTGTGCTAGGGACTTCGCAGATTTCATCTCATGTCATCCTCAAGACAACTCTTAAAAGACGTGGACAACCCTGGGGACAGGGTAGGGACAGGCAACACTCCCAGTCCCCCGAGCATGCAAATGAGACGTCAGATTCTCACTCCCCGGGGAACCGATTCAGCGATTGCTTCAGTGACAGGCACGGTGTGAATGTGACAGATGTTCTTGAAGAGAGTAAAGCTGCTTTCGATGGGAGCCGCTGCAGGAATCAGCTGGGTGTTGAGAGCACGCGTTTTCTGTCCCATTGGTCCCTGCATCGGGGCCACAGGTTGCAGGGAGGGGACCAGAGGCTTCACCTGTGCTTTCCAGGAAGCCCTGTGTCCCAGCCAGTCTGCGTGGCATCAGCCCCGTGGAATCTGGGTCAGAAAATTTTCTCACCGCTTTTTAGTGAAAGTTATACGCAGGTCAAGGTTATTTGGCTGAGTGAAGGCATTTTAAACGCACCCACTGTCACTGTCTCTTCCTGAAGGGAAGATAGTTAAACAGAAGAGAGCAGGTAGACGACCAGAGCAAAAGTGAATCTTCAGATTTAATACGTATCTGTTGAAAAAGCCAACATCTTGTCCTTATTTTTCTCAAAAATCCACTGCAGACTGGATTTTGTGAACCACTGGGGTGATAGAAAAGTAAGTTTGGATCTCAAGCCCGGTGCTTAGGCCTGAGTGACCTCGACGGGGTCACTCATCTTTTTGCCATGCGGTGCTGGGGAAGGGCCCGGAGGTTATCTGCAGGAAGCACGTGGCGGTGCCCAGCCCATGTTAGGCGTCCAGTAAGTGTCAGCTGTTCACCGACTGACTCTCTGTTGTATTTCAGATCTGCGATCCCGTGGCCACAAATGCGAAACCTCAGGCACCGTGGAAACAAAGTGCTTTTCTTATGTTCGGGCAACTCGCTTGGCAGCAACACCTGACACGAGGCTGTTCGACAGTCTTTTACCGATCCCCGCTGGAGTGAGTACTCGTGTGCTTTGCTCTGGAAATATTAACGTACTTGTTACTGAGCTGCTTCTCCAGACCTCACAGAGGGGGTGTCGTGTACAGTGGTGCATCTGTAATGTATTACCTTTCTGCAACATGGAACATCATGGATTCTGATGTACATCTGTGTTTCAAACATCAGAAACTAAATTCATATTTACTTAGGGGGAAAAAAGATATTTGTCATCTCTTAGACCTGAAAAGAGCCAGAGATAGTTCTGACCTTGGGCGCAGTTGAATCCAGGGGCTCAAATGCTATCCGTCTGTCTCTTCTCTCTCATCACTCAGCTCTGAGCATCTCTGCTTTTTTTGCCCTTTTTTTTTTTTTTTTGAGTGTTGGCTCTGTTCCCATTCTTGCCTCAGACAGTGCAGGGGACAGGCACCCTGCAGGCTGTATTTGGGTCACTCTTGCAGCCCTGCCTTGGGTGGGGGAGGATGGCGGCATCTCTGGGGGACCGTGGGCACCCCACACCAGCAGATGCCCGCTGCACCAGTTGTGAGCGACTTCTGTGGCAACCAGTCCTTCCCTCGGCGTCCCCTGTGCCAGGGAATGGCCAGTCTCAGTATTCTCCCCTGGAGCCTGGCTGTGGTTAGGTGATTGAGCCACGCCAGTCACCATGGCCAGGCATGTGACCCAGGTGCCAGTTGCCGTGGTTGGTCCAGGCACATGACCCAAGCTAAGCCACTCAGAGTCCTTCCCTGGGATTTCTCTAATCTCTGCTCATGCCGTCAGGTGACTGTGAGACTGGACTCACTGCGGCCTCAGGGAGCAGCCATTCTGACAGAAAAGAGCCAAGACAGTAGAACAAAAGGCAGTGACCACCTCTCTGTGGCACGCACCTTGCACGTGGTTCTCCTAAAGCGTCCACCGGCATTGCGGTGAGAGAAGTAGAACGTACTGTGGCTCCTGCAGGTTCGGGCGCTTGCCCAAGGTTTCTCCGTGGCGGAGCCGTGGTTGTGACACAGTGGGGTCTGCCAGGAAGCCCGGACCTCTGCATTGGCCCGTGGTCCATGTGCCCACCTCCCCTCTTGGGGACTCCTGGGCCTCGGAGCGTGTCTTGCCCCAGGAGAGCGGAGGGAGCCCTTCGAGCGTCATAGTGGCAAGGATGGGTGCATGCCCGGCTGGGTGAGGGGTGCGCCCCGGACCCCGTGCCAAGGTCTCAGATGCCCGCCTCCCCTCCCCCACCCTCCCTGAGGGCGGATGCATTTGGGGCCACAATGGAGGCTCCTTTTGAGTACCTGGGAACAAAGGGCTGCCTTCATGAAAGAGGAAGTCCCTTTGCCCAGCTCCGAGCCCAGTGTCCCGTTAAACAAACAGCTGCGAAGCACACCCATTCCAAAGAAGCGGTCGGGAAAAATTCCTCCAGCCCCACTCGGGCAGCTGCGAGCCCGAGGCCAGGCAGAGGAGAAGGCCCCGGCGGCCCGGCCAGCGGCCGGAGGAGCCGCTGGCACGGCTTGGGGCCGGAGCGCCAGCTCCCGGCTCCTCCAGCTCGTGAGCGGGGCTTCCTGCCACCGGAGCGGGGCTGGGGGCTCTCCCGAGGCCAGGAAGGCCCCTCGTGCCAGGTTTCAGCAACATCAGGATGTGGAGAAAGCCCAGCTCACCACATCCCCTTGGCGAACGCTGACAAGAGGCGCACCAGCTTTCAACGCCGCTCTGTTCTCCATAAAAGGGTTCCATTGTGGGCACGAACTCCCTGGCTCTGGAGCTGGTTCTGTGCCCCGGCCAGAGTCTCATGCCAGGGGACCCGGGCTCATCTACCCCCTTCGTGGTGTTGGGAAGCATCCCCAGGGTCTTGCCCAAGAGCCCCGCGGAGGAAGTTTGCTCTCGCTCCCAGCCGTGGGGGGACAGAGCTGGCGGGAGGGCCCTGCCATCCTTCCTCTGGGCATCCGGGCCGCTGTGGTCCACGCCGCTGTCTCTCCCTGCCTTCCCCCGATATTCTCCATTTAAGCCCAAAGCACAGCCCAGCAAACTGCTACCCTGGGGCCCAATCTGGCGCACCGCCTGTTTTTCTAAATAAAGTTTTATTGGAACAGCCATGCCCATTCATTTGCAGGCTGTATCTGGCTACTTTTACCCTATCGTAATGGCAGAGTCGAGTCATGGCAACAGGGACTGTATGGCCCTCAGAGCCTCGAACTTTTACGACCTGATCCTTTAAAGAAAAATTCTGGCCCACAGATGGAAGGTTCAAGGGGAGCCATAGAGGATTTGGTGTTCGGTGTTTTCAGTCTCTGGTTCAAAAGGCTGATTCGGTCAAACGCTACCTGAACGTGACCGTACGGTGAGCTCTGAGCGGTCGCCGAGGGTGCGGGACGGACAGGGCAGGCAGGCCGCTGGCCCTCGAGGGGAGCAGAGCAGGCCAGCCATGCCGGGTGGTACCAAGGGAAGGGCCCCGTGCTCTGTGGCCCAGCCGGGGGTCAGGGACGGCTCCCTGGCGGGGACGGTATGACAACTGAGACCTCGAGGATGAGCAGGAGTTACCAGGTCCGTGGGCCGGAGGAGGGAGAGAGGATGGAGAAGCCCGTGGACCGAGGGCCAGCCTGGGCGAGGCAGGGCAGAGCGCCCGCCCCCGGGGGTGGAGGGGGTCCTAGGAGGAGGCAGGAGGGGCGAGCGTCCGGAACGGGCAGCCTGCGCGGGTCGACGCCCCACCACGGCTGGCCTGCTGAGGGCTGGGACGGCGTCCCTCCTTTGTCCCCCTGAGGCCTCCCTCCTCCCTGCACAAAGCTCAGATCCGGGGGCCGGTTCTTCTGAAGTGGCGTCGTCTGCTCCAGCAGCCACGGGCCGGCTGTGGGAAGGCAAGTCTAATCTAAACTAATCGAAATGAACTGTTAACCGTTCCGATCCTCGGTCACACTGGCCACGTGACACCTGATGGCCTCTCGCGGCTGTCACATTGGGCGGCTCAGACACTGCCCGTCCGGTCACCCAGAGTGTCCGTCCCCTGGGCAGTGCTGCCTGCAGGCAGACTCCGGCTGAACCCTCCATCACAGAGTCACCACGTGAGGACTGGTCTCTCAACCGCAAAAATGAGGAGTCTGGGCTCTGAGATGTGAGCTTGTCCCTTCAGAAGCCGCACGATCTTGGATGAGTTACAGAATTTCTCTGAGTTTCACTTGCCGTCTGCAGAGCAGGCTAGTGTAGGGGCTCCGTCCACGTGGGAAGGACAATCATTTTGAATTTTGCAGTTGAGTGAACAACTATGTAAAACCTTCACCTTGAGAATCCCTGTTAGGGAGGAGGCTGTCTCGTGAAAACGAGGGCTAAGTTGCTGTGGGGGAGGCGAGGCTCCAGGGGTGGGTGCGCGCGCCCTTTGGGGAGCAGGAGCTCCTGGGGGTGGGGAGAGCAGGGAGCGGGCGGCGAGGTCCCTCCAGGCTGGGCACTACCGAGCAGGAGGCGAGGGAGCGGCTGGCTGGTGTGGTGGAAGGTCTTTCCAGAACAGGGATGTCTGAAGATCGGTTAGCGGCTCTTTGCAGGCCGAGCTGGAGGCGCATGTCCGGAGCCTGCCGCCGCCGTCCCCGTGAGCGGCTCAGGCGGTGGAGAAGCAGGCGGCGGCCCGGGGCAAGGCTGCTTTTCCATCTGGCTCTGCACGGTGTGGGAGGCGAAGCGCAGAGGCGGCAGGATCCACGCACCGTGTTAGCTCAGGGACCAGGACCCAGCCGCAGGGCCGGACGGATGGAACCCACGGAATTCTTGGGGCAGCTTTGGACTTCCGCGGGCCGGGGAATGGAGATCAGGGTCGTCGCAAGGCCCAGGAGGCCTGACGGACACGTGAGTCACAGGAGACCCCGATGGGAGGGCACATCCCAGCCTCCCTCCGCGGTGCAGAGCCCCCTCCTCTGGGGGTGTGGGCGGGGCGCCGGGAACACCCTTTGGCTTGGACTGGAGGTGACTTCTTCATTCGTCTGTTCGTTTATTCATATGAATAATTGGGCAGGCCTGATTCGGTTGCATGTGTCCAAAAACCCAATCCTATTTAAAGGGGAAAAAAAAAATAAAGAGCGACTTACAGAACGGTAATGCAGAGGCCGGATCGGGTCTGGCCTTGGGGAAAGCTGGGTCCCGGGCTCCCGGAATAGAAACAGGACCGAGTCTGCTCTCCTGTCATTGGTCCCTCTTTTCCGTCTTATCAGGAGCTGCCAGCAGCTCCAGGCCAACACGAGCTTCCTGATTCCAGAACTAGGGGAACGGGGGGAGCCTGCCAGACGCCCCAGTGACAATCCGCTTGTGAGACATTGGCTCTGACGGGGTCACGTGCTTAGCCCTGAACCCACGGATCAGAATGGTCTCACTGCTTGTGTCCTGTGGGCTGAGCCGGAGAAATTAAGGACCAAAGTCAGTCAGAGAACCGAGGACCGTAGAGAGAGCTGATGGTTTGCTGGGATTGGGACAAGCAATGGCCACCCTAACTGGCTCACTCAAGGCCCTGGGGCTGGCTCTGGGGTGTAGCAGAGGGCTCGCCGGGCCCGTGGCCCTCACGGAGCTCACCTTCTAGCAGAAGGATTGACCCTCATCCCGCCGGCCCTTTGTCTCCCGTCCCTTCTGGCCCGAGTCCAGCCCAGAGAGAGGAGTGAAGTTAACTGTCCATTGTTACCGTGACACTTCCTGAGAGCAACAAAGGGCCTTTCACAGTGAGAACGAGAAGCAAGTAGATGCGGGAGGACCTGGAAGTCACAGAATTTGGTTGTTGAGGTGCCAGATGGAAAATGCCCAACAGGTCATGTTCAGCGTTTGGAGCTAAAACAGACGGACTCTGAAAAAAAATCCATATAAGGCCAGCGTTGCGAGTGCGCCTTTTGGAGTGAAGGGCCCTGGGCTGGGTGCTCAGGAACCGGAAACACACGGGAGTTCTGGAAAAGTCGTTGGACGGCGGGGCCAAGTTCTCTTCCAGGCTTCGCCTTCAGTCTGGCTGGATGCACTGCACTGGGGGGCGGGGGGCCTGGGGTGCCAGGAATCGGGCCTCGGGGTCTCATCCCTCTCCCCGCTACCAAGACCCCTTTCGGTGGAGAGCTCTAGGCAGAGGGAGCAGCGAGTGACAACACTGGAGGGAGAGAACGCGGAAAAGCCAGGGAACGGAGAGCAGAGGCTGGAGCAGAGAGCGGGGGGGGTGGGGGGGGGGGGTGGGGGGGGGTGAGGACTGGGCCAGGCTCGGGAGGAGCGAGGGGGCCGGGAGGAGCTCCGTCGCCGTCCCAAGCACCCAGGGCGCCCATGATGGGGTGAAGCCAGGCTGGCGTGGGGTCAGGAGGCCGTGTGAGTTTCCTGGGGCTGCTGCCAAAAATGACCCCAAGCTGGGTGGCTTCAAATGAGATGTGTGTTCTCTCACGGTTCTGGAGGCTGCAAGTCCAAAATCAGGGTGGCACCTGGGATGAGCTCCCTATGACGGCTCCGGGGAAGAGCCCTTCCTGGTGGCTCCGGTCAGTCCCCGGTGTGCCTTGGGGTGCAGCTGCTTCCGTCTTCGTCTTCACGTGGCCTCCTCTGTGTGTCCCCGTGTCCTCTCTTCCGAACTCCAGTCACTGGATGTAGGGCCCGCCCTAATCCTGGTCGATCTCCTCTTACATAATTAACATCTGCAAAGACCTTACTTCCAGATCAGGTCACATTTGAGGTTCTGGGTGGGCATGTATTTTGGGGGGAACGCCACTTAATTCGTGGTGGTAGCCTGATATGATTTTTGCTTGGTACAAAGGACTCCAGGAGCATGAAGGATGGCTTGAAGGAGGCTTGATTATTAACAAAAGCAACCAACGATGAAACAAAGTCTGCGCTGGGCATTTGGCATGCCTCCTTTCCAAACTTTATAGCAGTTATTCTGTACATTATAAATGTCAACCTTAAATGATAATTTTGTGACATTCTCATCATGCGAGAGATTGTGTTCTCTCTATGAAAGTAGCAGCCTTGGTTCCCGGTGCTGCAGGCGGAGAGGCCGAGGGTTTTGAGTCTGGGCACAGTGATGCGTCCTCTTCTCAATCAGAGATCTTTTCTCCTCCAACAAGTGTACTTCTCTTTATTTCAACACAGTATGACACAAATTTATTGGGAGAAACTTCGGAATGTGGGCACAGAAAATCAGAGCGGTCTTGTCCTCAGCAGTTAGTTCGCTGCTGCCGGTTTATTAGCGTCTGTGGCTCACGAGTCCTCCGGGGCCAGGCTCCCTGCTGCTCCCCTTCTTTGTCCTCTCATGGGGGAGGGGCGGACACACTCAGGAGGCTCCACCCTTGTGAGCTTAGCACCCCAAAAGTCCCCACCTCCTGATACTGTCTCACTGGGGATTAGAATTTCAACATGAATTTAGGGGGTACAGTCATTCAGCTCAAGGACCCCTTGTGCCACCCTTTATAGTCACAGCCACTTCCCACCCCCGGCAGCCAGCCTCTGGTCTCCACGTCTGTAATTTTGTCATTTCAAGAATGCTTTATAAATGGAATTATATGGTGCAGGACCTTGAGACTTTTCTTTCCCTTGGCAGAATGCCCTTGCCTATTCTCCATGGAGTGTGTGAGGCTTGTGTTCGGCGGGTAGGTTACAGTGTGTCTCACTAACTCACCCCCTCCCTCAGGCCACTTAGTTTCCATTTGAAAGTTATTTTAAGTGATGCGGTGGCAAAATGTCCTCACAGCCGAGTTCTATGCTTATGTGAAGATTGACTTCTGCAGGCCGATGCCTCGCACTGGACTCGCCAGCTCCCACACGTCTTCAAAGCATCTTGCCTGCTTCCCGGTAAGAGCAGCCTCCTGGGTGTCACCCCGCCACCTGGCGAGGGAGACTCGGGTGCCCACGCCCTGGCCCCCATTCTGGAGGAGGCGGCTCCTGTGCCTTAAGCTCATCCCGGGGACGGGACAGGACGAGGGCGGAGAAGCAGCCAGGACACAGCGAGGAGGGGCTCGTGGTCAGAGAGCGGGGTGCCAGCTCCGCTCCAGCGCGGGCTCAGGGGGGGGGAGCGCCCCAGTGTGATGAGAAGCGACGCGGCCCCTGTGCTGACGGGACACGGAGGAGGAGGGGGCCCTCGACCCCCGGTGCCCTCCCAGGCTCTTGGCGCTCTGCTTCTGTTTAAATGAGGCAGCCGTGAGCGGCGTGGGGACAGCACACCCTCCTCTCCACGCCGTGCGGTAACCATCTTCCTCCTCCCCGCCTCCGCCTCCGGGAGAGGTGAGAGTAGAGGACCCTTCCTCGTCCCTCCCCGCGGGCACCAGCCACACCCCGCACCCCAGCCTCGGGGCTCCGCCTGCAGCGTCCTCCCCAAAGAGGTCCCCGACTCAGCCCTCGCCTCTTGCAGGAACCCTGACTCCCCTTCTCGGGGGGGGCTTCCTCGCCACCCCGCCAGCACCCCTAGTCCGCTTTCTCCACTTGATTTTCCCGTTAGCGTTCAGCACCACTCACGAACTATCCATGTCATGTGTTTACATATATTTGTTTGTTTTCCCCCATTTTTTGCTGTCTTGTTCCTTGCTGTGCGGGGAACAGTGCCTGGAAGCACTCAAGACATCTGTCGAATGGATGAACAAACGAACGAACAAATGAAGGAATTAACGAGCAAACGAATGAACGAATTGAAGATGAAACAAAAGTGATTAGAAGGAAGGAAGGAAGGAAGAAATGCAGGAAAGGAGGAAGAACGAACTCCCTCGAGCATAGGAAAACCCAGGCCGTGCGCAGTGGGCAGGGCGTCCCCACGGATGGGCAGAGGGACCTGAGGTCTCGGGCGGTGACGAGCCGCCACCGCCGTCTCTCTCTAGCCACTGCCGCCTGGCCTTCAGT